>JZKD02S1609460.1:72162-96705 GCA_000966675.3 Picea glauca | reverse complement strand
GGCGAGGGAAAGAATCGCATGCACGTCGAAATCGCGAAGTGCGATTCCCCGATTTGGTCAGGGCTGTTGATTAGAACGGAGGCAGGTGGCATGAATCCGGAGCCTCAGGGTTTCGGCATTCGGGGTTTCCAGCAAGAAGGAACCTTGGAGTCGTGGACCCGCGAACCGCGAAATCCCGACGTGAAGTGGCAGCGTGGGACCCAGGAGCAAGTGGAGGACCGGTGGGCCCATACCGGGAATCAGTAACTCGGTACTCGGGGATTTGAAGCGTAAGGGCTCGGCATTTCGAGGAGAAAAACCCCGAGGTTGACCGCTGACCATCGGGGATCGGGTTTTCAGGGTTGATTGCACGGGGACAGTGTTACAAGCCTCGCGACTTCGCGAGTCCCGATCTCCCGATACGCGAAAGGGAGATAGCCGAGAAGACTGTGGGTGTTAGAGCTCCCGAGGGAGTTGGAAGAGCGTGGAATCTTCGGCCAAGGTTAGTGAGGTCCTGGTGGTGCGACCGCCTGCTGAGAGAGCGGGGTTGCATCAAGGTTGGAGAAAGAAACTATTAATATTGGAAATAAAAAGAGATAGTTTATAGCCTTCATTGCAATATCCTAATTTAAATGTTTGAATAATCTTTTAAATAAACTTCACTTCTCACATATAATCAATATGAAAATGTGGCAAGTTTCCATAAAAGAAAAGATGAACAAGACTTATTGAGATTGATCACTTTGTAATATATCTATTGTTTATTATAGTTATCCTATTAATTTTTTACTTCTCACCTTCTTCATCAATGAACTTTGTTATTTTGCTAGTAAGTTTCAAAGGACCAATTCTATCTAAAAAAAATAGATATAAGTAATGATTATCTAATATTTTGACATGGTCACTTGTGACTGAAACCATCTTAGATCCATTTTAATTCTAGATTTACTAAGCGCCAAGATGAATGGAATCTCTCAAGGTGCAAACATTTCCTCAAGTTTCCCACTTTAAGAAAGGTATTCACCTCAAGGGATTTAATCCCTTTACATAATTGATAAATCTAGAGTTAAGATGGAAATAGATATAGAATGGTAAGGTATTCACCTCAAGGGATTTAATTCCTTTACATAATTGATAAATCTAGAGTCAAGATGGAAATAGATCTAGAATGGTCTTAAAATTTCAAAGTTTATATTGACCGGGAAAAAAAGGTTTTTGGCTTCTTGTACATCAAAACCACTCATACGATGTATTTTAAAATGCACCTGCATATATTTTCGTTTTGTGAGACTCTTTTTTTATAATTTTGAATGTTGTCAAAATGTATGAAAGTTTATAATTTACAAGGATATTATTCAATATTGGTACTATGAATAGATTTTTTTCACTAGTTTGAAAAATTAATATAGATTAAATTGAGATCAATAATGATTATGAGTATTTTCACATTAACATGAAATTTTTCTTTTAAATTTAGAAAGAAAGCTTTGAAAATTCTAAGATGTAATTTTGGCGTCATTTATAGCCTTAATTTCCACCCTATGTTGTCAGGAGGAACACAAAAAAAGATGCAAGACAAAACAAAACCTTTGTCTCAAGGCTCGAATAGTTTTTGAATAGTGTCGTTGGTCATCTATAGGAAAACCAATGACATGTTGCTTGACAAAAGTGAGAAGCAAGTGACACCCTATGTAACCTTCTATATTTGTGAAGTTTCGAGAAGGTTAGTGAGGGATGAGTTGGTTCTTCATGGCATGAGCCTTGGAACTTATGACAACAGTCGGGATACACAAGGATGACCTTAAGAATTGAGGTATGCCATCTTATCATTTCTTGGTGTAATTATGAATATGATTGTTTGTTTTTAAGGAGAATTGTAGAAGTCTATCCCATTTCCTATCTAGGATCAACAAGAAGATCCTAGGGAGATCTTGTGAGTCAATTGGTGAGATTTTTTCCATATCAGAACTGGCGACTCCACTAGGGAAGAATATTTGATTCTTCTCTAGTTTTGTTTCTCTTTCCTATTCACCTCTATTCTCTATTTGTGAGTTTGTTTTTCTCTTCCCTAACACTCTTTTAGAGAGTAGATCAATCAAATCTGGAAAATCTAAGACAAATATTTTTTATTTTCCAAAATTTTCCAGTGTGTCGCTTGTCTATTGTCAGATATAGAGAAACAATGGTGCTAGTTGCATAACTTCTATCCATCGACACCCTGCAAATGGTCGCTTGTTTCAAATGGACTCATATGTGTCTATTCTCAGGGATCTGTGACTAGTCTTTGTTTTTTAATCTTATCTTTGTTTGAGTCCTTTTTGTCACACCTTTGGTCTTCAATCTAGATTTTAAGTGTGTTTGTGTGGCTTGTTTGGATTGCTTGTTTTCATTTGTTTGTTGTTAAGTGATCCATTGAGTTTCATTGTGCACCCAAAAGATCTGATTATGTCTAGAAGTTGTTCATATTAGATTGCATTTAGGTGGTTTTCCCTCTTGTGATTTGTGTTAATTTCTAGATCCACTTTCATTGTTAATTTTAGGTTGAGATCCCTGCAGAGACATTAGAGTTTTCTTCTAATCATCACTACCAAATTACTACAATTTTTATTTGTTGATTTGTTGTTTTTCCATTTGCAAGTTGTTGTTCTTGCTTAGATTAAGGAACTTTTTTCATCATAATTGGAAAAAACTTGCTTTCATGAAATATTTTGAGCATTGAAGATAAAGCGCATTGTTGAAGCATTTGGATTTTAGATCTTGTCAAAAAATTTGTAGTGATTTATATTGCATGGTTGCTTGGTGCTTGAGAGGTTGCATTGTAAATTTTGCAAAGGAAAAACATCCCTTACCCTGACATAGCTATAATTCATTGAAATGAACTATTACATCAACATATTTGCATTGATTTGGTTGGGTCTAGAGTCATAAACAACATTAGAGTTTCATCCATTTTCCTTTGATATAAACAAAAACCGTAAGGAAATATTGTGTAATTTAAAATTAACTAGACTCTTTTATTTACTATCGAACAAACATTCAATAGGATTAGGGCCTTGGAATAGGTTTGGATAGTAAAATCTCCAAGGACACCAAATTAAACCTAGAGTCATTAAAGAGTATAAAACCCATTTTCACAACTGGAGTGTCGAGATCCTCCTCTAACATAGGATTCAAGCACGAGGATGAATTGGGGAAAGTAGAGTGATTACCCCTCGTTGTGTGTCTTCATGTTTGTTATACTTATGTTGACCTTAAATATTGTTTTACGGTCTTTGAGTCAACAACATACGGATAAAATCTCCATATGTTTTTTAAGAGGTGGTACTCCTCTATTTTTAAATAACATGCAAAAATATAAACAATGTCTGAGAAGGAACAAGCTTATTTGAAATAATTATTTGTATGCAAAGACTACCCGAGACAAGACCATGTATCTTATAAAAGAAAATCTTTACAATATTATAGGATTATAAACCAAAATGATGTGAAATAAAATAGGATGACATTTCCATCACAACAATCATCAAGATAGAACACAATATTGAAGGAAGGGAAACAAGAAAATATTGACCGCATATGGCAGAGAACTTTATACAAAAAATATTTTGATAGACATACATTTGAAATCTCATGCTTAAATCGAAGTCTATGAGATTATAGTAATGTTATTTCCCAAAATAGTTCTCTCGAAACCTCAAAACATAATATATGTATTTAAAAATAAGATAGTAATGTTTTGAAATAAAAATAAAAGATTTTCATTTGTCCTTGAAAGAGGACTGGGATGGGTCTCACATGGACCATGAAATGAAAATACTTGGAAGACACGAGAAAAATGGTCAAGGATCAACTTGGGTTTCATATATTATCGAGGAATGAAAGGCAATATGACAAGTGTCAGTAGAAGAAATGTAACAAGGATAAGAATAGGGTTTCTACTTGACTCGTTGTGGTGGAAAGTTTTTTGAACTCTTTACTTTTTTGTTGGTGCCTCTTTTGTAGGTGTTTGTTGTTTCTTGTTGATATCGCTTTGTGATTTTGATAAGGGATTTTCTTAACCACTCTTCTATGTATTCCCTCATGGGGGCCAACATGATCTCATGATTAGTCTTTATTTTGAACAACTCATTCTCCATAGCTCTTAGGTCCATTGCTAATTGGTGCAAGATTTCATCTTCCTCGTCTTTTATGTTGATGTATGTGACCATCCACCTTTCAATTTCTTCCTTGGAGAATTCAATTGAATCAATGAACTCGCTTGCCAATGCAACTTTTAATATATCAAGTTGCTCTAATAATTGTTATTTAGTTGAAAGTATTGTATCCATTAATAAACTTGGGCCATTGAGTTCCTTTGTGATATTAACAAACTTGAAAAAAAGGTCACTTCTTTTGTTCTTCACAACATCTAATTCATTCATGAGTTCTCTTAAAAATTATATCCTCTTCAACCAACAAAGATTAATTTGTTTCATTCAGATGTTTGAAGGAATGTACATAGAACATATTTGTAGAAACCTTAGTGGAGAATGTACCTACAATGCCTTTGTAGAAACCTTCATCATTCTCCAGATATTTTTGAAGATATTCTTTGAAATTTGTAATCCTCATTGCAAAGTTGGTGGATATCTATGAAAGCTCCCAAATTTCTTGGATCAAATATATTATTTTTTGTATCATGTCTCCAACATATTTTCTTATTTCTAACAACAAACTAGATGAACCTTTCCATTTGTTTCTAATTTTCGGGATATCATCTAAGAAGAGTGTTGGTTGAACTGTGTTTAATGGTTATGCAAACAATGGTCTTGGAATTAAGGCTGCCTCTAATTCATTTATTTATCTTAATTCTTTTTTTTTCTTTTTTAATGTTACTGACAGATTTGTTTAGGGCTTCTCTAGTTGCTTTGTGAAATTGTACTTTTTTTTATGGTGCAACCCCATTGAAATCAATTGTTGATTTCCATTTCTTAAAAACTTTATTATTCTTTTTGTTTACTTTCTCAATCAACATTTTTTTAGAACTTATATTATAGGTCGTGTGTTGCAATGTTTTATACTCCTCTTCAAATATCTTTGGCCCTTGAGTGACTACATATTTGGCAATTTCTTGGGTTCCCAACAGTCTTTTCTCAGACCAGCTGGGTTTTCGATAAGCTCGTCTACATCCATTGCCCAAGGACTTTCTTGATTTTCAAGTACATCTAACCATGTTTTATGTGTTTCCCTTTTTCTTTTGGAAGAGGTGTATACAATATGATTTTTTTTAGATTTTACTTTGTTGGGTCATTATCACCTCCATCATCTAAAATTTTAGCCGATGTTTTCCTCATCTCTAAACCTTTTTTCTTACTTGGGTACTCTTTTAAGACACATTCAAAGAATTTGGATTTTTATTCATTGTTTATCTACATTGATGCCAATATCTCTCATTGGTACTGGTTGATTCCTCCATATCATTTATATCTTGGTCAGTTGAAGTTTTGGGGAGATTCAAATTATCCCCACCTCCTTTAAATTGTTCAATTTTGGTAAAATAAGAAAAATAACCAATTGAGGATATATGTGTAGTAAAAAAATCATTTGGGTCAAAACCATCAAGAAGTTTAGTTTAATTTAGGTCGAGTTGACTTGCAAGTTCATCCAAATGGGAGATGTGTTTTACAATAATTTCTCCAATTTTCAAAGGGAGCAAGATAAATTGCTTCTTTATTTTCTCACTAAATAAATGAGCCTAGGACTTATATTGCCTGCAAACTTCTATAAAACAATACTTGTCTGGCACATAAAAAGGGAGCAGGAAAGGTTTATCTTCACAACCAAATAACCTTATATACTGAAATCTTCAGTAGTTTCAAAAAATCCTTTCTATGTGATCTGGACTTTATCTTTAAAGACTTGGCTAAGTTTTAAGCATCTGTTCATTTACAAATTAGAAATTAATGAAAGAAGAAGAACTTAATGAGATATTATATAAACCATCATAAATAAATGCAAATCAGAATGTAAGCACAAAGAACAACAAACCATAACAAAAAAATTGTTAACAGATTTCGGCATGATTGCCTACGTCTTTGGGTCTTTGTCTTAGTGGGTGAGGCTTTCTTATTTCTCTTCAATGATTCAAGCGTACATCATAAAAGTGTCAAAAGGATTAAAAATTGGTATGCCTATGTTCTTTTTTATCTCAATAATCTAACACAACTGACGACACTGAAAAAGGATGAGAGTAGCTCCCAGAATTGGCCCGCAAAGTTCCCCTCCTCGATGGCTTCCCTACATAAAAATGGCTTTGGCTTTCAAATTCCTCATCATTTCTCTTGTTCTAAACCTCTCTAATATTTTTGAGAACCCTTTTTTTATATAGATGTGGATTTGGTATCAACCTCCCAACTTCCACCCAAGATATGGCCTCAAAAAGCGCTCCAAATCCTCCAATAATGGCTAAAATCCATTAAAATCAAGCTGAAAATCAACCAAAAATCATAATATAAAGTTAAAAACCCATTTTTGGGAAAATGCAAGCACGCAACCCCCTTCTCTTGGGCTCTTAGCCACATGCGCGTTTCCATATGGCCAAGCTCTAGGTGCTTAGCCTCTGATCTTGGCTCCTTGTCTATAGCCGATAGTCATGTGAAAGCCATGTGGCCATAGCCTTAACCTCTTATGCCCCAAACTTCGAACTGGCTCCCAATTTGTAGTTTTGGTTGCATGGGGTGTAATATGGCCCTGCGTTGGCCCCCACCGACTGAGTCTTAGCCCCAAACATACACTAATTGCAATTCAAATATAATTCGGCCATTAGTTTTAACAATTACCATAATGGACCATATGGCTAGTGTAATTGGAGTAGTCTATTGGCGATGTCGAGCTTGGGGGTTTGAGCCTAACAAAGGTAAAAAAAAAATTACCCAGCCAACATCGAAAAAATATGGGGTGCCACATGTCACCTCTGGGCTGGCCTGTATCATCCATTCATCGCACAGTCAACGCCCTGTCAATTGCCATGTCACCACCGTACAACCCAGTCACATGTCTAGTCAGCTTCCATGTCAGCATCTGTACTGCCTTGTCACCCTACCACGTCAGCATCCGTACAACCCAGTCACCCTGCCACATCAACATCTATACAACTACCTATTATCTGTACTGCCATGTGTCATCCTTTCATTGGGATATGTCATGTACAGATTGCCACGTGTCATCCATACACTGCCACATGTCAATTCTGTACTGGTCCAAATTAGCCCAAAAATTCCAAAATCAAGTGACACATGTCACCTCCTGGTGATTCCACATCATCATGACATCATGTTGACATCACATGTCATACTGCTAACGTCAACAGTACGACATGTTCACTTTGACCAATTTGACTTTTTGCATGTCTGGGAAATCGGTTAGAATGTGATATATTATGCATACGACGTCCATTTGTGAAAACAATTATATGGATGAAATCATCAGAATGAATCAGACGCAACGGTGTTGGTTTCATTTGATTTTAAGAACTTTTATTTTTAGGCCTTCCTAGATCCATTTTGGATCATGCCTCCCCACTAAGACCTTTTGGTCCTCCAAAAGGGTATTAACTAGTGATAAAGTGCGGGATAGGCCACGCCACTTGTCCTTTGACTTTAAAATATATCTTGTAAACTTGTCTTATCATAATCAGTTGCAAAACAACCATGACAATTGACAACATATTGTTAGCCACTTGTAGTCTTTCACATCTTACTGAAGCCACTACCATCCATGTTGAAAACATTAGCAGCGATAACATCATAAATATGACTGCAAATGAGCTAATATGTTTGAAGCACTTGCACAATGTAATGTCCCCGACCTCTTGATGAAGAGGGTTGGAGAGACTCAGTAGTCTAGTCACCCCCAATAGACTATAGTCTCATGCAATATGAGGAGAATTCAGTTAATCCCAACGTTATAATATTAAGTTGACTTGGATAAAGAAAAGTAACTCAATGAAAGAATAGAACACATGAGAAGGAGTTAGGAATTAACCCTAGGGGTTAAACTAACTCAATAGAGAAACATATTGGATGTATAAAGGAAATTCAAGGGTGCACCTCTCAGTCACCTTTTGATGATTATTGCATTTTTCTTTTGGGTTCTAGAGCACAACAGTTTTGAGGGTTTTGAGAATACAAACCCTAGAGGACAACTCGGTGGTGAAATATCCCACCTCTCTTGTTCCAAGGTTGGTCTCAAGGATGCAATACTCCACCCACACCATTCTACAATAGCTATAGGTATTATCTTCGTCCCATAGCAGAAACATGGCATAACTTGGAGGGTTTCTAGCCAAGGGGGCACACCATAGGTTGAAGGAAGTTTGATCCAAGAGTTTGAGAATGCTCTTGGACATTCTGGAACTTGGGTTTTCTATGCAGGGCCTTTATCATCATCTCTAATGAATTTTGAGAGAGTTATATTAGCCATTTGATTTCCTAGATCATTAGCAAGATTTGGAGAGAAGGAGGGCACTATTGGGAAGTAGATATACTAAGTTTGGAGGGGTAAAAATTCATATCTCATCTTAACACTTCATCGGGAGGTTCACCTCGGTCTGATCTATCATTATAGATATTTTCATAGTGATTGGAGGTCTCCTTCAATAGGGCCGAATTATTGGGTCTTGGAAGTATTAAGGAGGGCATAGTTTTACTTGAGGATTTGGTATTTGGAGGAGGAGATATTGGCATTTATGCTTGAGACTTCAGGAGGGGGTTCTACTATCCCTAATCTATCATTCTATAGAGTTTTGTGCCATTTGGGAGCTTTTGGCAGATAGGCCGAAATATTGGATCTTCACATCCATTCAGGAGGACGTATCTTCAGCTAGGGGGGGTTGGACTTGACCCTGGTTCATCTTGTATTCATCCTTTGGAGGATTATATCTTCTTGTCTTTATCATTTTATAGAATCTCATATCCCATCTAGAGGATCTATCAGATGTTATTCTAGATCCGCAATCTTATTTTATCAGGTTTTCTCATATTATCTAAATAAAGGTTAGATCCATGTTGTTTGGTTCCATATCTAGTGTTTCTTGTTATCTCTTTTATTTCCATATTTTGAATCTTCATATCTATGTTCACATGCTTGATAACTAAATATACAAACCCTAAACCACAACTCCAAGAGAAAACATGCAAACAAACATACACACAATAGTTAATAGTGAGCAGTTAGTGTTCCTAATGAAAAATTGGCTTGGGAACATTATAGTGGTATCAGAGAATTCATCCTCCCATCCAGTGGGGATTAGCGCATGTATAAGTTAAGTGGTATCTATATGGGTATATGTAGGAAGTAGGCAGGTGAACTAGAGGCAGACATGGAAGGTTCAGGTCAGGAAAATAATCCACAATTCTTAGAAAACTTTTCACAAGAACTATGTCATTCTATACTTCAAACAGAGAATGCATTGGTTGTCCACTTACAGAAAAAATAGGAGACAGTACGTAGCGATCAGAGTGATTTGAGGGAGACCTTAGAGAATGCAATGCCAACCAAGATAAGATCTCACATGTACTATTGCATTTGACTCATGGAGGAAAGGGACCCGAAACATATGCAAACATAGAGGCTAGTGGATCTCATGGAGGGTATAGACATCAGCAGGAGCACATCCCCCATTATCAAACTGAGGGACAAAGACATGGAGGAGGGACACCACAGGGATAGACAGATAGCAGGACCACCCATAGGCCCTATATACTCTCATTCTTGTATTAACAGACACAACCAAACTACCAAGATGAAATTGAGGACAATTTCGATCAGTATGTCAGGGAATATAACTCACTGAGCATAGAAGTCCACAGGAAAATAACACTGGATCAATATTGTGCGTTTAAACTTAGAGGTAAAACTAGGCCATACCACGAGAACAACTATGAGTTAGAGCGCAGGGCTGGTAAAATGGAAATCTCCTATTTTGATGGATCTTCCAAGATGACTACACATGCTTGGGTGCAAAAACTTGACACTTACCTACAACTTAACCCAATGAGAGAGATGGATGCCATCAAGTTTTACACCATGTAATTGGAAGTAAAATCTCATGACTAGTGGTACCATGGGTTAACTACACTAGGCCAGAATCATATCGTGGCTTACACATATTTTACACTGAGGCTTATTGGCAAGTTTGACCAGGGGATCCAAAGCTACATTTTAGGGAACTCACCCATCTCAGACAGATAGGATCACCATAAGTGTATATTGAGGAGTTTCATAGGATATTGGTCATGGTGCAGGATGTGTCTCAGTCAAGACTCATGATGATTTTCACAAACGGAGTGATGGAGCCCTTAAAGGGTTGGGTAAAGGCTTTCAATACTACCAACTTACAGGATGTTATATGGAGGACAAGAGATCTAGGCCCAACAATGAAATCTAAATTTATCCCTAGACCACCTCTAAATACAGGAGGAGGAGACCAAATACCTCCCATGAATCAAGGAGGAAGATACCAAAGGGGTTTGGCAGAGGAAGGGGTAGAATGGATGAAAACACTAGAAGAGAATTGAGGAGGAAGAAACTGTGTTATACGTGCAAAGAACCTTGGGATCCATTCCACAAATGTATGGACAGAGGCAAGGCACATTACATTGAGGTGAATTCTGATAATGAGGAGGATGGATATTTCAGCCACCTACAAAACATAGAAGTAGACAGCACTGAGACTACAGAAGAGGAAGGTACAAGTCACGACACTGCAACATATGAGAAGGATACATTGGAAGCTATCAGTGGGGTACCCAAATACAACACTTTCAGGATGAGAGGGGTGTTGCAGGGGAAAAAAATTTTGGTTCTCATTGATGGGGGTGCTTCTCACAACATTATTGAATCAACTCTACTACATAGGAGACACATACCCATAGTGTATTTTGAAGGATTCAAGGTGGAAGTAGCAGGAGGGAGCACTATGCCCAGTAACAGGTATATTCCAGGGATGAATCTTACATTGGGTAGACATGATTTAGCACAAGAATTCTATGTGATGGACCTTCCAGACACAAATATCATCCTTGGGGTTCATTGGCTTAGTACGTTGGTACCAATCAACACCAACTACAAGACCATGGAGATGTCCTTCACATAGGAAAGTGGAAAAAAGGTATTTCTTAGGGGCATGCCAGGAAACACACCTAGGGTGGTTACAACAAAGCACATGGAGGCCATTTTCATAAGAGAGGACATTGTATATGTTATTGGTTGAGTGTAGAATATCAATAAGAGTAGATAAGAAGGGAGATGTTCACTATTCATCGGAGATTCATAGAATCATTGAAAAGCATAGCAAGGTGTTTGGACCCATTCCACCAAGAGCACCACTAGATAGGGGGTTTGAGCATATCATAGAGTTGGAAAAGGGAGCAAAACATGTCATCACTACTCCCTATAGACACCCAAATAAGTATAAAGATGAAATAGAGAAGGCTATCAAAGAACTGCTAGACATGGGCCACATTAGACCGAGTTCCAGTCCTTTTGCATCTTTAGTGGACTAGTAAAAAAGAAGGATGGGACCATGCACATGTGCATTGATTATAGGGCCTTGAAAAAGAAGACAACTAAGAACAGATATCACATTCTAAGGATTTATGAGCTATTAGATGAGGTCCATGGGGTTGTTTACTTCACCAAGATTGACTTACGCTATGGATATCATCAGATCAAAATGAGGGAGCAGCATGTCCCCAAGACTGCTTTTGGATGTCACTATGGTCACTATGAATTCCCAGTGATTCCATTTGGATTGACTAATGCACCAACTACATTTCAGTCTTGCATGAACCATGTATTCAACAAGCAGTTAAGGAAGAACCTCCTTGTATTCTTTGATGACTTGTTGATCTATAGAAGGACTTGGGAGGAGCACATTCAACATGTAGAACAGATTCTAGCCATCATGGAGGATCAATCCTAGTATGCAAAGGAATCCAAATGTGAATTTGGGATGATAGAGGTCCTCTATTTGGAAAACATCATTGGGTTAAAGGGGGTACAGGTACACCAAGAGAATATTCAAGCTATACTTGATTGGCCCACACCTAAGACCCTCACAGAATTGAAGGGGTTTCTTGGCATTTGTTGCTATTACAAGAGATTCATCAAGGGTTTCTCACATCTTTTTGCACCCTTAACTGATTTGACCAAGAAAGGAGCCTTCAAAAGGAATTCAGAGGCATAATTGGCATTCAACAAAATGAAAAACGTAATGAGTGTGTGCCCAGTCTTATCTCTACCAAATTTCTCCCAACCCTTCACAGTGGAGTGTGATGCCTTTGGGGAGGGCATTGGAGAAGTGCTTAGGAAGAATAGGCACCCACTTGTCTATGAGAGCCAAAATTTGAGAGGCCCTTAACTTCTTTATACCATCTATGACAAATATATGTTGGCCATCATGCAGACATTGGCTAAGTTTAGGCAATACCTGGAAGGAGCGAAATTTGTGGTGAGGACATATCACAACAGTCTTAAGTACTTTTTGGAACAAAAGGAATTAAATGAGAGGCAACAAAATTGGTTTAGCAAGATACATGCCTATGATTTTGACATTGATTTTGTCAAGGGGAAGAATAATGTAGTGGAAGATGCATTATCCAGAAGGCCATCAATTTATTCTATGATCGATATCTCAGTTGACTAGAAGACTCACCACTTAGTAGAATACTCAAAGAACCAATTTTCATGTCAATTAATGGATGGACAGATACAGGATGACAACTTCGTAATCATGGATGACAACATCTACTACAAGGGCCGAGTTTTCTTGGTTCCTGAGTCAGCCATTAAGGCCAAGGTACTTCAAGCGTGCCATGATTCACCTATGGCAGGACATCAAGGATTTGTCAAAACATATCGGTAGGTAAGGGAAATGTTTTCTTGGAAAGGGTTGAAGGAAGATGTGATGTGTCACATCAAGGAATGCACTACTTGTCAGGAAAACAAGGATGAGCACACACACCCAGTAGGATTATTACAACCTCTACCTATCCTAGAGCACAAATGAGAAAGCATCTCTATGGACTTCATCACGGGATTTCCCAAAGCATAGGGTAAGGATTGTATTTTTGTAGTGGTGGAAAGATTGACTAAGTTTTCACACTTCTTCTCCATTTCCATAGACTTCAATGCAACACATGTTGCAGAATTATTCTTCAGGGAGGTTTTTAGACTACATGGTTTACCCAAGACCATTGTGAGTGACAGGGACATTTGATTCATGAGTACTTTCTGGAAAGAATTATTCAGGTTGGTTGGTACGGACTTGACCCCCAGCACTAGTTACCATCCTTAGATTGATGGTCATACATAAATAGTCAATAAGTGGGTGGAAGGCTACCTATGAAATTATGTATCAGGGAAACAAAATGCATGGGTCAAGTGGTTACATTTGGGAGAATACTACTACAAAACAACTCATCAAATGTCTATTGGTATGAATCCATTCATATATTTGTACAATTATGACCCAATTTCCTTTGTAGAGATTGTCTTTGGTGATAGAAGGGATCCTATGGCTCAGGATTGGATTCAACAGAGTCAGGACATACTCAGAGAGTGGAAGGATCATCTGCAAAGGGAACAGAATTAGCAAAAGGTCTAGGAAGATAGGCACAAGGTAGAATGTACTTTTGAGGTTGGTGATTTTGTCTACTTGAGGCTCTAGCTATACAGACGGGTATCCATCAAAATAAGTGGAGCAGAAACTCTCCAACCCATATTATTTGGACCTTATAGGATCAACAGGAAGTAGGGATCGTGGCTTACGAGCTTGATCTTCCACAGGGCAGAATAATACACAACGTTTTCCATGTGTTATGCTTGAAAATATCCATAGGCCAACACATCAATCCCATTGAGGTACTTCCACCCTTAGATGAGGAGGGGAAATTTATACTGATACCAGAGGAGATATTGGAGGTTCAGGAGAAGAATCTAAGAAGGAGAAGCATCAATAAATACTTAGTCAAATGGAACGACCTACCTGTTGAGGATGCCACTTGGGAGAGTGAACAGGTTCTACAGGAGACAGGTTCATAATTTCTTGTGGGAAAGCAATTTCTAGTAGGGGAGACTGTAATATCCCCCACCTCTTGATGAAGAGGGTTAGAGAGACTCATTAGTCTAGTCATCCCCACTAGACTATAGTCTCATGCACTATGGGGAGAAGTCATCTAATCCCAACATTATAATATTAAGTTGACTTGGATAAAGAAAAGTAACTCACTTAAAGAATATAACACATGAGAAGGAGTTAGGAATTAACCCTAGGGGTTAAACTAACTCAAAAAATAAATGTATTGAGGGTATAAAGGAAAGGCAAGGGCACACCTCTCAGTCACCTTTTCATGATTATGGAATTTTTCTTTTGGGCTCTAGAGCACAAACATTTTGAGGGCTTTGAGAATACAAACCCTAGAGGACAACTCGTTGGTGAAAGATCCCACCTCTCTTGTTCAAATATTGGTCTCAGGGATGAAATACTCCATCCACACCATTCTACAATAGCTACAGGTACTATATTCCTCCTAGGGAAGCAACATGAGGGTTTCCATCCAAGGGGGTGCGCCATAGGTTCAAAGAAGCTTGATCCAATAGTCTGAGAAGGATTTTGGACATTCTGGCACTTTTGATTTCTATGCAAGGCCTTGATCATCATCTCTAGTACATTTTGAGAGATTTATATAAGGCATTTGATTTCCTAGAGCATTGGCAAGATTTGGAGAGAAGGAGGGCACAATTGGGAAGTAGATATACTTAGTTTGGAGGGGTAAAACTTCATATCTCATCTTGACACTTCACCAAGAGGTTCGACTTGGTCCAATCTATCATTCTAGATATTTTCATAGTGATTGGAGGTCTCCTTCAACATGGCCGAATTATTTGGTGTTGGCAGTATTCAGGAGGGCGCAGTTTTACTTGAGGATTCAGTATTTGGAGGAGAAGATATTCACATTTTATCTTGAGACTTCAAGATGGGGTTCTGCTTTCCCCGATCTATCATTTTGTAGATTTTTGAGCCATTTGGGAGCTTCAAACAGCTAGGATGAAATATTGGACCTTCATAGCCATTCAAGAGGACGTATCTTCAGCTAGGGGGGGGTTGGACTTGACCCTGGTTCATCTTGTATTCATATTCATCTTGTATGACTTTGGAGGTTTATATATTCTTATCTTGAGCATTTGTAGAAGCTCATATCCTAGCTAGAGAATGTATCTGATGTTATTCCAAATCTGCAATCTTATTGTATTAGGTTTTCTCATATTATCTAAATAAAGGACAGATCCATGTTGTTTGGTTCCATATCTGGTGTTTCTTATTATATCTTGTATTTCCATATGTTGAATCTTTAGATCTATGTTCATGTGCCTGATAACTAAATCTACAAACCCTAAAATGCAACTCTAAGAGCAAACCTACAAACAAACATACACACAATAGTTAACAGTGAGCAATTAGCTCCTAGCAAAAAATTGGCTTGGGAACATTACACACGACATTATCTTATCATGAAGAAAAGTGTGATTGAAATTCCATTCTACAACCATCTCATGTTCATGCTTAAGATCAATTTCTTTATTTGGCACAATTAGAGGTGTGTTGCTTGCATAAGTTTCCTTCCTTAATTGTTCCATTGTTTGAAGAGATTGATTTTCTTTTATGTGATGAGCATGTACAATATATTCATTTCCTTATTTAGTTTAGTGATATTGATTATGTTCCCTATAGAATATTTCTTTACGATCATACAAATAAGGACTGCCTAAGACCATTCCACATTCATTGAGTGGCACCACATCACACGTTACCTCATCCACAAACTTTGATGAAATTGAAAACTTTAAAGTGCATTACTTTGTTATGTGCAATTTATGATTGTTGCTTATCCATTTAAGTGATTAAGGTTTATGATGCATATTAGTGTTTAATCCCAATTGTTTAACCACTTCCTCTGAAATCAAGTTAGATTGAGATCTACTATCTATCAATGTATCGATCTTAGTATGTTTCATTATAACCCTTATGTGAAACAACTTAATTCTAGAATCATATCCATCACTAATTTTACCTATCAAACCAATTGTTGTGATTTTAGTCTCATCGCCCGAATCATATACCAAGTTTGTTGGTCGTGTTTTTGTTGCAACTATTTTCCTCCCTTTCCTTTCTTTGAACCATTTTGGTATCTTCTTTGGATGCAGTTTCCAACAATGGTCATCATCATGCCCTCCTTCTTGCAATTCTTGCAAGAGAGCTTCCCTTCCTTCACTGTTGTTGAATTTTCTTTCTTTCCATTCCCCTTCCTTTTGTCCTCTTTCCTTGAAGACAATTTCCCCGATACACCAACTCATGTTTTCCATGCTTCGATGTATGTTACTTGAAAAGAAACCTCATCAAGATTAGTAGGTCCAAACATAAATACAGTGTTACAAATATGTGTAGGTAAACCTCCTATATACTTCATAAGAGTTTATTGGGTATGTAATGGAATGTTTAAAATTAATTCCATCTTACAAAATTCATCTGTGTATTCTTGCATTGTTTGTGCCTTTCTTAGTTTAAGACTTTGTCATTCAATTAAATCCTTATCTTTATAACCCAAAGGATAAAATTTCTTTCTAAGTGCAAAAACAAAATCTTTCCATGATGGAAATACATTACCAACTTGTTGCGTGCCATTTTGCAACTTACTTTGCCACCAGATGAGTGTTTTTCCTGCAAGACGAAGCGATGCCAACTTGATTTGAGTTGCCTCATATTTGACTTGTTGCAGACTACAATAAACTTCTATATGTCTGACCAAGTTATCAAGCCTGTCAGCATTGACTTCACCATCATACATGGGCAATTAAAATTTCACATCAAGCTTAAGCAAAGGCATATCATGTTTATGTTTATGGGAATGTTTTCTTGTGGTGGATTTTGAACTTGTACTTGAAGAAGAAGACATTGATGGAGAAGAAGGAGGTGAAGGAGGAGGTTTAGGAGGATCCTCTCCTTCTTCACTTTTGTCTTGTTTATAATATTCCCTTGGAAAGGCCTCTTTCGTTCCAATTAATCCTCAATAATACCTTTACCATCTCAGACATGGAGAATAAATTCTTTTGCAACTCTATCTCATTCTGAGACATGGCTTCTTTTGATGCCATCTCCTCACTTTGAGAAGTCCTATTTCTTGATCCAATATCAGGATCCCCTGCTACAAACTCACCTTAACCATGACTCATATTTTTCCTGGTAATCATGCAAACTCAAAAACCAACCGTCAACCTTCTCTGATACCACTTGATCTGAAATTGATCTTTAAAGACTTCGATAAGGTTTAAGCATGTGTTCATTTACCAATTAGAAATTAATGAAAGAAGAAGAACTTAATGAGATCTTATATAATCCATCATAAATAAATGTAGATCAGAATGTAAGCAAAAATAATAGCAAACCATAAAAACAAATTTGTTAATGGAGTTCAACAAGATTGCCTACCTCTCTGAGCCTTTGTCTAAGTGGGTGAGGCTTTCTTATTTCTCTTCAATGCTTCAAAACTACATCAGAAAAGTGCCTAAAGGATTAAAAACTAGTCTAGGTGTATTCTTCTTGACCTCAAGAATCCAACACAACTGACGACACTAAAAAAGGTTGAGCGTAGATTCTAGAATTGGCTCGCAAAGTTCGCCTCCTTAATGGCTTCCCTGCATAAAAATGGATTTGGATTTCAAATTCCTCAGCATTTATCCTATTCTAAACCTCTCTAATTATGATAAGAACCCCTAGGTTATATATATGTGGATCCGTTGGTATCAACCTCCCAACTTCCTCCCAAGATCTGAACTAAAAAATGGCACCGTATCCTCCAATAATGGCTAAAATCCATTAAAAACAACCTGAAAAACAACAAAAAATCATAATATAAAGTTAAAAACCCTTTTTTGGGAAAATGTAGGCATGTAGCCCCCTTCTCTCGAGATATTGTTCATATGCATGCTACCATATGGTCAAGCGCTAGTTGCTTATCCTTTTATCTTGGCTCTTGGTCCATAGTTGATGGTCATGTGAAAGCCATGTGGCCACAGCCTTAACCTCTCATGCCCCAAACTCTGGAATTGCTCCCAATTTGTAGCTCTGGTCATGTGGGGAGTCATATGGCCCTGCACTGCCCCCCACCAACTGAGGCTTAGCCTGAACCATACGCCAAATTCATTTCAAATATAATTCAACTATTAGTTTTAACAAGTACCATAATGGCCCATGTGGTTAGCGTAGTTAGAGTAGTCCATTGGTGATGTCAAGGTCAGGGGTTCGAGCCCGACAAAGGCGGAAAAAAATATTTTACCCAGCTAACATTGGAAAAATTTAGGGTGCCACATGGAACCCACTGATTGGGCCATGTGACGCCTCTGGATTGGCCCGTATTGTCCAATCATCATACATTCATCACCCAGTCAACTACCACGTCACTATCATACATCCCAGTCACTTGTCTAGTTAGTTGCCATGTCAGCATTCATACTTCCCAGTCACCTTGCCATGTCAACATCCATACAACCCAGTCACCCTATGACATCAACATACGTACAACCACCTATCTTCCATACTACCACATGTCAGCTTGTCATTGGGCCACATCATGTATGGACTACCACATGTCATCCATGCACTGCCATATCTCAATTCTGTACTAATCCAACTCATCTCAAAAATGCCAAAATCGAGTGACATGTGTCACCTCCTAGCGATGTCACATTAGCATGATGATGTAATCATAAATTCATGCTAACATCACCTGTCATACTGCTAACGTCAGTAGTATGACCTGTTGACTTTGACGAGTTTGAACTTTTGCTTGTTTTGGAAATCGATCATAATGCGATATCTTTTGCATACAACATCCATTTGCGAAAAACATTATATGGTCGGAATCAGCGTGACGAGTCAGACACAATGGCGTTGGTTTCATCTGATTCCAAGAAATTTGATTTTTAGGCCTTCCTGGATCCATTTTGGATCACTATGAGAGAAAGGTGGCATCTTCAAGTGACAATATCGATGTATTAGGACCAAAGACTAGTTTTTTGAATTCTAAGATAAAATTGTTATGAACCGGATAAAAATAATATTGAGCTTTGTGCCTCCACAAGGTTGTATACCATGTGAAGATTAGTTCCACTTTATAGTCGACACTCCTTGACCTCAATAAGTCCTCGAAAACATGACAATAAGTTATGGATCAAATCAAATAGGATGTCATATAAAAATTTTGCATCTTTTTCAAATTACTCAGTTGAAATAAGATTTCACTAGAAATAATGTGACCCCAATCTATGATGGAATTTTCATGCAGAGAGAAATGAAGGACATAGATGATATTTCTTGGCACAAATATTATGGATTCCATAGCAATAATATAATAAAATAACTAATAAAATTTTGTGTATGGGTATTTCAAGGATCTTACCTCAATCTTTGAAGAACTAGTGTTATTAATTGGGTTGTGCATATATTTATCAAGGAGCTATTCTCCCACTTTGTGTTGTTTGAGGAATTCATGAACTTATTCACCCCTAAATTTCATGGTGGGCATTGGGAGCCATATCATTCTGGTAAATACTGAAGGAGATAAGGAGATATGATTTTTTCCTTGGAGCTAGATTATTCTCTTCTTTGAATTGAATGCATTTTCACACCATTGAATGATCTCTTTAAAATCTGTTACCTCTAGGATAAAACCAATAAGGGTTATTCTTGATGTCTAGATATGGTTCATCTATTTCTCAACAGCAGGAAGGTCCTTGTAGTAGTTTTAAGCTCATGACCACTAGAACTATTGATCTTCTCTTCCAAACATATTTAGTGTATCCCCACAATACAATTACTTTCTCTTACTCGACATTATTTACACTCTTTTCTATCATTGGAAATAGGTGGCACTATTTTCGATATTTACATCCTGGCATATTAGTTATTATTTAATTTACCACATATTGATTTGATGGTTAATCATCATGGTTCTTACTGTTATCACCAAACAATTCCTGAGAAAAATACAGACAATGGATGAAAAACCCAACACAACATACTACCAATAATTATGGAAGTATCACATTCAAATTGGTAAGATACCCACAAAACTATGTAAAAAAGATCCTGGATTTTCATGCACATTCAACAAAAGCAGCAGACGCACATCTATGCAGGCTAACATGGTGTACAACACGCATAGTGCACGGTCTGCACGACTAAAAATTAGGAAAATCGTGTGGATGTGGAAACGACACATTTATGAGTTTGGTCGGGTCTCACGCACTTTTAGGATGAAGGGGATCCCCCCCATACCCAAACTCACCCCCAAATTTCACCTTGGGATCAGTAAAAGGAATGGGAGGTACCACCAAAGGCCTTTCATTCAAACTTGTAACTAGTTGAAAAATAGCTTGCCATCCTCTTATAAATAGAGGATCATTGTATGAAAAAAAGAAGAAGAATCCATAACATTGTTGTGTTGTTCAAAATTCTCTTGGAGAAAGCCATATTTCACTTGAGCCATTAGTTTTGAGCTAGTGTAGCATTGATAAATATTTACACCTCTTGTGAAGCTAATCTTTGTGTATTTTTTCACCATTGGAGAGTGGTAGCTCTAGTTTTTGAGGGAACAAAGGACCCTCCCTTAGGAGGAATAGGGAATTCATTGTCCCATGTTTCTCCTCTTGGTGCACTCAATTCAAAGCTTTAGCTCTATTCAGTAACCATTTCAAGTGTTCAATTTCATGGATCACTTGTTTATGCTACTTTATTTTGTTTTTTATTTTTAGTTTCTATTTCATTGCTTTATATCTTGTTTTCTAACTTACAGGTCCACTAATGTTCTAACCTTCTTTCTTATATGCCTTGTTATCTTACTAGGGTAGTTAAGGGACTCTCTTTTCCTCACACTTGTGATCAAAATATCAAAACATTTTGGCGACCACACTGGGGATTGGAATCCAAATTCCTCCTCAAGTAGGATATTAGAGTTGTTATTCTCTCTTTCTAATGTTTGCAGGGTCCAAAACCAGCCTAGCTTACCCTTCAGACACTTCAATTTAGCCCTTTGTTGGATGAATTCATTTTTTCTTCTTTGCAGTAGCTTAGATTTTTTTTATGCACTTTGTAAAAGCCCCAAAAATAAGGCTTGGGATTAATTCTTGCATAGATAACTTAGTCACACATATACTTCTAGGGGAATTCAAAAGAACCATAGTATATTTCGATTTTCGTGGTTACCACATGGATGGCTTAAAGTTGAGCATTTGAATTTTATTAAAAGACTTTTCTTTTACAAAAACATCACATTAATTCAGGACTAGAAGGATATTTATAAAATATTGAAGTATGCTCTTTCTCCGCACCCTTGTGTGATCTTGGAAATCGGAAAAAAAGATTGTTTGAAGAAACCTTCATCTCCCTTTCAAATCAACCATTTTAGGAGAGGCCAATACCTATTAGTTTTCTTCTTTTGAAACTAAAATCAATCTCTAGGAGAGGCCAATACCTCTTAGCTTATTTTGAAGCATAATCTAAAAAGAGTTGTAAGGGCCCACACATGCCCAAATGTGCACAATCTTAAGATAGTTTCAAATCTCTATAGTGACTCATATAGGAAATTTAAAGAATTGTAAGGGCACATACATACCCACATGTTCACAATCTAGGAATAGTTTCAAATATTTCTTAAATTAGAAAACATCCTAGGGAGATTAAAGCTCATAAGTAAGGACCCACATGTCCACCATGCTAGTTGCTTAGGGATTTTTTAATTCCAGCAAGGATTTTTTGTGAAACATAGTAAGTTAGAAGTAAGCAACCATTGTAAAGGACCAAGCAATGTCCACATGCCAAAAAAAATTCTCACTTAACTTATTAAAATTCACCACTCACTATCACTTCTTCCACACATCATCACATATCCAAGAGGTATTTGTCAGATACTTGAGACCATAGTATTCTCTTTTCCTTGTTCCCATAATCCATCTGAGAGAATCAGAAGGTACTCACTTGTTTAAAAAAATCTTCTATTCACACCACTCTTAATCAATGAAGTTGGTCCATGGACCCAACTTCAAAGCCCACTTTAAAAATCTAAAAGAAACCATAATCAACCCATTTTCCAACCTCCACAGGAGGAACATAAAATAATTTGGTAGTCTAAGTTACGATTTTCAGGATAGGCATCCAAATAACTCCCCATCATCATTTCTCACTTGAAACTTAGAAATTTGTGAATTAGGATTCCAAAATCCTTTAAATCAATAATTACTACACCATAAGGCAGGGATACACTAGTGAAGGTTCGAAGGCCAAGGTCCATTTGTTATGTGCATGCCTCCTTGGGTCTCCCAACCCTTGGAAAGAATCCATCATGTGACCCATTTCTAAGGCCGTATATCTAAATGTCGTTCTTGATCGAGTTAACTTAGTGCCCAATTATAGGTTGTATCTACCTAGGTGGCGGTTGTGGGTAGCAATCACACCTTAATCAGATTTTGAATGGATGTTGGGAAATATCGTTAGTACTTTTGGGATATGAACCCTTCATCCCTCATTATAACTTATTATTCATACCTTCACTATCTCCTCTTCTGGTGGATTCATGCCCCACTTTTGAGTGATTTTGGAAGGCCTAGTGCTTTTTTAGAAGAAGGACGATAGGTTTATTAGGACATGTGTATTTTATTTTATTCCCCCATGCAGATAAAACCCCAAACCATATTACATTGTTACTTGTTTATGTATTATTACCATTGATTGATTACATATATACTTCAAAACATTGTTGAGATAGTCCACATTTACTGAAGCACTTATTCATTTATTCTTCTCACTACCTGTTTCAGGATTAATTCATAAGTGCGGACACAAACCGATCTCCCTAGATCCACCTGGATCTAGAACAAAGCAGGACAGAATAATACTCTTTCCCTAGATTTATACTATTGAATGAACTAGGAGGCAAGGATCATGTACATACCTTATGAATGCTTCCTTGGGTCTCTATTGTACCAATTTCGCTCCAATGCTCTTTCACCGCCAAGACCACAACAGTACAAACCAATCGAAGTGAATACAATTCAATATATTCAATAGCTAATCTATACATATGATCAAGGAGTTATGTAATAAAGTGACATTGGATTTATGGGAAAGAAACATATTATTGTATTGAATTGATAGAAAGAAAGACTTAAAACCTGAGCCTTGATGTTGTAGATCTCCTTTCGATGGCTCCTAGATCTGACACACACACTTGCTCATGCATGAAGAAGATCAACCACTTTCGATAACCTTGTTGGTGTCTCTAGCTGTTGTAGCATCAGTCCTTCATACAATATTGCACTAATTCTCCTATAAATCTCTTACTAGATTGTTGCTTAACCTTTTCCATGAGCATTCCTCTCAATTTATAAGAGAGAATGGATTAGTTACTTGGATAGGAAATGATCCCAAGATATCAGTAAAGCCAGTACTTAGATAACCATTCGAATGCCAACTCATCCTTCTAGAAGGCTCGAGAACTTCATCTTTTTCTTCCTTTAGAAGATGTTCGCACCCTGATAGTTAGGTAGAGTGCAAACCCCTCGCACCCCAACTTAATTCAGCCTGCGAGAATCAGGCATTCTCGCAGGCAAATATATAAGTAGCATGCGAACCTCCCTTGAAAGTATGATTTTTGGAAGCAGACAAAGGTAAATTTTCTCAGGAAAGTGTTCTAGTGAAGAGATTGATTTTTCCATCATCATTACATCATTATGACAACCAAAATTGTGGATAACAGAATGCCCCCCAAAGTCTGAGATTGGAACCAGTGAAAGTCGATAGACTTTGTAAGCTGCATGTGTGTGTCACGAACCAAGAGCACATCTAATCGGAAACCTGCAAACATCCAAGCATCTGTAGAATATCATATATACCAATTATGAGGTAGGAATTACCATACTCAGATCATAGACTGATGACATCATAAACAAAGGTCATGGCCACCAATCATACACTGTGGATCCATGCCGTCACAATATATCATAGCCACCTGAATACACTGTGGATCTATGCGACAATTTTTTTTTAATCAAGACGACATAGCCACGAAACATACACAGTGGATCTATGTGTCGCAAATTATACATACTCCATCGCAACCTGGATCATAAAGATAATATCCAGGGTCTTCAATCTCATCGCCCAAAGTACGAATCTAACCATGTGATTACATGTGTTGAAGTCGAACATGGCAGAAACCATTTGATTACCAGTCATTGATGCAACCGTTAACAAGTGCGAGGGAAATCACCATTGATGTCAATGACTCCCAAGGTACTATAGTACAATCCATCGAGTGTGAATAAATGAGTTGATGTCAAACATCCGACAGAATCTTTCGATCAGGGGTCAATGATGTAAACCCACTGTCGAAAGCGAGAAAATTTCCATTGAGGCATGCAAGCTTCAAGGTACTAAATAATTTCTAAGTCTTGATTCCGGATAATGTGCTG
>JZKD02S1609460.1:48154-72008 GCA_000966675.3 Picea glauca | reverse complement strand
TCAATATAGGTTTCAAACGGACTTCTCTTGAACATATGAATGACACGACCAATGATTTGGAAACATTGACTCAAAGACGACACATGGAAAGACCTTGTAATTAATAGAAAGAGAGACAGATGGATTTCCCAAACCAACTTCAAATGATGAATAGGGGGTGTCATGTTCAAGAGTGATGCTTACTGCCAATTAATACGAAGAAGAAACATATCCCTTTCCCAAATTTCCCCCCACCATTTCTGGCAAGTACCTCTTTATTTTTATGCAAGCTTGAAGAGGATCACATATGCTTGTTGATATAATCTCATCCTTCGGACAAGTCCCTCGGAGTATTTTTAACGAACCCTAAGGAGTGGTTCGGTCCCATCACGGGTCTGTCAATGTTTGTTTTACGAGTCCAGAGATAGTAAACTCGAAGGTTTTTCAAGATTATAGAGTTTGGAAAAACACTTAAAAGAGAACTCTCTCAGTTCCTTTTTCGTACCAGAGTCCAACGAGACCGAAAAAGGATTAAACTATCACTCGGAGGATGCATACTTCAAATACTTTAGCGAGTGTGACAATAGCAATATCGCTTGACAATCTTTTCATGTTTAGAGAGTCTGAAAAGAGCTTAAAGAGAACTCCAAGGGGGTTCTTTTTTCGTATAACCACAGCAAGCCCGAAAAAGTGATAAAACGACGCTCGATCACGTTCTTATATTTTTCACAAGCGCAAGAACGAACAAAAGGCGCTCGAGGTTTTATGTAAAAACCATAGAAAACAATCAAAATCACACCACACCAGGAAAAATTCTATCCATAATAATCCATGTTCCGCACCTACAAGTCATTTCACTCGATTTCACATTAGTGATTAGGTTTAAATAATAAATAAACATAAAAAACCCATATTTGATATAGTAAAAAGTAATTAAAATGAGTGAATAACCAAATTTACCATATCATTTTACACTTTTACCATTGACTTTCAAAAACCCTCATTTTACCCTCTACATTCGGTGTCGATTTTCGGGAGCGACGAGAGACCATTTGATGAGTCGTCAGCAGCATCTTGGTAAGTTCTTCATTCCTGATATTTTCATGGTTTAAAAATTTGTTTTCATTGGTTAAAAGTTCAGTTTTAAATTAGTTTTTTGAACCCTATTCGCGTGGAGGCATTCTCGCAGGTGGCCCATACGGGACCTGTGAGAATGACTCATTCTCATAGGTGGGCCTTAAGCTGCCTACGAGAAGTTCGCACTGTGCATAGTATGGCACCTGTGAACAACGCAGAACTCAAAAAATTTTGAAACGTTTAGCCAATAAATAAAATTTATTTCATGAAAAAGATCATTAATCATGTTTTCATGTTTCTTATGTAGGTAAATAGCCACAACCATGGTGCTAGAGTGGCGAGAACGAGAACACGAGGAGGATAATGCAAATGCCAAAAATCATCCTCCAACCATAGCTTCTTTAAGAGACTGTGGTCTCTTAAAATACTTTCGTATCTCGGGCATGAGAGCCCAAGTCCGATTACTGGAGTACCTAGTCCGAATGTGGGATCCGGACCAACAATTTTTCATTGTGGGAGCTCATACATTAGCTATTGACATTGAGGACATATATTTCTTGACCGGATTATCTAGGTGTGGGTCCTATGTCAGTCTGACCGGAAGCAGAGCAGGCGGGTTGAAAATGAGTGAATATTGCAACCAATACTGCGTACCTAAGGCCGAAAGGAAGAAAGGGAAAGTGGCAATCTGGGGAGTAACTGACCTGACTCTCCGCACTATTCTCTTTACGATTGCCCGGATGGCTGGAAGTGTCACTCCCCATATGGAATTGCAGAGCTATTTCCAATACGCCATCGAGTGTACTGAGCCCTGGGTATTTAACTGGGCTGATGCAGTATTGTGCAATATCAAGAAATAACTGACTAAGTGCAAACGTTGAGATCTGAAACAGTTTGGATATAGATCGTTGTTAGTGTCTTTCTTCCTGGAGAGAGTCCCTGTGTTCAGACTACAGGTTGAGTGGGATCTTCTGGGTCCTAGAGATCCGAGGACGTTACAATGGTGTCGGCTCATGGCCCGGCACGTGGCAGGACCTATCGTCAAATATGATGATATTTTCTTTGACTGGTTGCAAAACCAGATGCTGATGATCGATGACTATGCCTATGTCGGGTTGGATTTTCGAGGAGATCTGGATCTAGCACTGCCTGAGGACGCTCAGTGGGGAGACCTCGGTAAGAAGTACACCAATTTTATTTTTTAAATGTTTTTGAATTTGTTTTGTATTATATTCAAATATTTTTGTTTTATATATTTATCCAAAGACTAACACAAAACGTTTGTCGATAACACAGATGTTGGGGCATATAGACCTCCTGGATATTCTCCCATCCAGTGACGAGGAGAAGCAGCAGCAGCAGTACCCCAGTATGTCGAGGATTATCTGACAGTGGAGCAAAATTTAGAGGGCCCGACAACCGACATTCCAGATATGACCCTGGAAGAGATTCCCTAACGCGATCAGCGTCACACTGTAGGAGTTTCTGCAGCTATGGGTTGACTGCTCCGCCGAGTAGCTAGGGCAGTAGTGTGTTACCATGAATGTCATCCGTGACATTACCTTGTAGAAGCTATGAGCTTCAAGTTTTGATATTTTGTTCTTCGGACAAACTTTTGTAAAAATAAACTCTTTTGATCGTTATATATATACAGACGGATTCTACCGGTTTACTTTACATTGTGTGAATTGTAATGTGTTTGATTTATAAATTGTTCAAATGTCTATCCAATACATAATTATCCAATGCATCTGTTAATGTATTAAGACATCTAGGAATATGATGATATTCAATGTAATCAAAATATCGTTCCAAGAGGCGAATCCACAAATAAACTCGTAATAAAGTAGGACTTCGAATAGAGTAGACATTACTTAGTTGTAGTACCACAAGCTGCAAGTTGATTCGCATAACCAAGTGACGAATTCCAAGAAAGATAGCATCAACCAATAATTCAATAACGATGCTATATTCAGCAATGTTGTTGGTTGCACGACCAAGACATACACCTCGTAAAGATATAAGTTCATTTGTTGGGGCATAGATTGCCCATGCAGCTGAAGCTAGGTTCCGAGTACTATGGCTAGCACCATCAACGAAGCCAATATAAGGTAGCGAATACTCCGACATCTGGCAATCAAACACAACATCACGTAAGGGCAGAGACCAGATAACGTCAAAAGAAAACTAAAGTAACACACACACAGTATGATACATAAAAATACAAGTACTCTTGTACAAATAAATTATGCATAGTACTTCTTCAAGTACAACCCATTCCTGGGTTCACTCAAAGGTATACCATCGTAACGACCAGCTCATACGCTCCTTTTTCCAAAACTTTGTGAACAATGTAAGGACCACGCCACATTGGTTCAAATTTCCCAGCTCCTAAGACATCCTTATCTTGTTCATACAGAAGAACAAGATCTCCTTCAGAGAAGACGCGAGGCTTGCCATGCTTTTCATACTGTTCCTTAACACGTTTCTTCTGGGCTTCTATTACAAGAGTAGCATCACGGTGAGTCTTGTCTAATCGCATCAGATACAATAGACGTTCCTCTTCAGCAGAAGTATTGGGTAAGAGTTATACAACTAGCTTCAGAGAAGGTATCTCACATTCTATTGACAGAATGGCTTCCATGCCATAAACTAATCGAAATGGCATAAACCCTGTAGTGGATTTAACAGATGTCCGATACGCCCACAATGTTGAAAACAACATCGTGTGCCAGCTGGTTTTATGAATTCCTATGATCCGTTGAATCATAGTTATAAGTACCTTATTGATTTCTTCGACCTGGCCATTAGCCTGTGGATAATAGGGTGTTGAGCTATCATGATGAAAACCCAACTTCTCCGTAAGTTCAGACATCATAAAATTCCTAAAATGACTACCGTGATCGGTAACGATAGCCTGAGGAACACCAAAATGAGCTATGACATGGTTGAAAAGAAATAACGTTGTAGTCTTTCTAGTATTATCGAATGTTGGTATCGCCTTGGCCCACTTTGTAAAATAATCAACAGCTACAATAATGTAACCATGCCCCCCGGCTGAGTGAGGGTGACATGTCATGAAATCAATGCCCCATTTTGCAAAAGGACCAACCGAGACCACAGGATGAAGGGGAGCAGGATGCGACCTAATATTTTGATTGTAGGTCTGGCAGGCATGACACTTCTGAACAGCAGTAATGCAGTCATTGAACAAGGAAGGCCAAAAATATCCTGCACGTAAGATCTTCTGGGCAGTAGCATACCCAGACATATGACCACCACATGCTCTAGAATGGTATTCATTCAAAGATTTCTCGGCTTTGTCAAAAGTTAGACAACGTCGAAAAACAGAGTCAATGCCTCGACGGTAAAGAGTATCTCCAAGGATAATATATTGACATGCTTGATAACGGATATGGCGGCGTTCGACGCTAGAAAAAGCAGGCCGGAAAGTTTGAGTTTGGAGATATATAATGATATCTCCGTACCAAATATCGTCAGTACTGATAAGGAAAAGTGATTCGTCAGGTAACGAATTGACTGCTACACTTTCCGTGGTAGAGTGGGGAAAATCACAAATTAACTCACAAAAACTAAGGATTTCTTCGACGTGGCGCGATCGAATTCCAAGTCAAACTCCTGGAGAATGAAAATCCACTTAGAGTACTTGCCCCCCAGCAATTCATGTGTCAAAATATGTTGCATGGGGTTACAATGTGAAATCACTGTAGTTTTCCTGGAGAGAATATAATGACGAAAACGTTGAACCGCTTGAACAACAGCCAGAGCCATCTTTTCAACATGTTGGTACTTGATTTCAGTGGGAGTGAGACTTCGAATCAAGTAATATATAACATGTTCATCATGTTCATCATCCTCCTGAATGAGAACCATGCCGATAGTATACTCAAAAGCAGCTAGATAAAGAAAGTAATCCCGACTATAATCAGGAGGGAAAAGAAGTGGAGCTTTCGTGAGGGATAGCTTCAAAGCTTCAAAAGCGTTGTTGGCCACCTTATCCCAAACAAAATCTGAACCTTTCTTTAGAAGACGTGTAAAACCACGAGTAATCTCAGCGTAATTAGGGATGAAACGACAAAGAAAGTTTGTTTTCCCCTACAAACTTTGTAACGGGTGTAATGAAGAAGGAGGAGGGAGATTAAGAATCGCCTCAACCTTAGCAGGATCTACCCAGATCCCTTGACGTGAAACAATGAAGCCGAGGAGACGGTCGGACTCTACGCAAAAGACACATTTATGAGGATTCAAGTGAATGCGATAGAACCGACAATGAACGAAAATTGCTCGGAGATGATTAGGGTGATCGACTCGACGTAAAGAATGAGTTGGCAAGTCGTCCAAATAAGGTTGAATGATATGCTTTATATCATGAAACGCATAAGACATAGCACGTTGAAACTTTTCACCTGCGTTCTTAATACCGAAGGGAATTTTTCTATAGGCAAAAGTACCCCAAGGACAAATAAAAGCAGTTTTATGTTGGTCCTCAGGAGTGATGTTAATTTTATTATAGCCGGAAAATCCATCCATGAGAGAAAATATTTCACTGCCGGCACAGTCATCGACGATCTAGTCAACGAAAGGGGTTGGAAAATTGTCCTTTGGATAGGATTTGTTAATATCTCGATAATCAACACAAACACGTATACTACCACCTTTCTTATCAATCGGTATAGGGTTGGAAACCCATTCTGTTAGAGCCACGGGATAAATAAAATCGGCTTTAAGAAGTTTTTCAACTTCAAGTTTGATAGCTACCGCTTTGCGTGGATGGACAGGACAGAGGTGTTGTCGGACTGGTTTAGCTCTGGGGTATGTCTTAATTTCATGGACAACAATATCTGGGTCGATACCTGACATCTCTTTGTAACTCCATGCAAAGATATCACGAAATTCTTTGAATAAGGCAATATAGGTGACAATTTTCTCTGGAGAACACGAAGCTCCAATGTGAACATTTTCAACTATCCCAGGTTTAACTGAAATATCAATGGGTATCGTGGGAGAAATATTACTGAGGTTCCCTTCCACAAACACATCACGTGTAGATCCGGGAACGGTCGATATGACAACAATGGTCGACAGAGTCGAAATCCGCTGGTAATTCTCGAGAGTGTGTTGTTCCAAAAACAGTATGGAACGATGATGCCCATCATCCCAAGGTGTGTCGGCCATGAAGGACATGATCATCTCATCAGTGGGAAAGATGACATGGAAAGGATCAAGAGACAACTCATCAATAGAGGGTGTAGAATGTGTTGCCGATTGAATCGCATGATAAGCAAACTCGACCAGACTTAACGGCATGACGTCGCCGAAATGAGTATGATCTCCAGGATCAGGGACTATCCAAGGGTCGGGAGACACAAGAATTTCATGAGGTACAGTAGATATCATATTAATAGAAGCAACTAACGGGCGTGGAATATCGGGTGGTGGTGGTATGGGGAAAGTACCCATTAACGAATTGTCTTTTAAAAGACCGACTCCAACATTCTCGTAACCCGGTGGGGTTTTAGCTATAAACGGCACATTGCCAGTGTGAGTATCGGAATTAAAGAAGGCAAGTTGATCAACCGTAACGACCTTTCCCTGATGAGGAAAACGGACTACACGGAAAAGTGTTGACACAACAGCACACATAGAGTCTACCCAGCTACGACCAAGTAGAAGATTATAATCCAGGGGAGCATCGAAAACTTCCACTTCAACTTGGACTGTCTTACCTTCGAGAGTAACCGGAAATGATGGAAGAACACCGTAAGGCTTAAAAACAGAGCCATTGAAGGCTCTCAAAGTATTTTGTGATTCATTTAAAGGAGGAGAGCCAATGGCTTTCCAACAAGTAAAATGCATTACACACGTAGAGGCACCCTCATCAATAACAGTTCGACAAATGTTCTTGTCGGTGACAACAACTTGTATTTTAAATGCAAGCTGTGGGGGTAACCTTGGAATATGATATTCCAAGTCAAAGACTATGAGATTCGTATCTGTAGGATCAATTCCACCTATCGCTTTCAACAGATCCCTTCGTTGTGCAGGACAAGACTGAATAACTTCAAGGGCAGACATCGATGAAGGTGCTTGGGCCAGATCTTTGACAATGCTATAGTTCTGGGCTGCACGAGCATGAGGATTGAATGTCGATTTCTTAACGACACCTTTCGGGGGTGGTCGTATAACTGTATCAAGGCTCAGTCGTTCGAGATGAAGAGGACCGTTGGTGGGTGGAGTCGGTGGAGAGGGTTGTACCAAAGCAGGAGGTAAATCGTCAACCTTCTCCTTAGATGGAGAATAATCTTTGGCTCTAGTTGCGATGGCAACGTCATTGTTCTTAGAATCACCGGTGCACATCAAAACATATGATGTCGTAGAAGTAGATGGTTGGTCATGGATGACCAAGGAGGCCTGTTGCTGAGACGGGAAGGGTTGGTACAATACTTCCGGCGTGGAGGGTTTCGGCGTTCCTTGAAGGAACTTATTAACTTCGGCACATCTAGGACAATCCTTCGTGTAGTGATCATCACCACAGATAAGGCAAGGGTAACGTGGTTTTCTCTTATCCCGATCGTCAACATGAGGGGTTTTAGTTTTCTCATTTTGATTATTATTTTTACTCTCCTTATTCTTGACTCTCCCTTTCTTTGATTTATTTTTACCGGTCGGCGTAGATTGAACAGCGTTCACTTCAGAAGTTTTACCGGCGGGAGGAGCAGGAGACGGAGAATTTTGAACATTAGAAGATGTATATTTAGGGGTTGTAGTTGAAACAGAATGTGAGTGGGTATGAGAAGTACCAATCACACCATCAACTGCATGCGAGGCAGCTGGAGCATTTGAAGTGCTGGAAGTACCAGGATGAGGTAGTTCAAGTAGCAGGTTATAAAGTGTTCCCGTTTGCGAATAAACGAGATCAAGATATTGAGCACGACTAATAGCATGCTCCTCTGTAAAAAAACCGCCCATAGCAATGTCTTTACCAATTTCATTCGCGAATTATTTCGTAAACCATTCTGCCAGTAACTGATCAGGGAGTTCAAGTTTAATGAGACGCCGTCTCCTTCGCCACTCATGAATATGATCCGATATATGAGTGCCTTTAGTTTGTTTGAAGGAAGTTAAAATCTCAGTCCCAGTATCATAACGGATCGGTAACTGGTAATGTGTAAGGAAAACCATAGCTAGGGTGTTGAAATCAGAAAAGAAACCTCGTGGCAATTCAATATACCACTTCGCAACAGCACCAGTAAGGGTTCTTTGAAAAAGACGTAAACGAATGGAGTCATTCATTAGCGAGTTGGACGAACACCATAAATGAAAATTCATGACATGATTATTTGGGTCCTCTCCCGCCTTTCCATCGAATTTTGGAATATCTGATGGAAGCTTAGTAGGAATAGCAGGCCATTGGGGAGAGTGACGAATAGGATCATTTAGAATCCGAGACAAATATGGAAAATCCAAGGTAGCAAGAAAAGACAATTGTCGATTCACTTGTGGGTACTGGTGACTTTGGGGTGGAAGCCCTGTTGGAAAACCAATCGGACCGTATGCAGTCTGCCCATAGAGGGAAGACCCTGACAGATTCGGTGGTGGCTGGATAGGATAGTAACCCCAAGGATTGTGACCTTGAGTTTGAGTAGGGACCTGAGGTTGAGTAGTCTGACCCGAACCCCAAATAGGATTAGTTATACCCGGATAAGGTTGGCCCACAGTAGGGACAGTTTGCTTCCCCCCAGCATTTTGAGGAAAGTTTCGTAGAAGTTGATTTCAATACTGGGCCAAGTCAGGAGGTATGTTTTGTCCAAAAGGTGAAGTTGGTCCCCCTATAGTAGGTATAGTTCCACCTGGAATTTGTGTGCCAATCGTAGGTTCTGTAGTAACTGTGTTGTGTCTGGGAAAAGGAAAAGGAAAAGGAACCGTACCACCCTCTCCACCAACGGGAATCTGCAAGTTGGGTGCAACAGTCGGAATAGTGCCACTAGGATTAGGATTGCCAGAAGGAAATGGAGGGAGTGTCGGGATAAAAGCGGGAATATCTGGAGAACCAACTGAGGTTTGCGAAGGTGTTGGATTAGGAGCATTCAACAAAGCATTCAAAGCATGGTACCCGGGTGGCAATGTCGGGATAACATCAGGTATTCTCTGGGTATTGATAGGAGCAAGGGTAGTTGTAGGAATTTCGATTTGGACACTCGTAGTATTTGCGAGATGAGCCATCTCAGGAGGAAGAACAAAATGGTAAGTGGTCGCTGCAGGTGTAGTTTCAGTCTCAGGAGATACTGGAGGGTTGATTTCATAAACCAGAGGTGACTCAGTACCGAAAAGGACTCGTCGGAAATCACCTGACCACAAAGGATATTGGACTACTACACCAGAAGAAGGCCCAACAGTTGATTCAGAAGATGTAACAACTGCTTCTTCAGAAGGATTTAATTGCACAAAAGGTCGTTCACCGCGATGAATGCGATAGTCCTCTCTAGTATTGGTAATTCGAAAATCTTCTAGAGAATCAGTGCCTTCTACCCATGGAGGTGGTGTAGAAACATCTTAGACTTCACTCTGATGAGGGGAACCTTCAGGGGTACCCTCAGGTGTCACCGTATACAAGGGTTGTGAAACATCCGGATGTTCTGGAGATAAACCTTGCATTCTACATGAACATCGTGGGGGAGAAATTGTAAACAAGTAACAAGCTCCATAAAGAAAATCCTATGGTCAAATTCGAGAAACAAACAGTACACACTAGTAAAGAAAATCTAGGAAGCGATCACCAAGCAAACAATACCTTCTAATTTCAAAGCCACTAGTTGGTGATGAAATCCAAAGTTGCAACAACGAGACAAGAAGGGGCGGGGCTAGGGTGGAAAAGTTACGCTGACGACCTGCTTAACGGACTTACACCCTAGTGCAAGCTCCCACACATAATCATGGGTATACCCTCCAAGGAGCCTAAGTGAGTTTGATCAACGTCAATTCCAGGTACCGTGAAGACTTTCCCCTTCACAGTCACCTTGGGTAAGAACCTAGAGAGATAGGCCACTAAGGTCACCAAAAACAACAGTAAAACCTGGGGGAACAGTCGTCAGTTTGATCCACACGCAAGGGCAGGGTATCTAGCCCGAAATAAACTCAAAGGCTTCCACTCATCATTGTGGGTATACCTCGGAGTGATCCCCGTAATACGTGCAATCTCTACACCGATGTCAACAAAGCAGGGTTAGTAACTCTGCCAACATCAATGCAACCTAGTTCTTGACCCTTGTGTTAGAAGGGAATCCCAGGACAATATGTTGCAAATGGAATTTAACACTCCCTAACTCAAGATTCTATTGTGTGTTTATGAGCTTTTGGAGAGTGTATCTCTCTTCCTACTCCAAAGCACTAGCCTAGCTAAATGTTGGTGTAAAAGAGCCCTAAAAAAGAGTTTACTAGATAAATTTTAAGATTACGCAATAGTTTTAAGAGCTGTTGTTTACTCAAAGGTAACGGAACTGAAACTCATGTTGTATGAATCTGGCCCAAATAATGCAAGGAGGATAATGAAAAACAACACTTTTCATTCCATGAATCCTAGTTATGGGAGAGAGAGAAAAATTTCCAAATCAACTCAATACTATCATGCAATGCACAATTTCCTTTCAGATGTCAATGCAAACAACCATTTATCAAAGGACAATTTCTATGTGTCTTTTCCAAATACTTCAACAAACTCTAAAATTTGATTTTTCAATGTTTTCTAAAAGGCAAAAACAATGTTTTTGAAAGAAAAAATTATTATTCACTTTCCAAAAAGAATTCCAACTATGTCAATGAGAAATCATAAAACCAAATCTTAAAGAATCAATCAATAACAACCCAATCACTTCTTTCAATGAAAGAAAAAACAAAACAAAGAGCAAACCAATGAGTCTTCTCAATGCAAATGAAAATGTTCTTTCAAACCAACAAGAAAATGAGAAACACTAAGTACTTTAACTCTCAACCAATCACTGGTTCTCATCCAATCAGACACACTCAACTCCAGAAGTCAGAGAGAATGAATTTCCAATAAGAGCTAAGAAATGAAATTCAAGCTACAAAAGACAAGAAACACCTTGAAACTCTAAAACAGTTCAAGCATGCAAACGAAAGCAAGAGATGTATCAATCAATGATCCAATAAGCCAATTAGAGGTGAATCAACTGATCTGAGCAGTCAAAACTCAAATTCAAAATTTTCAAAAATCTTGCTCGCAGGCAAGCGGTGTAACATAGTGCGAGAAGATAGGATTCTCGTAGGCCACCTTAAAGCAAGGTGCGAGGTGTTCGCACTGGACCCTATATGCAGGGTGCGAACTTGACCATTTCTCACAGACTGCAGTTAAACGCAGTGCGAGAAGTCCTAAAGATGCCAAAAATTTTGAAAATGAAGGCAAAATTGACAAAGGCTTATAGACCCATAAGGTCTCTCAAGATATCCTGAGGACTCAAAGACTGATAAAACAAGAGAAATATGAAACTAGAGAAAATGGCCGCAGAAAAATACAAAAAGCCACCAAAAAATGGGATTGATCTCCAGTGGAGTCGCCAATTTTGTTTTAGGATTAATCCGTAAGTGCGGACACAAACAAATCTCCCTAGATCCACCTGGATCTAGAACAAAGCAGGACAGAATAATACTCTTTCCCTAGATTTATACTATTGAATGAACTAGGAGGCAAGGATCATGTACATACCTTATGAATGCTTCCTTGGGTCTCTGTTGTACCAATTTCGCTCCAATTCTCTTGCACCACCAAGACCACAACAGTACAAACCAATCGAAGTGAAGACAATTCAATATATTCAACAGCTAATCTATACATATGATCAAGGAATTATGTAATAAAGTGACATTGGCTTTATGGGAAAGAGACATATTACTGTATTGAATTGATAGAAAGAAAGACTTACAACCTGAGCCTTGATGTTGTAGATCTCTTTTCGAAGGCTCCTAGCTCTGACACACACACTTTCTCATGCATGAAGAGGATCAACCACTTCTGATAACCTTTCTGGTGTCTCTAGCTGTTGTAGCATCAGTCCTTCATACAATATTGCACTAATTCTCCTATAAATCTCTTACTAGATTGTTGCTTAACCTTTTCCATGAGCATTCCTCTCAATTTATAAGAGAGAATGGATTAGTTACTTGGATAGGAAACGATCCCAAGATATCAGTAAAGCCAGTACTTAGATAACCATTCGAATGCCAACTCATCCTTCTAGAAGATTCCCTTCTAGAAGGCTCGAGAACTTCATCTTTTTCTTCCTTTAGAAGATGTTCACACCCTGATAGTTAGGTAGAGTGCGAACCCCTCGCACCCCAGCTTAATGCAGCCTGCGAGAATCAGACATTCTCACAGGAAAATATAAGTAGCATGCGAACCTCCCTTGAAAGTATGATTTCTGGAAGCAGTCAAAGGTAACTTTTCTCAGGAAAGTGTTCTAGTGAAGAGCTTGATTTTTCCATCATCAGTACATCATTATGACAACCAAAATTGTGGATAACACTACCACTTGCACACATATACATATAGTCTAGAACCATAGGTGAACCACAACATCCCCGTCATTCTATACATCTAAAAACCTCCCCCTAATATTGGGAGGTGTTCCCAATTTGGATGACAAATCAGTACAACCAACACACACACCAATGAGTGCCACTATTTTCAGATTAGCTTTGCTTGGGTCCACCTCGCTTGACACAACTATCCATAACAATCCACCCATCTAGTAGCCCCTCCTCTTCATAAATTGGATTTCCAACCATAAACCACTATGGAAGGGCCACAAAACCTACTATATATAACCCCATCCTCTTCTTCCTAGTTAGGACAAACTTGGGCCCCCTCTCCTATTTACATTGGTCATCCACCATACAGAAGAAGTAAGAAGAGAAACACCTACTATCAGCACCCATGGCATGGGGGAAATGCTTGTAAAAATTGGGTCACTCATAGTGCCCACTAGAACTACAATCAAACCAATCATAGGTGTACCACCCATGCATGGATTAATCACCCTTTCCCATTTTGTGATCTCTATGGTCACACATCCCATCAGTTCCTTAAACTCACTCCAGAGCTAGTCCAAACAGTTCGTTTGGAGCTCACGCATCACCATAAAATCAGTAGTTCTCCTTACACTAATTTGACATGCCACCTCCCCCATCATGCACCCATTTCTCCATCAGGTGAGTTTCCATGCACATTAACATCATTTGTTACCCCTTGTTGACGATTAAAATCGCAACGACGAATTTCGCCCGCAAAGGGTTGCTAAAAACGCTATTATTTAATTATGATAGTAATATAATACTAGTAGGTGGGACCCCATTGTAGACTAGAGGCGCAAGGATAGACATATGAAACATATGTTTCTATTGTTATGATCTTAACCACATGGTCCTATCTTTTTTATGATGCAGTCTGGTTGAATTTGGTGTGATAATGAGTGCTTAATGCATGTTGTTGGTAATAATTTGTGACACAAAACATTTTTTTGGTTATGAGCATCATGTTAGTTACAGTTGTTATGTTATAACCTTGTTACTAATTCTTACATTGATTACTTAGCCACATATATGCAAGGTATACTTAATGGTGGCATGATCAAAACAAGGGAAATTATGGAAATGTTCTATAGTTCAAACAAAAGAAAGAAACCATGTATTGGTCCTTGAGCTATAACAAAAAACTACATGCAAATTTTGAATTGAAGAATTAATGGGTACAAGTGTTAGTCCTAACTATTATACTATGGTTTGATAATGGGCTATGCAAATTTCATTAATGTGGAATGGAGGTGCACATAGAAATGTGGATATGATTTGATTTATTGTATGGAGTTATGTAAAGGGTTAACGTATGAAATAGTTCAGGTGGCGCATTGTGCAATAGATATGGTCTCAAATCTTACAATGGTTTGGCATTGCTTATGCATTGGTTATATGTTTTGATTTATTGGTGGGTGTTATTCTTATTGGGATGTATCGTAACTCGAAGTGAATGTGTCCAGGTGATGGAAGAGACATGCATTTACTGCATGCCACTCCAAACCTTCCATATCTCCAGTCACCCTAAGCATTGTTCCATTTTTGAAATTTCTCTCTGTTGGTTATGAAGCTCCACGTTTTCAGTTTTTTTTGCAAGGGAAAGCTCGACCAACTCGTCATTTAAGCATTTCCCTATAGGTATGGTTATTTTCTCTCCATCCTTGAAGTATTCTTTGTTTTATGGACCAAATGGTGGCTCAATGATGCTTGGATTCTGTGTGTTCTTGAGATTTTTGATTGTTTCTAAATGTGGTGTTATGGCTCTCCGTGATGATGGTAAAATGTTGGAAATTGCAAGCAAAGGAATGGGTGTTATTAACTTGTGTTAGTTTTTTTCTTGGTAAATGTAGTTTTATTATGGGTCTCTATGGAATAATAAGTGACAGTGGTGCGATAAGAATTGGGGTTTGATGATTGAGGGTTTTTGTTCTATGTATCACTGTCTATTAACTCATTTCCTTCTTGATTGTTGTGGTAATCCTTACCTAGTTGCAAAGAAATTGCCAATAGTGGTGTGATGTTTTCTTCAAACCTGAGTTGTGGTTAGTAGCCCGTTCCTATTTCCTTTTCACTAAAAGAGGCCCAATATCCAATCTTGGTTTTCCCCGAATGTTAATACAATCCTATGTGGATATTGGATTGATATAGGTTATATCTCGGCATTCTTTCAAAAGAATGTGTGTGTCCTCACTGTTGTTGTTTTCAAACATTATTAGCCTCATGGGTGATTGTAAAGAGACATTGTCTCATTGTGTTTGGATAACCACCATTGTTAAGTTAACCCTAGTCTCTTCTCTACAAGTGTTAGATGCACTTGTGTGCACTGGGGGATTTTACTCAAATTGCCTTTGTCTCTCCTCAGGTGTTAACTATTAGTTCCATCAAGGGATTGGAGTAATAAGTCAAAGGATTGTGTGGCTCGCCATTGTTTCATTTCAAAATTGGTTTTTATCGTGTGGTTGATGATTAAATGGATATAAGTATTGGAAGACCATCAACTCTCTGTGTTTTTGTTTAAAATATAAATAGGTGTTTCCTCCCTACATTTGATTTTTCACAGATTCAACTCATCCTCTAACCATCTCTACTCTCCTCAAGCACGTTCTGAGGTTTTTCAAGTGTCATGTTATCAATTAATGACTGTGGAAATTTAAGGAGACTTTCTCTCTCATTTATAAACCCATCCCTTTTGGTCGAATATCTGTGAGGTCCCTCTGTGATGAAAATTTTTAAACAAATTAAAAAGGGAAATGCATGGTTGCATATAGTCGAGGGATGTCTTTCTATTCATTATGGTTTGATCACTGTGTTTTAACCAACTTCGTCTTGATTGCATAAGAAAACATCTGGATGAATTTTATCAAGCCTGATTAGGGTTCTAGCAAGTTTAAAAAAAAGGTGCATGTGTGTCAGTTTAGTTATGTTCACTTCATATATGATATAGTTATATTAAAATCATTGTGCAGAATACCATTTAAAAAAAGAAAAAAAGTTATATATGTTGAGATCAAGCTCAGGGTTTGTGTTTGGATTGATTGTTGTTTCAATTCAAGATTTTGACGATTGATTGATTAAAGTCCTGTGTATGATCAGACATTCTTTTAAGTTTGTCCATGTTTTTGAAAATACACATTTGTACATTTTAATTGGGCTCGATTGTTGATTGGTGAACAGTGACCGTTGATTGCTTATCGTGGTGCACTATTGATTATTGGGGATAGATGTTGAGTATATTGTTGTGCATGTTTTGATTTTTTTTTAAAAGAAGAAGGGATCAACGTTATAATAAACAATATTGTTGAATGGAAAAAGGTTTTATAACTTATGAATGCACAGACTATTAAAATTAAGGATTTATGGAAAATTTAATTGCTATTGAGACAACAAGCAATTTTGTATACAATTGAGGAACATTGAATGTTGGTCTTGGAAGTGGATGTTTTTTTTGGATTAATTTTGAACAAAATTATGATTGTATGATTTATTTAATTTGTTTTATGAATAGTATCCATCAAATTCCCTACCTTTTTCTCACTTTTTTGCTCAATAAAAATATCCTCACAATCCCAGATTCATTTTCCACACCATGTTCTTAGAATTAAATTAAGACTTTGTATTACAATGATTAAGAAATAACACAAAGATGGCTCACAACTGATATTATTTGGTTATTGTTGCACAGTCGGTTGTTCAATGATGGTTGAGAAGTAATCATGTTCTTACTCCCTTTCATTTTATCACTTTTTTTCTCAATACAATCCCCTCATATATCCCAGAACCCTAATTCACCCCCTACTCATTGACAATTATTGAATGAATTTTACGGATTGGATTGCATGGGTATGATGTGATTGTTGACCCAAACTTTGTTTCATATTAAGAGATGGTATGTATGGTTTGTTTAAGAAGATAGTTTCTAATAAACGTTGTATACAATATGAGCTTCTTCAGTAAAGGAATTCATGGCCAAAATAATAGGGGCAGAGGGAATTGGAGCAGAGATCCTAGAAGGCCAAGATTCTCAATACATTTTGATGCAGATCCTCAAGAGTTAAACTAGCTCTTACAGGCTAGATTTTTCAATTGGATTGGACAAGGGGTAGTCCAACCTAGACCAGAGAGGCCTTCCTTCCAACCCCAACATGTCCTTGGTATCCATGTTCCCTCTCATGTTTCATTGCAACCTGAAGTCTCTGAGAATGACAGATGGAAGGATATTGTTCACCCAACAGTCTCCCAACATCGTGGTTGTCCAAATTTGTCTCTACCTGCTCCTCCTTTACCTTCTATCTAAAATGTCTAGATTTCCCCTGTACACTCACATGTACAGTCCTCCCATGCAAGGAAAAGACTCAAAATTGAAGCCCACCATATGCATGATAAAGGAAAAATAGTTGTTTCCCCCTCCTCCCCCTCAAGTGATTTAGCCAAATCTGTTTCATCCCGCATGCACTTGAGATATAATTGTTCTCATGTCATCAGTGATATCAAACCTAAAGGATATAGATGGCCTAAGGATAATTCAGAAAAGTCAAAAGGAGATAGCAGCAACAAAGGGAAAATTTCCTCTCAAAGTGGAAAATATGGTTTTTGACTTTATTTTATTATTGTTTTATTGAGGACAGTGGACTGCTGAAGGTTTTGGACAACATACTATTTTTTGGATATTTTGGATATTAAATGTTTGGATATGATTTGAAATATTATTGATTTTTAATTTTCAAATTATGAAAATGTTTATGATATCCACAAGGAGGGATGTGTCTGATTTATTGTCTAGTTATGTTTATTTTTGTTAAAGAAATTAAAGGGAGTTACACGGGGTCCCACCTACTAGTTATTATTTATTAAAAGACCCTTATTACTATTGTTATTAATTCTTCCCCTAAACTAAAAGTTAGTTGAGTTTTTGTTAACTTAACTAAATGAAGTGGTTGAAGTACTTAAACTAATTTGGAATGTATAAAATCCAAATGAAGAGGAATAAAAAGGGGAGAATAGAAGGAGAAAGATACTAAGGTTTTCTCTTGAGTTTTATTGAGATAGTTCAGTTTTCATTCATTCTTCAATTCATTAAAAGCCTATTTCTCTTTTATGACAGCAAGGTCATGTTGTAGACAACAAGATTCAGAGTTGAATTACATCATTCAGACACTTGTTTTCAGAGGTGTTGATCTATCTTTGATATTTTGTGTATACTTGTTTGTTTATGAATTAAATTTCATGACTGATAAAGAATATTTTGCAGAGTTGGGTGGGCAACAATCTTTGGCAACAATCGAGGATATCTAAGTTTGAATTTGGTCCAAACTCCCTCAGGGATTTTTGTAAAGAGAACGATTCTTTTGATTTCTTGGAATGAAATAAGAGATCGCTATTATGTCTCATCTGTGTTGATATGTTTCTTGGTATTTTTTCTTTTGTCTTCACATTTACCTTTTGCATCTATATTATTCAAAAAATGGTATAAAAATGTTATACTTTCTTGCAACAATCTTTTATTAAAAAATCAGCCTAACCCCTTGTAATTAATAGTTGTGGATTGGGAAAAATGTTTTGAGGCTATAAACATAGGGTAACATTCCATACTATCATGCATTAGCCAAGCAAGATCTGAAAATGCTTGAGTAAGATAATTTCATATCTTTTCCTCAACATTTATTTGGTGACCATACTGGGGAGATATTCAATATCTCTCTGGTGGATTATATGCTTGAATTTTATTGAATATATTTGTATTTATGATATATTTCCTTTGATTGTTTCTTTTCTTCATGACTGTACCTATTGCAAGGCAGCCCAACATTGAGCCCAGTCTTAAAGGTCAGACCAACATTGCTTTAAACTTGTTTAATACCATCTTAAAGACTGCTAATATGTGGGTCGAGCTTGAACACTCATGGGAAGAAATTGAACAAGACATAATTGTCCAAGAACATTGGGAAACTAGGCAAAGACAACTTAGGAATCATCTTTAGCTTTCTTTTTCCTACAATTAGTTCTTATTTTCATGTCATTAATGTTAGTGTTTCATTGAAACCTACACAAGAGACCTAGCTAAATCATACACACACAAAGCTTATCAATAAAAGGAAGAGAGATACACAATGAAGAATGAGAATCAATGTATATTATAATCTATCAATGAGTGAGTGATATTCACTCATATAGGCAATGACATCCTATAATTAAAAATGCATGCATAATAGTGATGGTCTAAGATTAGAAAGTCTAAAATAGAACTAGTCAGTTAACTCCCACTGAACTAGTGTGCCAAAAATAGAAATTTTTCCAACACCCCCCCTGAACATCACTATGGAGTAAAAACTAAGTCTCGTCTACTAGGTCATTTTAGGTACTCATGTACAATGCAACTAATGAACATTGAATAAAAATGAGGAAAGAGGGAAAACCATGTGGGAACAAACCCCCCCCTCAAAAGATAATGTATCAAAAGAAGAAAATGACAGTTGTTAAGCAATTGTGTTCTTCACTCCAAGACGATCCCGCAAAGTCTGAAACTTCTTCTCACTGAAAGTCTTCATGAAGATGTAGAAATATTTATGGACCTGATGAAGTCCTTTGGAAACTTGACTAGCCTTGTACCTCTTGATACTGTGGGCCCATCTGCACCCGGAAATATTCCTTTATGGTGAAAGTGGAACCAGATTCCAAGTCTGGTTTTGTAGGAGTGAGTCATACTCCTTCTTCATGGATGATTTCCATAATGGATTTCTCACAACCCTATTGTAGTTATGTAGATCAATAGATTGAACCATATAACAATGCATGAGCATCGCAGGTTCTGAAGTTGAAAATACATGAGAAGGCTCCTCATGCTGAGATTGATTCCTCCTCGAATCAATGGATTCCCTCCAAGGTTTCATGCTTCTTGAAGTGTGATCTATGCCTTCTTGGGTATCTTCTAAAGCTTCGATGTTGGCTTCTTATTTGGCTATACTACCTTCTTATTTCCATGTACAGAATCTGAGTGTATGGAATCATCTTTGATGTCTGAAACTGATGGAAGAACAAGAGTATATGCATGTTGCACTGGAGGTGCATGTAAAGTACACTCCTTATGTGTAAGTAGAATAGAGGAGTCATCTTCAGAAAACTTAGTGAATTTATACAACCTTGACTTGTGATCCACCTTACCAATTGCAATGATGGAATTGCCATGCATGTCAATTAATGAAATTGAATCTGATGTAAATTCAACCTTTTTACCTTTCTTAGTGATATGATAAACTGAGAGCAGATTCATAGAAGTATTTGGAACATGTAGAACATTCTCAAAACTGCCATTGTGGAGTTCTACTCTCCCTTCTTCTTCTACTACTATTGAAGTATCATCCCCCATGAGAATAAGGAGTCTTGAGAATGGACTCAAAGAAGAGAAAACTTCATCTTTTGCTTCCATATGATGGGATGCACCAGAATCTATAATCCATAAATCAGATGAAGAATTAATTACAACCAGAGCATGATGGTTACCTTTCTTAGGAGAAGGATATTCTTCCTTCTTCTTCTTGACTCCCTCTGGAATGAATATTCCAAGGTTGTTATGTGAAGTGCATGTGCCATAAGATCAATTTGTTTCTTCATGCATGTGGATTCTTCATGATTTGGTTTATTGCAGTAATTGCACTACTTTACCTTCTTATTCTTCTTGGAATCTGAAGAGTCTTTGGAACCTGAAGAATCATTAAAGGGTTTGGAATATCTCCCTATCCCGTTCTGTTTGGATGACCCTTTTCCATCATGCATGGTGAGTGCATGTTCTTTGAGATCTTTCATGAGGCCCATCTGTATGAGTTTTGTCTGCTCTTGTGTAAGAGACTCAATAAATTGAGCCAACGTAGGCGTTTTCCAATTTGTTCCAAAAATACATCTGCGAGAATGGAAATTGGAGACATATACAGCATATTCTAGTCCTAGCTTGGCCAATATTGTTAGAATAATTAGTTTCTCTTATGTAGACTTTTCAATACCACATTCACCTAAGATCAAAATCAAAGATTTAAATTTAGTAAATAAATCATGTATATTATCAACACTTTTAGGGTCTAAGGTATTCAACTCTACCTCAAGCATAGGCCCTCACAGCTAATCTTTCTCTCCAAGGAGTCCTTCCAAGGTGGTCCAGATCTCGTTTGGAGTCTTGCATGCGGCAACATGAAACCATAGATCAGTGGAGATTAATTCAAGAAGTAGTCACGTGGGCCGTTTCCTCAAAAACTTAATATTTTGGGAGAAATCACTATAGAAAGGTATGACCATGGATTCATATTAGTTTCAGGAGACTATCTTTTGGCTTAATTTCTAATCAAAAGGTGAGGAATCTCACCAAATGGTTGAAAACCCACTTGCAGAATGGGTCAATTTACTTCTCATGTGGTTTGTTTCCTCAAAAATGTAATATTTTGTGAGCAATAAATGTAGAAAGGTACGGACACAAATTCGTATTAGTTTCAGGGGACTATCTTGTGGCTTACGTTATGAGCAAACGATGAGGAATCTCACCAAACAGTTGAAAACCCACTTGCAGAATGGGTCGAATTACTTCCTTTGTGGGCCATTTCCTCAAAACATTAATACTTTTGGTGAAATAACTGTTGAAAGGTATGACCACAGATATAACTCGTCAAAACTCTGATTTTCCTTATTCTTTGGCGTGTCTAGCTTGCTCCAAGTAGCGTAGCTCTGATACCATGTCAGTGTTTCATGGAAACCTTGACAAGAGACATAGCTAAAACATACACAAACAAAGCTTATCAATAAAAGGAAGAGAGATACACAATGAAGAATGAGAATCAATGTATATTATAATCTATCAATGAGTGAGTGATATTCACTCATATAGGCAATGACATCCTATAATTAGGAATGCATGCATAATAGTGATGGTCTAAAATTAGTGATCCAGATTATTTTCGGCACAAAATGAGAGCGGAGATATAATAAAGAAATGCACAAAGATATTGCAGATATTCAATAATATAACATAAATGTATCCGAGATACAACCATAAACATAGATATACAGTAATACATGATTTGCATTAATCAAAGAAATGTATAGAGACTGTAAAAATACAGAGTAAAAGACTCGCTAGAATGGTGGCAGCTTATCTCTGAGAAGAGATGTGACCGCTACTCACATTCGCAAGAAGATGATTATAATGAGGCTCTGAAGGCATTTTTACAATAAGTAGGAATGCCAAAAAACCTATACATCCAAAAACCTAACCCTAGGAAAAGAAGCGCCAAAAGTCATGTGGACATCAAATTCCCAGGGTCGTAACTTTTGCATACGATCTTTGTTTTAGGCATGTGATAGCTCGTTGGAAAGGTATCATCGAGGAGATTCATTTTGAGGGCTCAATTATTCCTTTGACTATCATTAAGAACCTATATCTCGAAAAACCTTCATTTGGGCCCTCAGAATGGCCTCGAAAGTTAAAACCTAATAAAAATAGTAAATTGCCAAAATTGTCAGAAAACTATTTTGAGCCATTTGGAAAAGGTGGTTGGCCACCAATATACACCTAGATAAATCCTCCATATTTATGAAGCAATGGTCTCTATTGTGTTGAGTTCCTAGGGGAGAGGGAAAAGCATTTATTGAATCTACATCTCGGTGAGCTACTTGTCTTGTTGGAGACGCCGCGCTGCTCAGTTTGTGGAAATCTGTCACGAACCTGTTGAGGTTGAGGTTGCTCAATAAGTCAAGATACATGAGAGGACGATGTGTATAAGGAATCTTTACACTTTTCTGCAGCCTTTTCGACTTGCTTCTGTTGGATAGAAGGTGCTTGGGGCAAGGCTGTAGTGGTTGTAGTGTCCTTTTGTTCTCCTTTTGAACATATTGTGAAGAAGATGAATTTTGCAGTATGAGATACTACCTTGCGGCACTTTTTAGGTGGAACAGTAGTTGGAACTACCTCTGATATTCTGTAGAGATGACCCCCCAAAGTAACAATGACACTACGGGGTTGAGACTCATAAATAGTATGGCATCTCCACATATATGGTTGGCCAAAGAGGACATCATAGACATCCAATGGGGAAACATCACATAATACCTCATACTTTAAGGGTTGGATGTCGTATGATAATCGACATTATTGGGTGACACGAATATCTCGTCCTTGGAGAAGCCACCCGATGTTGTATGGCTGCGGGTGTGGTGTTGTCGACAATCTTAATTGTTTGATGACCTCTGCTGAGATGAGGTTCTTCTGGCTTCCACTGTCAACAACAAAATGCATCGGGGTCCCCTTCACCCACATTTGTGAATGAAAAAGGTGCTCCCCATGTTCAGGATCTGTTGGTTCTTCTGGTTGAATTGTTGCGGTCGCGAAAATAGCAGTGGGGTATGTGTCAATAATTTGTCCTTTACCAGTATTTTCAGAATCGGATTTTGAATCAGGGTTCGGCTCCTTGTCTTTGATCTCAGTAACCAATGATTGTTTTGAGTGACATTCATCGGTGTTGTGCCAAGGGATTTTGTGGAAATCGCACCATTTTCCAGTGTCCTTCTTTGTCTTCCCATGACCTTTATTTTCCTATTGCTTGGACTGGTTTTCGGGAGACTGTTTGGTAGGGCAATATTTGTCATACTTTGGTCGTTGGTGATTTGCAGAACCAAACTCTTGTTTTTTCCGGTGCTTAAATTTCTGCTCAATTTTAACAGCATATCGATAAGCAGCACCTAGTGATGAGATGTCCAGAAAATCCATTTTTGTTTGGATGTATCTGTGTAGAGCCCCACGGTATATTAGAACCAAATGTCCTTTGTAGTCTTTGATACCTAGCTTGGTGCGCAAGGTATGGAAGGTATTGATGAACTCCAAAACTATTGGCCCCTGTCTTTCCACAGTGTGTTCCATCTCATGTACTGGTCCTCATAGTTGCCAACAGGGTAATATTGTTCCTTTATCGCATCCACAAAAAAATCCTATGTGGGCTCGGCCCCATATATTCCAGACTCCTCTGTGGAACTTTGCTTCCAGTAAGTTTCCCACCAATGTTTGACATGAGGGAGATCTTTAAGGAGTGCAAAGGTGATCTTTTCTTTGTTGGAAAAATTGTGAATAGAGAAATAACCTTCTAGCAGAGTTAACCATTTTTCTAGGGCTTATGCATCTATCTGTCCTTCAAATACAGGAATATCAAAATTAACTTGTACC
>JZKD02S1609460.1:17891-39994 GCA_000966675.3 Picea glauca | reverse complement strand
GCAAGAAGATGATTACAATGAGGCTCTAAAGACCTTTTTACAATAAGTAGGAATTCCAAAAACCCTATACATTCAAAATATTAACCCTAGGAGAAGAAGCGTCAAAATTCATGTGGGCCCCGTTTGGGTAAGTGAGTACATCAACTTCGCAACGTCGTAACTTTTGCATACGATCTCCGTTTTAGGCGTGTGATAGCTCATTGGAAAGGTATCATTGAGGATATTCATTTTGGGGGATGAATCATGCATTTGGCTATCATTGAGAACCTTGATCTCGAAAAACCTTCATTTGGGCCCTCAAAATGGGCCTGGAAGTTAAAACCTGCTAAAAATAGTAAATTGCCAAAATTGTGAAAAAACTGTTTTGAGCAATTTGGAAAAGGTGGGTGGCCACCAATATCCACCTGGATCAATCCTACATCCTTAGGAAGTAATGGTCTCCATTGCGTTGAGTTCTCGTGGGAGAAGGAAAAACATTTATTGAATCTGCATCTCGGTGAGTTGTTTGTCTTGCTGGAGACGTCGTGTTGCTCAGTTTGTGTAAATTTGTCACGAACCTGTTGCGGTTTAGGCTGTTCAACAAGTCGAGATACATGAGAGGACGATGTGTAGAAAGAATATTTGCACTTTGCTGCAGCCTTTTTGACTTTCTTCTATTGGATAGAAGGTGCTTGGGGCAAGGTTGTAGTGGTTGCAGTGTCCTTTTGTTCTCCTTTTGAACATATTGTGAAGAAGTTGAATTTTGCAGTATGAGATACTACCTTGCGACACTTTTTAGGTGGAACAATAGTCATAACTACCTCTGGTATTCTATGGAGATGCTCCCCCAAAGTAAAAATGACACTATGGGGATCCATCTCATGTACTGGTCCTCATAGTTGCCAACAGGGTAATATTGTTCCTTTACCGCATCCACAAAACAATCCCAAGTGGGCTCGGCCCCATATATTCCAGACTCCTCTATGGAAATTTGCTCCTAGTAAGTTTCCCACCAATATTTGTCATGAGGGAGATATTTAAGGAGTGTGAAGGTGATATTTTATTTGTCGAAAAAATTGTGAACAGAGAAATAACCTTCTAGCAGAGTTAACCATTTTTCTAGGGCTTCTGCATATATCTGTCCTTCAAATACAGGAATATCAAAATTAACTTGTACCTTGAAAGGAAAGGTGCTTCCAAAGTGGCTGCTTGATGAAGATGTGATTGTTTCTATCGGCAGGCGTTGAAGGATGTGGGAAAAATTCTCCATCATTTCGCCCCTCTGTCGCGTGAGAGCTTGCTCAAGCAACAGACTGATAAGATCATTTTCTCCATCGTTTTTATTTTCTTCCGCCATTGAGGGTTTCTTAGGTGTGCGAGAGCGATTTTATTCAAGAGAGACAAGATTGAGACCCAACTTACTATACTTGGACCTCATCGGGGACATGCACTGAAAAAATGATCAAGATCAGCCTGCTTTGATACCACTCATCTGGATTATTTTCGGCACGAAATGAGGGTGGAGATATAATAAAGAAATGCACAGAGATATTGCAGATATTCAATAATATAACATAAATGTATCATAGATGCAACTATAAACACATATATATAGTAATACACGACTTCTATAAATCAAATAAATGTACAGAGACTGTAAAAATATAGAGTGAAAGACTCGCTAGAATGGTGGCAGCTTATCTCTGAGAAGAGATGTGACTGCTACTTGCATTAGCAAGAATATGATTACAATGAATATCTAAAGGACTTTTTACAATAAGTAGGAATTCCAAAAACCATATACATCCAAAAACCTAACCCTAGGAGAAGAAGCGCCAAAAGTCATGTGGGCCCCGTTTGGGTAAGTGAGTACATCAAATTCCCAACGTCGTAACTTTTGCATACGATCTCCGTTTTAGGCGTGTGATAGCTTGTTGGAAAGGTATTGTTGAGGATATTCATTTTGGGGGCTCAATAATTATTTTGGATATGAATGAGAACCTTGATGTCGAGAAACCTTCATTTGGGCCCTCAAAATGGGTCCGGAAGATAAAACCTGCTAAAAATAGTAAATTGCCAAAATTGTCAAAAAATTGTTTTGATCCATTTGGAAAAGGTGGGTGGCCAAAAATATCCACCTTGATCAATCCTCCCTCCTTAGGAAGCAATGTTCTCCATTTCATTGAGTTCCCGGGGGAGAGGGAAAAGCATTTATTGAATCTGCATCTCGGTGAGTTGTTTGTCTTGTTGGAGACGTCGCGCTGCTCAGTTTGTGGAAATATTTCATGAACCTATTGAGGTTGAGGCTATTCAACAAGTTGAGATACATGAGAGGACAATGTGTAGAAGGAATATTTTCACTTTGCTGTAGCCTTGTCGACTTGCTTCTGTTGGATAGAAGGTGCTTGGGGCAAGGCTGTAGTGGTTGTAGTGTCCTTTTGTTCTCCTTTTGAACATATTGTGAAGAAGATGAATTTTGCAGTATGAGATACTACCTTGCGACACCTTTTAGGTGGAACAGTAGTCAAAACTACCTCTGGTATTCTATGGAAATGCCCCCCCAAAGTAACAATGACACTACGGGGTCAAGACTCATAAACAACATGGTGTCTCCACATATATGGTTGGCCCAAGAGGACATCATAGACATCCAATGGGGAAACATCACATAATACCTCATCCTTGAAGGGTTGGATTCCGTATGATAATCGACACTATTGGGTGACACGAAGATCTCGTCCTTGGCGAAGCCACCCGATGTTGTATGGCTACGGGTGTGGTGTTGTCGACAATCCCAATTGTTTGACGACATCTGTTGAGATGAGGTTATTTTGTCTTCTTTTATCAACAATAAAATGCATCGAGTTCCCTTCACCCACATCTATGAATGAAAAAGGCGCTCCCTCTGTTCAGGATCTATTGGTTCTTCTGGTTGAATTGCTGCGGTTGTGACAATAGAAGTGGGGTCTGCGTAAGTGATCTTTCCTTTACCAGTATTTTCATAATCATATTCTGAATCAAAGTTTGGCTCCTTGTCTTTGATCTCGGCCACCAATGACTATTTTGAGTGACATTCATCAGTGTTGTGCCAAGGGATTTTGTGGAAATCTCACCATTTTCCAGTTTCCTTCTTTGTCTTCCCGTGACCCTTCTCTTCCTGCTGCTTGGACTAGTTTTCGTGAGACTGTTTGTTAGGTTCGTCTTTGTCATACTTTGGTCGTTGGTGATTTGTAGAACCAAACTCTCGTTTGTTCTGGTGCTTAAAGTTTTGTTCAATTTTAACAGCATATCGATAAGTAGCACCTAGTGATGAGATGTCCAGAAAATCCATTTATGTTTGGATGTATATGTGTAGAGCCCCATGGTATTTCAGAACCAAATGTCATTCGGAGTCTTTGATACCTAGCTTGGTGTGCAAGGTATGTAAGGTATTGATGAACTCCAGAACTGTTGGCCACTCTCTTGACGCAGTGCGGTACATCTCATGTACTAGTCCTCATAGTTTCCAACAGGGTAATACTGTTCCTTTACCGCATCCTCAAAAAAATCCCAAGTGGGCTCGACCCCATATATTCAAGACTCATCTTTGGAACTTTTCTTCTAATAAGTTTCCCACCAATGTTTGACATGAGGGAGATCTTTAAGGAGTGTGAAGGTGATCTTTTCTTTGTCGAAAAAATTGTGAACAGAGAAATAACCTTCTAGCAGAGTTAACCATTTTTCTAGGGCTTCTGCATCTATCTATCCTTCAAATACAGGAATATCAAAATTAACTTGTACCTTGAAATGCAAGGTGCTTCCAAAGTGGCTAATTGATGAATATGCGCCTGTTTCTATCAGCAAGTGTTGAAGGATGTGGGAAAAATTCTCCATCATTTTGCCCCTCTGTCGCGTGAGAGCTTGCTCAAGCAACAGAATGATAGGATCATCTACTCCGTCGTTTTTATTTTCTTCCGCCATTGAGGGTTTCTTGGGTGTGCGAGAGCGATTGTCTTCAAGAGAGACAAGCTCGAGACCCAACTTGCTATACTTGGACCTCGTCGGGGACATGCACTGAAAAAACGATCAAGAGCAGCCTGCTCTGATACCACTGATCCAGATTATTTTCGGAACGAAATGAGAGCAGAGATATAATAAAGAAATGCACATAGATATTGCAGATATTCAATAATATAATATAAATGTATCATATATTCAACCATAAACACATATATACAGTAATATATGATTTCTATTAATCAAAGAAATGTACAGAGACTATAAAAATGCAGAGTAAAAGACTCGCTAGAATGGTGGCAGCTTATCTTTGAGAAGAGATGTGACCGCTACTCGCATTTCCAAGAAGATGATTACAATGAGGCTCTGAAGGAATTTTTAAAATAAAAAGGAATGCCAAAAACACTAGACATCCAAAAACCTAACCCTAGGAGAAGAAGCGCCAAAATTCATGTGGGCCCCATTTGGGTAAGTGAGTACATCAACTTCTCGGGGTCGTAACTTTTGCATACGATCTTCGTTTTAGGCGTGTGATAGCTCGTTGGAAAGGTATAATAGAGGAGATTCATTTTTGGGGCTCATTCATGCCTTCAACTATCATTGAGAACCTATACCTTGAAAAATCTTCATTTGGGCCCTCAAAATGGCCTCGGAAGTTAAAACCTGCTAAAAATAGTAAATTGCCAAAATTGTCATAAAACTATTTTGAACCATTTGGAAAAGGTGGGTGGCCACCAATATCCACCTAGATCAATTAGAAAGTATAAAATAAAACTATTCAGTTGACTCCCACTGAACTAGTGTTACTCCCATTGAACTAGTGTACCAAAAATATAAATTTCTCCAACACTTAAACCCTCGTATCTCTAGGAGAAGAAGAGGTTTTTCACTTGATATTAATCATATTTATGAAATAGGAAGAAGAAACGTTGTTTTATCATCCCAAAAAATTACTTTAAGGAGAACTTTGTTCGATTCAACTAGTTCATCTTTCTCTCCCTTACCTTTCGTTCACAAAATGGTGTATAGTGGTGGTTCTGGTGGTTCTAGTGGAACTGGAGGTGATTCTTCATCTCATCCTTCAGCCTCGTCAGTGATTGGTAGTTTGTATAGCCATCAAATTCTAGTCTAATCAACTACAAACCCCGCCAAGGTCATTAAAAAGTATTTTCTCTTCCAATTTGAGAAAGACGCTACCACTACTCTGTGGCATGTTTCCTCTCCACTAAATTTAGCACCTGCCACTCATCCTCTTCCCAAATTCAAATGGAATCTCCCAAAATTTACTGGGAATAACACAATCACTACTAATGAACACTTGGTGGCATTTTCAAATGCCTGCCATAACATAGGATCCAATGACAATGATACTTGTATGCACTTATTTTTTAATTCCCTTGAAGGGAAGGCAACAAACGATTTCTTTGAACTTCCTCCTAATACTATTTCTACATGGGAGGATTTAGTCTATTGGTTCAAATATACCTATGTGAAATCCAAAATCCCAACCGAGCAGTTATGGGAATACAACAACATCACTTATAAAGATAGTGAAACTATCAAGTCTTTCAACTTGTGTTTCACTAAGTTATACAACCAAATCCCTGAACTCATTTTCCCTCAGAACCAAGCCTCTTTCATGCATTATTATAATGCATTACCTTCCCCCTACCGTCATAGGATTGAATAAAAGGCCATTGATAACCTTGGTTCCGCTCTGCATACTTGTTTAGAGTATGAAGAACAAATTGAAAGAACAATTCTTCCTAAGGGAGACTCAGTTAAATAGATGGATATGTCTGTCCTCTTACATCTCGTACAAGACATGAATAATCGAATGATAACATATGAGCGTAAGGGAAATTTCCCCTCTCTTACCCCTACGGCTTCATCTTCTTCTTCACCACCTTTAAAGAATCTTAATGAAAATAACTTTCAACCTAAAGCTATCATGCCTCATAGTTGGTGTAACTTTTGCGAGGAACACCATGAGGAAAGTACATGTGAAGTAAAGAGGAGTGTCAGAGATAAAATATTTGGTAAGACACCTGAAACTACCATTATTGTCCTAGACTTCGCAGAACCAGAGGATTTCATGATCATAAATAATAGGAATAAATCATATGCTCCAAAAGGAAAATATGATCTTCCTCGCACTTATTCTATCCCAAGCTCATCTTCACCAGTTGCTACTATTCAGGTTTCTAAGGCTCTTCATAGTCAAGGAACTACCTCTCCTCTTCCCTCTTCCAAATACAACATTCTAAATTAGTTGGTCGACATTAAAGAAGATGCTACCCTCCTGGACATGGTTGTCATCCCTGAGCAATAGAAGCATCTAAAAATTTTCATGGAAGGAAAATCTTCCATTGTAGCCATCCTCTCTAAAGGGGTATATGAAGAGGATTCGTCTGTAAATATAGTAGGTGTACATAACTTTAGACATTCTCTAAAAAAAACCCAATTTTATATTTATGTAAATATTATGGACTAGATTTCCCATTGTTGTCTCATTGATGGCAGTTCGGGCCCAAGTGTAATGTCGAAAATTATGGAAGAGCTAGGTTGGTATTGTACAAATGAAAACACTATAAGCATGCTCTCTTATAATATTTTACAGCAAATGACCATAGGTGAAATCAAGGACGTGACCTTGGTTTTGTGCACACATCCTGAAATAAGGACAACCCTTAATATTTGAGTAATTGATATGCTAGTAAGTAATTACTCGATCAACTTAGGAAGAGATTGGCAAGCTTTGATGGGTGGATACCTCTCACTCAACGAGACACATTTATTTGTTCCTTAGAATGGTAAAAAAACCGTATTCCTAAGGGAGGGTAGAATTTCACCTTACATAGAATGCGTCCCACAATATAATGTGAATTATATTGAGGAGGACCTAGGAGTGTATTCCATATTCGTAGATGATGACAACACTCCCTTGGAACAAATCAACATAGAGGATGGGATGTGGCATATTCACTTTGATGTTTCATGCTCCAAAAAAGGAAACAAAGTTGGTGTTATCTTGTACTCTCCTGTGCATAAAATTCATAACTTTTCCTATAGGTTAGAGTTTGCTTGCATAAACAATGTCACTAAATTTGAAGCATTACTGCTAGGCATTGAAAATGCCTATAATATGGGTTGTGGTCACCTCATAGTTTTTGGGGATTCCGAACTTGTTGTAAACCTTTTATGTAAGATATACTCTCCTAAAACAAAATTAATGAAACGTTCTACCCAAACTGTTTGGGCACTTATCTCAAATTTTATGTATTTCAACATCACTCTTGTTAAAAGGGAATTGAACTCAATAGTTGACAGGTTAGATGTTTTTGCAGCCTCTCCTACTCGACAACTTCTGCCATAAAGACCTGATTGTACTTTTCAATCTCTGTATCATCCACATATCCCTAAAAATATAGAGTCATGGCAGGTCTTCCCTAGTGATGAGAGCATATGTTCCTTCATCCAAAATGAACCTTATAAGCCTAAGGAAATTATATCAATAGAAGATAAAAAAATTCCTAAAGGCTTGACTCCTCTAGAAAGTTCATTTTCATCAAGTGATGTAGGAAACAAGGAAAAGCCTAAAGAAGAGGAGTCGAAAAGGAAAGTGGGTGAAATCATTTCCTTAAACATTGGAACACCCGAGTCTCCAAAGAATGTTAAAATAGGTTCCCAATGTTCTAAAGAAGAAAAATTGAAGTTCATTAAGCTACTTAGTGAATTTCAAGATGCTTTTTCTTGGTGTTATGAGGATATTCATGGTTTTGATCCTACTACTATATAGCATGCCATCCCTATCAAGGAAGTCATAAAACCAGTTAGGAAAAAACAGAGACTTGTTAACCGTGCACTGGAAGCAACTATTTGGAAAGATTTTGAAAAACTCTTGAATGTTGGGATAATTGTCCCTGTTAAGTATTCTGAGTGGGTTTATAATTTGGTTCTCGTTCAGAATTCAACAGGTCAGATCAGATTATGTGTTGATTTTCGTGCATTGAATAAGGCCAATGTTAAAGATAATTTCCCCCTCCCTAATATGGAAATGATTTTGCAGCAAGTTGCAGGGTCACAGATCATGTCCTTACTTGACGGTTTTTTTGGTTATAATCAAATCAAGGTAAAAAGGGAAGATAGATTTAAAACCACTTTTATTACTCGTTGGGGAACTTTTTCTTACGAATGTATGCCTTTTGGATTATCTAATGCAGGTGTTATTTTTCAAATATCTATGTAAATATATTTTGATGATTTGATCGGTAAAATTATTCAGATTTATCTTGATGACTTAACCGTGTATTCTAAAAATCGATCAAATCATTTCAGTCATCTTAGAAAGATTCTCATGCGATGAAGGAAATTTGTCATTTCTCTAAATCCTTCTAAGCCTATTTTTGGTGTTACCAAGGGAAATCTCCTTGGACAAATTGTCTCAGATTCAAGCATAAGCATTGATCTCGAAAGGATTACTGTTATCCTAAATATTCATGCTCCTACTTCCAAGAAGGAGGTTTAATCTTCCATGGGTGTTATTAACTTCGTCCTTAGGTTTGTCCCTAATTTTTCTATGATGGTTAATCCAATTAAAAATATCTTTAAGCAAGATCGTTCTTTTTCTTGGATAGATGATGTCAAAAGTGTTTTCGTAGGGATCAAGAAAGAAATCAGTTCTGCACCGGTTTTAGCAAAGACAGATTTTGAGAAAGAATTTATGATATATACTAATGCCACAGAGGAAACATTTTTTTCCCTCCTCCTTCAGTGCGATGACCAAGATAATGAAAAACCAGTGGCTTACATGAGTCAAAGGATGTTTGATGACGAGTTTAAATATTATTTTATTGAAAATAATGTTTTCTCTCTAGTCAAAGCTATTGAAAAAATTATCCATTTCATCTTAGCTAAGCATACACTAGTAAAAGTCCCTTTACCTGCTGTCAAGTTTTTACTCTTAGAGACTTATCTTTCAGGAAAGATTTCACATTGGCTTTCCAAGATTCAAGAGCATGATCTAACTATCATGACTTCTAAAACTATCAATGGATGTGACTTGGCCCTTCACTTAGCTCAGTATGCTGAAATGAGTGAAGAAAATGATGAACTTGCTAGTTTTGTATCGACACTATTTTACATTGATAATCAAATCCTTCCTATTTCTGAACATCCTTGGTATAAATATTTGGTTTACTATTTTTAAAATCAAAGATCTCCAGATAACTTAGATACCCATCAAAGAAGAAGGCTATGTCTCGAATCTGCTAAATATGTCATTATAGAAGACTTATTGTTTAGAAGATCTTTCGATGGTGTGTTGCTTCGTCATGTGAATAATGAGGAAGCACATAAATTGTTGCAAGAGACTCATGGTTCTTTGAATTCTATTATCCATGTAGGAGGTCACTTTTCTGCTAAAACAACTATTTTTAAGATTATCGGGAAAGGGTACTAGTAGCCTTCAATCTTTCGTGATTCTTATAATTTTTCGAGATCTTGTGACAAGTGCTAGAAATTTGTTGGGAAAGAACGTCTTTCTGCTATGCCTTTACAACCTATCTTCCCTGACTTTCCTTTCTCAAAATGAGTTTTGGAATTTATTGGTCCTATTAAATGTTATAGCAAGATTTGCCTCACCATTGCTATCTTTCATAGAGAGCATTTTTCCATTTCCCTTTGCAGACTTATCACCCCCCTTTGATGAATCTAGAGCTAAAAATATACATTTTTCCACATATACGATCCCTATCTGTTGTGCAAGATGCGTATACGCTTGTTGATCCACTACAGCCCATGTACATCGTGATTTGTGCCAGAAAATACAAAATGAGGTTGGGTTTTCATGTCACGGTAGGAGATCTATGATCCTTGGCCTTCCATATACTGGAAACATTCTGACTTGACCCTTCAATTGCATCTTGAAGGCTATAAGAGCATAATTTCGACCTATGGAAAAGTGGGAGAAAGCATTCAACTTTGAGAACAAAGTTACTCTAGAGAAATTACTTCATATTGAGTTTGCATCCCTCTATCCCTCAAGTCTGGACACAATGTTCAGCCCCCAATCTCTTTCCTTATTGTTGAGAGGACCTCATTTCCTCTTTCCTATGAGCTTGCCTTTGGTGGAGGATTGAAGTGGTGGAGACCCAGTTGGAAGGAACTTGGTTTCTTGGTTTCGAACCGTGCCGACATGAAAGTCTGTATTGTTGTCACTTCTGCTGATCAATTATTAATAGAAATATTCCTTTCTCATCCTATTGATATCTTGAAAATATATGATTATTATCCATGGGTGTGTTTGTAATGTTTATTAATGGATTATGCTATCTGATGTGCTAACCCCTTTTATATTATCACTGTATACTTGCTATGCTTGTGTGTTGAGAACTTCTTGTAGGTATAAAGCTTTGGGTCAAAGTGCTCAACGGTGGAACATGATCAAACATTGGATCAAGGTAGTCCTATTTCTTATATTTTACATTAGTTTATATAGAATATGTTGGAATTGAGTTGATTTCTGCAATCATACATGTCTTTTGTGGTTTACCCTTGGCCATAGAGAGTTTTTCCCTTGTAACATTAATCCTCCATCTTCAGCAGGACAAGTCTTTATCTTGACAACCACAGAATATTTTACAAAATGGATTTAATTTGTCCTTCTTAAGCATTCACAGGATGAGTAGGTGATTTATTTCCTTGAAAATGATATTTTTTTCTAGATTTGGTCTTCCTTTGGAAATCATTACAGAAAATGGTCCCGCTTTTATTTCTTCTAAGCTAACCCAATTTTTAGCTAAGTTGGGGGTTAAATTTTTTACCTCATTAGCTTATTATCCCCAAGGTAATTGGAAGGCTGAGTCTACCAATAATAATATGGTAAGAATGATCAAGAGGATCATTGAAGATAAGCCTCGTCAATGGAACACACTCCTCTCTTATGCCATTTGGGCAGATCACACTACCACCAAGGTGAGAGTTGGTTGCACTCCTTTCGATCTTGTTTATGGTCAAGAATCCATTCTTCCTACTCAGCTAGAACTTTCCTCCTTAATTTTAATGCTACAGGTCAAAGAATTGAACTCTTATGATGTTTCTCAAAGAATGAATGCACTTTTGGCTTTAGAGGAGCAACGGACGTTTTCCTTGGATAATATAAAAAGAAGACAACAATCTATTTAAAAATATTTCAATAAAAGTGTCAAGGATATCAAATTTAAAGTTAATGAGAAGGTATTGTTGTGGGATTCAGATCATGTTGATAGAGGAAGGCATTCAAAGTTTCAAAAATCGTGGTTGGGTACTTTTAAGATTGCTTCTATCCTGGGCACAAACTATTACATTCTAAAGGACTTACAAGAGTGGTTTTTTTCTTATAGCACTAACGGTTCCCACTTAAAACACTACGTGGAACCAACTTGAAAGGTTTAACGTTGTATGGAATGTTTTCTGTATTTTATTGTTTTTCATTTATGTTCTTACATTTCTATTTTTTTTACATTCTGTCATTTCATTTATGCTTTTTTTTTTTGTCGTTTCATTTCTGCTAGGATTTTTTCATACTTTTGGTTTCTTTTGACTTCTTTTCTTGTCAAAATAAAATGTTGGATCAGTTTTTCCACAGTGATGCTTTTGCAAAGTATTGTTGATCAAGAACAATTGAGTTACACAACTGTCATGATGTTCCTCTTGAAAACATCATTGAAATTGTTATCTGCTTCAACTGTTGTTTTATAAGATAGTTGGTTTTATCCCTCTTCTTCTTTCCTTTTCTTTCATCCATTTCAAGATTCAAAAGAGCAAGTTCAGAAATTTTTTCTCCTGGAAGTCAAGAATACTTTTTAGTTGAATGTTTATTCTTATAGGGATAAACCCCCTCATACTTAACACTTTCCATGAGTTATTCCCAAATTCCTAGTCATTATTCCCTTAAATCCTCTCACTTCCCCCTTGTTGCATAATCATTTATGATTTATATCTTCTTGATCTAATGTTACATGGTCTGCAAAACTAGATATTTTGAGTTCTTAATCTGTTGGAAATAGTTCTTATTCTGCAAAACCAGATATTCCTTGTGGAGTCACCAGTTTGTTGACGATAAAAATCACAACGATGAATTCCACCTACAAAGGGTTGATAAAAACACTATTATTTAATTATGATAGTAATATAATAATAGTAGGTGGGACCCCCTTTTACACTAGAGGCTCAAGTATAGACATATGACACATATTTTGTTGTCGTTATGATGTTGACTAAACGGTCCTACCTTTTTGATGATGCAGTTTGGTTGCATTTGGTGTGATAATGAGTGGTTAATGCATGTTGTTGGTAATAATTTGCGACACAAAATAGTTTCCTGGTTATGAGGATCATGTTAGTTACAGTTGCTATGTTATAAACTTGTTACTAAGTCTTATGTTGATTACTTAGCCACATATATGTAAGGTATACTTAATTGTAGCATGACCAAAACAAGGGAAATTATGGAAAGGTTCTATAGTTTAAAAAAAACAAAGAAACCATGTATTAATCCTTGAGCTATAACAAAAAACTACATGCAAATTTTGAATGGAAGAATTAATGGGTACAAGTGTTAGTCCTAACTATTATACTATGGTTTGATTAATGGGCTATGAAAATTTCATTAATGTCGAATGGAGGTACACATAGAAACGTGGATATGATTTGATTTATTGTGTGGAGTTATGGCAAGGGTTAACGTATGAAATAGTCTAGGTGGTGCACTGTGCAATAGATATGGTCTCAAATATTACGATGGTTTGGAATTGATTATGCATTGGTTATACAGTTTGATTTATTGGTGGATGTTATGCTTATTGGGTTGTCTCGTACTTCAAATTGAATGGGGCCAAGTGATGGAAGTGACATGCATTTACTGCACGTCACTCCAAACCTTCCCTATTGCCAGTCACCCTAAGCATTGTTCCATTGTTGCAATTTTTCTCTGTTGGTTGTGAAGCTCCATGTTTTCAGTTTTTTTTGGAAGGGAAAGTTCGACCAACTCGTCATTTAATCATTTTTCCCACATGTATGGTTCTTTTCTTTCCATCCATGAATTATTCTTTGTTTTATGAACCAAATGATGGCTCAATGATGCTTGGATTATGTGTGTTCTTGAGATTTTTGACTGTGTGTAAATCTGGTGTTATGGCTCCTTGTGATGATTGTAAAATGTTGGAAATTGCAAGCAAAGGAATGGGTGGTTTTAACTTGTGGGTTGGTTGTTTTCTTGGTCAATGTAGTTTTATGATGGGTCTTTGTGGAATAATAAGTGACAGTGGTGCGATAAGACTCTGGGTTTGATGATTGAGGGTTTTTGTTATGTGTATCACTTTCTGTTAACTTGTTTCCCTCTCGGTTGTTGTGGTAATACTTGCCCAGTTACAGAGAAATTTCCAACAATGGTGTGTTCTTTTCTTCAAACCCGAATTATGGTTGGCAGTCTGTTCCTATTACCTTTTCACTAAAAGTGGCACAAGATCTAGTCTTCGTTGGACCTAAACATTAATATAGTCCTGTGTGGATATTGGATTGATACAGGTTATATCTCGGCATTCTTTCACAAGAATGTGTGTGTCCTCACTTTTGTTTTTGTCAAACATTATTAACCTCCTGGGTGATTGGAAAGAGACATTGTCTCATTGTTTTTGGATAACCACCACTGTTAAGTTAACCCTTGTTTCTTCTCTGCAAGTGTTAGATGCACATGTGTGCACTGGGTTATTTCACGTGAATTGCCTTTGTCTCTCCTCGGGTGTTAACTATTGGTTCCGTCAAGGGCTTGGAGTAATAAGTTGAAGGACTGTGTGGCTCACTATTTTTTCATTTTCAAAATTGTTTTGGGGCCTGTGGTTGATGGTTAAATGGTTATAAGTATCGGAAGACCGTCAGCTCTATGTGTTTTTGTTTAAAAGATAAGCATGTTGCCTCCCTACATTTGATTTTTGATAGAGCTGACTCGGCCTCTAACCGTATCTGCTCTCCTCAAGCACATTCTGAGGTTTGTCAAGTGTCGGGTTATCAGTTAATGATTGTGGAAATTTAAGGAGACTTTCTCTATCTTTTATAAACCCATCCCTTTTGGTCAAATATATGTTAGGTTCCTCAGTGATGAAATTGTTTAAGCAAATTAAAAAGGGAAAGGCATGGTTGCATATAGTCGAGGCATGTCTTTCTATTCGTTATAGTTCGATCACTATGTTTAATCCAGCGTGGTATTGTTTGCATAAGAAAACACTTTGGTGAATTTTATCAAGCCTGATCAGGGTTCTAGCAAGTTTTAGAAAAAGGTGCATGTGTGTCAGTTTAGTTATGTTCGCTTCATATATAATATAGTTATATCGAAATCATCGTGCAAACTACCAATTGTTTAAAAAAGAATTTATATATGCTTAGATCAAGATCAGGGTTTATGTTTGGATTGACTGTTGTTTCAATCCAATATTTTGTCGATTGATTGATTAAAGTCATGTGTATGATCGGGTATGTTTTTAAGTCTATCCATGTTTTTGAAAATACACCTGTGTACATTTTAATTGGGCCTGATTGTTGATTGGTGAACAATGATTATTGATTTCTTATCAGGGATATATGTTGAGCATATTGTTGTGCATGTTTTGATTATTTTAAAAAAATAAGAAGGGATCAACATTATAATAAACAATATTGTTGAATGGAAAAAGTTTTTATAAGTTATGAATGCACAGACTGTAAAAATTAAGGATTTCTGGAAAATTTAATTGTTATTGACACAACAAGCAATTTTGTATACAATTGAGGAATAATGAATGTTGGTATTGGAAGTGGATGTTTTTTTGGATTAATTTTGAACAAAGTTATGATTGTATGATTTATTTAATTTGTTTTATGAACAATATCCATCAAATTCCCTACCATTTTCTCACTTTTTCACTCGTTACAAATCTACTCACAATCTCATATTCATTTTCCACGCCCTATTCTTAAAATTAAATTAAAACTATGTATTACGGTTATTAAGAAATAACATAGAGATGGATCACAGCTGATATGATTTGGTTATTTTTGTACAGTCGATTGTTCAATGATGGTTGAGTAATAATAGTGTTATTACTCCCTTTCATTTTCTCACCTTTTCTCTCAATGCAATCCCCTAAGATATCCCGGAACCCTAATTCACCCCCTTCTCATTGACAATTATTAAATGAATATTATGGATTGGATTGCATGGGTATGATGTGATTGTTGAGCCAAACTTTGTTTCATATTAAGAGATGTCATGTATGGTTTGTTTAAGAAGCTAGTTTCTAATAAATGTTGTATACAGGATGAGCTTCTTCAACTGTGAAAGTCATGGCTGAAATAACAAGAGCAGAGGGAATTGGAACAGAGGGCCTAGAAGGCCAAGATTATCAATACATTTTGATGCAGATCCTCAAGAGTTAAACCATCTCTTCCAAGCTGGATTTTTCAATTGGATTAGACAAGGGGTAGTCGAAACTAGACCAAAGAGGCCTCCCTTCCAACCCCAACATTTCCCTGGTATCCCTGTGCCCCCTCATGTTTCATTGCAACCTGAAGTCCCTGAGAATGACGGATGGCAGGAGATTGTTCACCCAACAGTATCCCAACATTGTGGCTAGCCAAATTTTTTTCTACCTACTCCTCCTCCACCTACTATCCCAAATGTCTATATTTCCCCCATACACTCACATGTACATTCCTCCCATGCAAGAAAAATACTTGAAACCGAAGCCCACCATATGCATGATAAAGAAAAATGTGTTTCTTCCCCCTCCTTTTCCTCAAGTGATTCAGCCAAATCTGTTTCATTCTGCATGCACTTGAGAGATGAATGTTCTCATGTCATCAGTGAGATCAAGCCTAAAGGCTCTACACAAACTAAGGATAATTCAGAGAAGACAAAAAGAGATAGGAGTAACAAAGGGAAAATTGCCTCTAAAAGTGGCAAATACGGCTTTTGACTTTATTTTATTATTGTTTTATTGAGGACAATAGACTGCTAAAGGTTTTGGACAACATATTATTTTTGGATATTCTGGATATTATATGTTTGGATATGATTTGAAATATCATTGATTTTTAATTTTCAAATTATGAAAATGTTTATGGGAGCCACAAGGAGGGATGTGTTTGATTTATTGTCTAGTTATGTTTATTTTTGTTAAAGAAATTAAGGTTATTATTTATTAAAAGATCCTTATTATTATTATTATTATTATTATTATTAATTATTCCCCTAAACTAAAAGTTAGTTGACTTTTTGTTAACTTAACTAAATGAAGTGGTTGAACGCCTTCAACTAATTTGGAATGTATAAAAGTCAAATGAAGAGGAAGAAAAAGGGGAGAATAGAAGGAGAAAGATACTAAGGTTTGATCTTGATTTTTATTGAGATAGTTTAGTTTTCATTCATTCTTCAATTCATTAAAAGCCTAATTCTCTTTTATGACAGCAGGGTCTTATTGTAGACAACAAGATTCAAAATTGAATTACATCATTCAGACACTTGTTTTCAGAGGTGTTGATATATCTTTGATAGTCTATGTAGACTTGTTTTTTTATAAATTAATTTCATGACTGATAAAGGATATTGTGCAGAGTTGGGTGGGAAGCAATTTGTGGAAAGATGATCTAGATTTTTATGTTCAATTTTTACTTCCTCTCAGATTTATTTTGTATGGTTTTCATCAAGGATATCTAAGTTTGACTTTGGGCCAAACTCCCTCATGGATTTTTGTAAAGAGAATGATTCTTTTGATTTCTTAGAATTAAATAAGTGATTTCTATTATGTCTCATCTATGTTGATATTTTACTTGGTATTTTTTCTTTTGTCTCCACATTTACCTTTTGCATTTGTATTATTTAGAAAATGGTATAAAAACTTTATACTTTATTGGAACAATCTTTTATTAAAAATCATCCTAACGCCTTGTAATTAATACTTGTGGATTTAGAAACACTTTTTGAGGCTATAAACATAGGGCAACATTCCCAACTATCTTTCATTAGCCAAGAAAGATCCAAAAATGCTTGAGTAAGATAATTTAATATATTTTCCTCAACACCCCTCACATGGGTAACCCCCCCTCAAACCCAATATACCTCACAACTGATGCTCAGTTATGTAGAATTGGGAGCACCCCTTCCACCTCTAGTACCACAATGTCTGTTAGACCCTATCCTTGTCAAGAAAGTGGAAGTGTATACCCACACCCATCACGGGCCATCAGCCTTTGATTGGGATCAACTTATCCAAGCACGGCTGCCATCTTCTAACCTATTTCAAATCTGGTTCATCGTTAAAAACTTTAGAGTTTATCGGTTTATTATATATGGTGGGGAATCCTCATGCAGTATGTCTTAATTACCTTGAAAACAACTAGGCTCCCATACTCTTATCCCATCGATGACTGAGTTAAGATCCTTTTATGATAGACTTTGTTCCCCTTTAGGGATCTTACCTAATCTCCCAATTGAGTTAGGTGGTAAGAGGGTTTTGATCAATGTTGTTGTCATGGATGGTCCGATGGATTATAATATTCTCTTGGGCCATGATTTCATCTATGCCATGAGTTTTGTGGTGTCTTCGCTCTTTTGAGTCATTATATTCCCACATGAGGGATGCATCATCACCATCAATCAATTATCCTACACTAATCCCCCCTTGATATTCTCATAATAGAACCTCACATCATGTTTCTCACTTTGAGTCAATGCACTATGTGTCCACTACCACTAGTCATGAAACATCCAATCCACCAAAAAATGATCACATGCCTCTAGAACCACCTCCTCGCCATTTATTCTTGGAGGTTGGGTAGATTCATTCATCCTTGGGGGAATTTATGCATGTTTCTTCCCCCAAACCCCAAACAAACCATTAAACATCAACTACATTCTTCCCAAAAGATGAATACTTATTTGAGGCCACTACTTCTTTCAGTGATTCTAGTGATAACCTCCATCTAGGTTCTCCTATCCATTGATGACAAGGTCCTAACAATTCAATTGGTGCACCCTCTAATATTATGTCCCTTGATAAGGTAATTACTTTCTCTCAAATAAGATCATATATTTTCATTGATAGGCATATCAAGGACTCCAGTTCCATGATCACCAGTCATGCCCATATAGGATATGTTTCCACACAGTTTAAAGTTCTAAACCCTCCAATAGATATTACACAAAATAATGGATCTGATGCATTGTTTCAGGTCCTCTTTTATGGATGTTCAACTTTAAACTGCTGGTTATTTTACCTTTGGTCCATAATCTTGGGTATTTGGAAACAACCCTTCCTCTAGTCCTCATATAATAATATAGGGGGTAGTACCACTTCCCACCTTGGTCCCATAATACCTAGCTCTCAACACAACACCAACTCACAATATACCCTTCATGAGAACCATTATAGAACCACCTTGTGTCCAATTCCCCCATACATCATTTTATTACAAGACACATGGCCTAATCATAATGATCCACCAAGATAGTTTCATTACTTATTGTGGCAAGGCCCCCTTAGCCTTGGTCATTTTTAGTTCCTTCATAGGAAAACGTGGCCTCCCTTAGGGAGTTCATTTTTCGAGAACCCATGGTTCACAAACCTCCTTCAAGGAGTTCCTTTCTCAGGAACCCATTTTTCCATGCCCACCCTTAGGGAGTGTCTTTTTTAGGAACCCATGGTTCCTCGACCTCCTTCAGGGAGTGCATTTCTCAGGAACCTATTTTTATGTGGCCTCCCTTAGGGAGTTCCTTTTTTAAGAACCCATGGTTACCTAACCTCCTTCAGGGAATGCATTTGTCAGGAACCCATTGTTTTGTGGCCTCCCTTAGGGAGTTCCTTTTTTGGGAACCCATGGTTCCCCGGCCTCCTTCCGAGAGTGCCTTTCTTAGGAACCCATTATTTTGTGGCCTCCCTTAGGGAGTTCCTTTTTCAGTAACCCATCGTTCCTTGGCCTCCATTAGGGAGGGTCTTTTTTAGGAACCCATGGTTCCCTGGACTCCTTCAGGGAGTGACTTTTTCAGGAACTCATTGTTCCATGACCTCCTTCAAGGAGTTCCTTTTTCATGAACTCATGGTTCCCTGACCTCCCTTAGGGAGTGCCTTTATTTAGTAACTCATCGTTCCCTACCCTGCTTTAGGGATTACCTCTTCTAGGAACTCATTTTTCCTTGTCCTCCTTCTAGAGGCACCCAAAAATTTCATCAAGGGACCATTTTTCCCACCAATTTCAACAACTTAGGTATGCTTACTCACTATAATTTCTATTAAATAATTGTCATATGTTATTTATCATCATATATTTTTCACTTTGGGTATTTTATGTTTTTTTGTGCAGGTACTTGGTCCAACAATATACAACCCATGCAATCTTGTCCACCCTATGGCCCCTTCAGGTATATGTTCAAAACTAGCATGCACTCACACCCTTTGCAAATAGTTGCATATCTCAGTTACACCCCTTGACATATATCCTTAGGATCCCCACACTCAGCTCTATGGTACCATCACCTCCATTGTATTCAGGTACTCTCAATCGGTATCATCCTTACCTCCATGAGTTTTCCCACATAAATTTACCACTTAGCATATTGAAACTCGTGATGTTCTCTCCATTAGGATCGAGAGTCCTAGTAGTGTTACACCTCAAAGTAAGACTCTCATAATTTTTCCTCATCATCATGCTAACCACCCCATTATGGACTCCCACATCATGTTCTTGGTTACATTCAATGCACCTCCACATTATTATTAACCCTCCATATCATCCAACATCAATTTCCCATTTTCAATTTCATCCTACATTCATCTACCTAGTACAAAAACTCACCCATGGGGACCCCACCCTTCATTAGTTACATCCCAAATACTTGTGCCCCAAGAAAACCCAACCACACTTCAATAGGGCACTCATTTTTGTACATGTACTTTCAAGTCCATCATTATTTATTCATTTGGTAATTGTATAAAGCACATTTCAAGTTTCAACGAGTAAAATAGATTTTTTCCATCATAACCAATGGTGTCCTTTTCCTTGGCACATAGCAACCCATGTCACCCTTGGTTGGGTAATTTCATTTTCATCACCATCTCTACAAATATATCCCTATCATGGAAAAATATCGACTACCACCGACACCCTTGTCGTAAATATTTGCATTATGACCTATCATCCACTCTTTTGCAGTCTCATCCATTCAACAGAGTTTACCTAATATTTGGTTGTCCCCCTGACACTAGATCATATTTTACAGTTGCTTCCATCATCTCATTTTCATGCAACCAAGGGAATTTCTTACATCCCATACATTTTGAGTTGCGTCCATGTCACCAATTCATCCATATTTCCCCCATACAGTCCCTGATAGCATTTTAATCAAATCTATGTCAAGAATCCTTTTGCTTCTTACAGTCACACCCCCTTCCTTGTCGACGTCAACACAAGTTTCCATAAAGGTGGCAATATATTGGCTCTCATTCCTCTATCAATGAGAAGTCTCATATGGAACAGAAAGAGTCATTATTGTTTTCTGATGTCGTTGATCGCCATAACATTTGAATCCAACAAAGTTTCATGTTACGACGGGTCTTACTATGCGACCGTTGTAATTTTCAGTAGTAGTCGAAGACCTCTAAATTTGATAGGCCATCAATGCCTCAGAGTCATTCACCACTCAATTCAGATCTAGTTCATTCCCCATAATAGTCATCTATCATTATTGATGCCCCCAAGGGTGATGTAGATATCTATTTCATCAAACAATTTCAGTTACACTCATATTGTTGTGGTTTCATGACACGAGCATGGGGCATGCCCACCTTATTTTTACAAAGATACAACTTTGTATTTTAGTTTTCAAAGAATTTTTGACACTAATATGAATCCCCTCTTCCTCATGGGACATTCCTACCATCTCTCTTCAACAACATCTACAACTCTCCTATTGTTACAATAATTTCAACAGAAAGAAACATTGATGTATTTCAGCTATATGTATGCTCCTAGCCTCACACATCATGGGGCATCTATTATCACCAAAAAAATTCTCAAAAAAATACAGAAAATGGATGAAAAACCCAACACATCATACTACCAATAATTATGAAAGGATCACATTCAAATTGGTAAGATACACACAAAACTATGCAAAACATATCCTGAATTTTCATGCACATTCAACAAAAGTAGTTTGTGCACATCTGTGTGGGATAACACGGTGTACTATTCACACAGTACGCATTCCGCATGAATGACAATAAAGAAATATGTGTGGGTGCAGAAATAATGTATTGATGATTTTGGTCAGGCCTCACCCACTTTTGGGATGAAGGGGATCTTCCCCATACCCAAAATCACCCCCAATGTTCGCCTTTGGATTACTGAAAGGGATGGGATGTACCTCCAAAGGCCTCCCATTCACACTTGTAACTAGTTGAAAAATATATTTCCATCCTCCTATAAATAGAGGATCATTGTATGCAAAAAAAAAGAAGAATCCATAGCATTTTTATGTTGTTCAAAATTCTCTTGGAGAAAGCCATGTTTCCCTTCAACCATTAGTTTGATATAGTGTAGCATTGAGAAATATTTACACCTCTTGTGAAGCTAAGATTTGGGTATTTTTCACCATTTTTTAACTAGGTGGATATCGGTGGCTATCCACCTATTCCAACTGGCTCAAAACAGTTTTCTGGCAACTTACTATTTTTAGCAGTTTTTCAGTAATTAAAGTTTTGAGGCCATTTTGAAGGCTTAAATGAAGTTTTTTAGGGATATATCACCTCAATGATACATGAAGTCCTTGATTGAGCCTCCAAAATGAATCTCCTTGATGATACCTTTCCAACAAGTTATCATTCACCCCAAACAGAGATCGTATGACAAAGTTACTCCCCCGGGAGATTGATACACCAAACTACCCAAAATGGGGTCCACAAAATTGTTGGCTTTTCATCTTTCGGGGTTAGGGTTTTGTATTTTTATGTTAATCCCTAATATTGGCTCATTACCCCTTAATTGGGGCATATTAGATTAGTAATGTTATTTATTACCCCTTAATTGGGGCATATTAGATTAGTAATGTTATTTTATTT
>JZKD02S1609460.1:0-13240 GCA_000966675.3 Picea glauca | reverse complement strand
GGAAAAATCATATTGGAGCCTGAAGCCATCACTGACACAAGAATTCGCCAACTGAGGAATAGATCCATTTCAGAGTATCTCATTAAATGGAGGAAACTACCAGCTGAAGATTCGACTTGGGGAGATGAGTCTTTTATACAGAAGCATCCAGAGTTACTCAAGCGTTGCGGACAACACTTGTCTCAAGGGGAGGGTCATGTTAAGCCCTAATATGGGATCATTACCCCTTAATTGGGGCATATTAGATTAGTAATGTTATTTATTACCCCTTAATTAGGGCATATTAGATTAATAATGTTATTTTATTTATGTCAACTTCAAGCCATTAGTTGTAATTATACCTCCTAGTCTCCTATATATACCAAGGAGACATTTTCATTTTGAATCATCTTGTACTTGAACATTTAAGTGGGGTAAAAGGAGTTTTCCCCCTCGTAGAGGCTTATTATCTGAAATTATCTCTTTTTCAAGGCGTTGAGTACTTTTCCTGAGGTTTTTCTATGCTATATTGATGTTTGGTTCTTAAAATTTTATTTATGATAAAAATGTATTTGGAGCCTCATTATAACATTCATATTCTTTTGAATGCGATTATCAGTCACATCTCTTCTCAAAGATAAGTTGCCACCATTCTAGCGAGTCTCTCACTCTGTATTTCTACAGTTTTGTACATTTCGCTCATTAATAGAAATTGTGTATTACTGTATCTTTGTGTTTATGGTTGCATATATGATATATTTATGTTATATTATTGGATATGAGACATCTCTGTACATTTCTTGATTATATCTCCGCTCTCATTTCATGCCAAAAATAATTTGGATCAGTGGTATCAGAGAAGGATGCTCTTGATCATTTTTCAGTGCATGTCCTCGGCGAGGTATGAGTATAGAAATTTGGGTCTCGAGCTTCTCTCTCTTTAATAAAATCTCTCTTTCATTCCTTAGAAACCCTCCATGGTGGAAGAAAGTAAAAATGACAAAGCAGACAATTCTTTTAATATGTTTCTTAAGAAAGCTCTCACGTGATAGAGGGACAAAATGATGGAGAATTTTTCCCACATCCTTCAATGCCTGTTGATAACAACCAATGCATATTCATCAAGTGACCACTTAGGAGGAACCTCTCCTTTCAAGGTACAAGTTAATTTTGATATTCCTATATTTGAAGGACAAATAGATGTAGATGCCATAGACAAATGGTTAAATATGCTAGAAGGTTATTTCTCTATTGACAATTTCTCTGATAGGAAAAAGATCACCTTCACACTCCTTAAGGCTCTCCCCCATGTCAAACATTGGTGGTAAAATTACTGGGAGAAAATTTCCACAAAGGATTCTGGAATATATGGGGTTGAGCACACTTGGAATTTTTTTGTAGGTAGTCAAGGAACAATATTACCCTATTGGTAACTATGACGACCAATACATGAGATGGACCACATTGCATAAGGAGAGGGGCCAAGTAGTGTATGAGTTTACCAATATCTTCCACACCTTGCACACCAAGCTGGGTATCAAATATTCTAAGAGGAATTTGGTTCTGAAATATCGTGGGGATCTACACATATACATATAAAGTAAAATGGAGTTTTTGGACATCACATCGATGGGAGGTACCTATCGATATGTTGTCAAAATCGAGCAGAAATTTAGGCACCAGAACAAATGGGAGTTTGGGTCTACAAATCCATAACAACCAAAGTATGATAAATATGGCCCTAACAAACAGCCTCCTAAAAACTAGTCTAATCCAAAGGAAAAGAAGGGTCACGGAAAGATGAATAAGGACACTAGAAAGTGGTGTGATTTCCATAAAATAATCTAAAACAACACCGATGAATGTCACTCAAAATATGCATTGGTGGACGAGATCAAAGAAAAATATCTGAACCCAGATTCATAATCTGATTCAGAAAATAATGGGAGAAGACATATCATTGACGCAAACCCCACTACTATTGTCATGACCACAATAATTCAACTAGAAAAACCAACATATCCTGAAGATGGGGAGAGCCTTTTTCATTCATATATGTGGGTGAAGGGGACCCTGCTGCATTTTATTGTTGATATCAGAAGCCAGAAGAAACTCATCTCAACAGAGGGCATCAAACAATTGGGATTGTCGAAAACACCACACCTATAGCTCTACAACATCAGGTGTCCTCACTAAGGACGAGATCTCTCTATCAACCAGTAGTGTTGATTTTCATACGACATCCAACCCTTCAAGGATGAGGTATTATGTGATGCCTCCCCATTGGATGTCTTTGATGTTCTCTTGGGCCAGCCATATATGTGGAAGCACCATGTTATCTATGAGTCTCAACCATGTAGTGTCATTGTTACTCTCGGGGATCATCTCTACAGGATAAAAGAGGTGGTTCCAACTACTTTTCCACCTAAAAAATGTTTTAAGATAGTATATCATACTAAAAAATTCAGCTTCTTCACATTCTATTCAAAAGGTGAATAGAAGGACACTACAAGCACTACAACCTCGGTCTAAGCACCTTTTATCCAATAGAAGAAGGTCAACAAGATTGCAAAAAAGTGCCAAGAATCGATTTTCACACATTCATCTCATGTAGTCCAATTGGTTGAACAGACTTAACCCTACCAACAATAGGTTTGTGATAGCCTTCAACAAGCTAAGCAACACAACTTCTCCAGCAAGGCAAGCAACTCATCAAGATGCAGATTCAGGAAACACTTTTCCCTATCCCCTGGGAACTCAACGCAATGGATACCATTGCTTCCTAAAGAGGGAGGATTAATCTATGTGGATATTGGTGGCGACCCACCTATTCCAACTGGCTCAAAACAGTTTTCTGACAACTTACTATGTTTAGCAACTTTTCGGTTCCTAGACTTCTGGGGCCATTTTGAAGGCCTAAATGAAGTTATTTCAGGATATATCACCTAAATTATGGAAAAGGGCTCTAATTTATGCTCCAAAATTAATCTCCTCAAAAATGCCTTTCCAACGACCTATTGTTCGCCCCAAACAGAGATCATATTCCAAAGTTAAGCCCTCGGGAAGTTGATACACCAAACTACCCAAAACGGGGTCCAAAAAATTGTTGGCTTTGCATCTTTCAGGGTTAGGGTTTGGTATTTTATTTATTATAAAATAGAATTTGTATCCTCATTTTAACATTCATATTCTTGCGAATGTGCATAGCCATCACATCTTTTCTTAGAGTTAAGCTACCACCATTCTAGAGAGTCTCTCACTTTGTATTTCTACAGTTTTGTACATTTCGCTCATTAATAGAAATTGTGTATTATTGTATCTTTTTGTTTATGGTTTCATATCTGATATATTTATGTTATATTATTGGATATCTGATATATCTTTGTACATTTCTCGATTATATCTCCGCTCTCATTTCATGCCGAAAATAATCCAGAATAATTGTAGACAGACCATTGGAGAGTGATAGCTCTAGTTTTTTAGGGATCAAAGGACCATCCATTAGGAAGAATAGGGTATTCATTGTCCCATGTTTCTCCTCTTGGTGCACTTAATTCAAAGATTCGGCTATATTGGGTAACCATTTCATGTGTTCAATTTCATGCATCACTTGTTTATGTTAGTTTATTTTGTTTCTTATTTTTAGTTGTTATTTGTTTGCTTTATATCTTGTTTTATAACTTGTAGGTCCACTAACTTGCTAACCATCTCTCTGTTATGACTTGTTATATTACCAGGGTATTTAAGGGACTCTCTTTTTCTCACCCTTGTGATCAAAATTCCTAAACACTTACTTCAAAGTTTTCAGCCTGCATGACAAGATTTTTGAATTTATTACAAAGTTAGTGAAATACTCAACACTTTAATAACGACATTATGTTCACACAAGTGGTGGATGATGTGGTGAGGGAAATAAATGTGATGGGAAGTGGTCATGTGATTTCGTAGAAGATGTAAAATGGTTAAGTATGGAGGTGTGAAATGAGTAATGGAAAGTGCATTATGTATAATGCATGATTGTGGATGCACGACACAAGGCATGGGAAATGAAAAATTGTGAAAAGGAATTTATCTTAAATCCACAATTAGAGAATTGGATAAGTATGGGAGAGGGTAATTATGTGGGTTGTGGAAGTAAGAGAGACATTTGGTATAATGGGGGACTGCAGGTCTGTGGGCATGTGAGACAAAAAAGGGGTAAGTGGAATATGCATTTTTCCCGCATAAACATTTCAAGAAAATGGCTAAGTATGAAATGGTAAATAGTGCATTTCGGAGGACATGGAAATAAAGGTGAAAATTGAGGGTACATCATGTTTGCAGGTCTATGGACCTAGGAACATGCATGTCTGAGACATGTTGTACTCTTGCAGCATTACTCCTGCATCACTCAAAAAATGACTAAGTGTTGGAAAATTTGAAAGAGGAAAAAATACTAAGTATAAGTACACGGGTTTGCAGGTGTGTGGACCTAAGAATTTGATAGTAGTGTGACCCGCAAACCAAATTTGAAAATGAATAAGGAAATTTAAAAATAAAAGAAAAATAAAGGAAAACGACTAAGTATGGGCATGTATATACAATAATTGATCAACGAAGGTGGATCAACATCTGGCTCCAACTATGGGACTAGAATAGATTGGGGGTTTTAACAAAAGAAATGTTTAAGATATTTATTTTTTACAGGAAATGGTTGAATCGTTCCTTTCATATCCTTCCCCAAGTATGAATTGTAACCAATTACTTTTTCAATTTTATATGGGTCGATTCAAAGAGCTTCAAACTTTGTGTAAAAATATGGTTTCTCTTTTGCATTGTTCCATAGAAAAACTGTAACATCCCGCTCTGGCGCACTGAGAAAACTTATTCTTTGAGGACACTTGCTCGCAAGTGATCTGGACTTTTATGATGTTAAAAAATTTATCCTTGATTATGATGCATTATGATAGATGACATAATGTTTTAATGCTTGACATAGACAGGTGCTTTTGACTCAGTTTTATTGAGTGTGAAGGGTTTTTGGACCTTGAGGATGCAGAGACATCAGTGGAACCCCCTTGGACTCCGGATTGAGTCAGGGAGTGTGCTATTGGGTTGATTTATTTACTGTGATAGTTCATTGATTTGATGATATGATGTTGACATGTTCTGACATGATTTTTGGATGATGCAGGCTGATGATAGCTTGCCGACCAGACTCACATATGGATTAAAGGGGCCACACATGATTTCCAGAGAGGTTGAGGGAGAGGTGTTGACAACAGCCCTACCACAACCTACTAGCACTCCCGCCATCGCTCGAACTATAGGTTAACGATTACCTAGTTCGAGAGGATCCACGATGTCGTGAGGGAATACTGTGACGGTCTCTCACGATGATTCTAAGGGGCGCACAATAAGGTGGGGGCCTTATTCCTTAGAGCCCTTAGTCTCCCACAAGTTCACCTGGCGGAGTGTTGACTCCAGGGGTTATATATGTCTACCAATCAGTCAAGTCGACGAGTGGCACCCTTGGAGCACATGGTGCATCGTGAAGGGCACGTCGCGCAAAGGAAACGAATGAGGCGAGTGGCACCCTTGGAGCACGTGGTGCATCCTGAAGGGAACGTCACGCAAAGGAAACGAATGAGGCGAGTGGCACCTTTGGAGCACGTGGTGCATCCTGAAGGGCACGTCGCATTGATGTTGATGAAGGAAACAAACCTAAATGGCCCTAAGACATTAATGCCTTAATAAATCCTTAAACAACTTCCCTAACCAAGTGTTGCCCAGTTCATAATCTAAGTCCTAAGTCTAAAACTTTTTAGGGTAAAATTTTAGTCTAACCTTAAGAAAAAGGACCCTGGAATAAAAATAACAATTTAAACAAAAACCCACTTAGGTAATAGTTGGGTCTTCATAAAATTCTTGGGGTAAATGAAGAGAGTAAGGATTTAATTAAACTAAGGGATTTAAAAAAAAAATTGCAAAGAAGAAATTAATTCCTAACTTGTGAAAAAAACAAAAGATATTAAATAAATAATAAATGAAAATATTAAATAGCGCATTTACCTTTTTGGTTTTAAAAAGGAAGGGAATAATAAAAATAGGGAAACTAAGTAATAAAGGAAACATAGTAAAGAAAAGAAGGGGACATAGGGTGAAAAGCAAAGTCAACATCATAAGGAATCTGCAATTAAGAACTTCCTAAAATGAGCTAAATTTAGCAACTTCATTTTAGGGAAATTTACTAAAAGCATGTAAGGGGATCTAGGAACACCTAGGAGTAGACTGAGGAGCAATTCTAGGTGGGTGAGGGAAATGAGGAATTTAATAAATTAAAGAAAATAATTACTTGAGGAAAGAGGCGGATGGACGACACTTGTGCGATGGAGAATATTCATAATATTTTATTGAAACTTAATCAAAAATGTGATTTAGGAAAGTTGGTGGGTCTCAAAAAACTCTATAAAAGAAAAGGAAGATGAGGAGGAAGGGGATCGGTTATTAGAGTAATGTTACGCTTCCGAATTGTGACTTGACTGATTTCTTGTGAGGAGTTGTGATTTTCTCAGCTTGGATTGGAGTGGTAGCTCAGCCTTGCGAGGCGAGCTGGGAAGCTAGATGTTCCATCTGGAAAGTGTGTGACCCCTTTGCGGCTAGGGGGGCTAAGGGGGAAGCAGAGTACCCCTAGAGATTGGCTGGGAGGTACAAGTGAGGTCTTGACGGTCGGCAAGCAAGAGAGGGACGGAGTGCGCGGACGACACTCGAGGAAAGCGAGCAGGCAACGGTACGCTTCTGGTTAAATTCTAGAATATTGTAGGATTGATGAATTAGGTCAGCAGGTGCATTGAGTAGGAACTTTTAACTTTAATATGTGTTTGGTTCTTATTGGATTGACTGTTTGTATCGCTCCAATATTGTAAATATATGAAGAATTTAACTGGCATAAAAGGTTTCCTCATCTTGGTTTAGGCTTGTCGGATAATCATAGCATGTGAATGATGCAGCAGATGAGAGTTTTTTTTTAGTAATTTATATTGAATGAGAATGAGGTTTAGCGAAAATTTTACAGGAAATTTCTTATATTCCATCGGCTCACTGTAAATCTTCTCAAATTTACATCTAAAATGAATCTAGTAATGGAAGAATTTGTACGCCAGCCATCACTTTGGTGGGAGCATTTTAAGAAATGCGCCATGGATCACGAAAATTTACCCCTGGCTGCGTTCTGCGGGTACTTGACTGCCTATCCCTCTTTTAGGTAGTTATACATCTTCTGCATAAATTACAGGGTGATTATAGATGTATGCGCTCTATACAGACCATGGATTGGCTCAGAGACAAATTTCCTTAGCGGTGCATTACCCGCAACCATTTGTGCCTAATGACTGCGATTTAGGAACTGGTAGATAACTGCGAGCAAATGAGAGGCTTAGATTATGCCCAACAATTCTTGTTTTTTGTTCGTCTAACTTTCTAGAAGTAGGGTTGTAGTGATGTCGTGGAGTCACATCAATTCTCTTTCTTGCTTAGCGTATACCTCATCTCGTTTGCACAACGACCCATGCCTGAATGGTGCGATTGAATATCTTTTCTGGTACTGCGATTTATATTATCGATTATGATATTCTAAAACCTATAAATTATGCCCACCTCTGGAAATGTTAAAGATATCTTTGTTGTGTGACTGCAACCTCGAATTAATTGATTGGTGTCAATTGTGGCATTTTGGTGACAACCTTTTTTTTGCGTGTAAATTTTGTTTTACTCTGAGACAAGACTGGGTACCCCGATTTTTCTGTGATTGCCTGGATAATGGCGATGGAAACTGGATTCGCTACCCTAATAGACGAGTCTAAATCTGTTCGGCATCGGAAGGCCTTGCGTTTTCATTTCAGGCAGTGTTGTCTTCCTTTTGGGGTCTTTTAAACCGTTCTGGTTTTATTTAAAAGATCGTTTAATCTACAAGCACGCTAAACTCTAGCTGGGCACAGGGTTAGTCCCTCTGTTATGTGCATGGAATCTTCTGTTCATCCTAGATGGGCGTTTTTTCTTTCATGACCATTTTTCTTAGTAACAGCCAGGACCCATTGCCTTTTGGGAGGTATCTATCCTTTCCCTCATGCCCAGCTTAAACGGAACGAGCAGTGTTATTCTCAGCCCTCACGTCTCTCCTCCTGCATAGACATGAGATTCTATCTCTGCTGACCTGTAGCTTAATTATTCTGACAGTCTGAGACCCTAAAATCAGTTGCTTCTGTCCCTTTCCTCAAATCACCGTTTTAATGGATGCCTCGAGATGCACGCTGGTCGACTATCAGAGGCACAGTTTTCAGAATGGGATGCACGACCACCAGATCATGTGCCAGAGTGATTCTGATCTGCATGAGATATCCTCCGTAATTTGTTTTCTAATATTGGTTTATTAACACTTAAGGAGTTGTAGGTAATTTCATGTTAATGAATCGTAGTAAATGTTAGGTTCATAAGTAAACGCATGCCACCATAATGTAATTTATTGACATCCTGTTGCAATTTATTTAAAATAATTATTTGTAATGATAATTCTGTTCTCAGGGACTGCTAATGCAACTTAGGGCATTGAAATGTTAGCGTAGGTTCAGGAATGTATTTAGTTAACTTTCTGTTGGCAAATTATTATAATATTAATGATTGATAATTACTGTTGGAAGAAATGCGCGATTGATGATGGCATATCATTTCTATTATTAATGGGTTAAAATTGTTTGGTTATATTAAAGCTGTATGGTCTCCTATTAATGTGAACGGTTGTCTTTTTTTTTCTTCCCTTAAAGTCTTGATTTTTTAGAAATTATAATTAAAGGTGAGTAGTATGGTAACAATAGTTATTTGGAGATAAAATCGCTTCTTGAGATCTTCCCTATTATGGCCTTCGTTTTAAGTTAATATCAATAATTATCTTGTAATGATTACGTCAATTGATTTTAGGATATCGCATCATTTATGGATTAAAAATCGTTGGGAGGTAGCGTAAAATGTGGTTCGCCGTTACCGGGTAGGGAATTATAAATTGGGTTCAGTGAGTTAATGTTAAGGTTAAATAATATGCTTACAATAAAGAACCTTATTACAATGTGGTTTACAAGGTGATTTCAGCATGACCTGACTCCTTACCTTCATTATCTTTATTGTTTGCAATGATATTGTAATGTCAGTTCATTTCACCTTATAGATTGAAGCAAGTAAAGGTAATGCTTTTACAATATGAAGAAATGTTATGTTAGTATTGATAGCTTGTGGAGGTAAGATTATGGTTATTTTCTTTACAAGTTATTATAGTATGAAAAGTAATGAAATGGTTAGTTCATTTCCGAGCTACTTAAAATTATTTTTAACTTCATGTAAATGTATTTCCTACGTACTTTTTATAACTTAAATGCAATGGGGTTACCCTTTTAGGGCAGAAATTTGTAGTTGGGTTGTTGGGATAACACATGAAACATAAGGTGATTGTTATGTGTGAAAAATTTAATGGGATATAATTATAATACGTTTATTATGTCATGGCAGTGTCATCATAATTTTAGTTGTTATTGATAACTTTTGATGTAAATTTCCTGAGATTAAGTTCAAAAAATTATTCTTAGTTAGTAGATAAGGGTTGGTGTTCATTTAATTAATGTTGTACTGGGGTGTCATTTTTGTGTGCTTGGTCTGCTTGTGTCGGGCGGGATATAGACACCTCCATGTAGCCCTTGTGTATAAGTCTGTGTGTGTGATTTTTGTGTAAAGAATCCAGTGTCGTATCAAGAGTCTCGGACCCTTTAAAGGCAGGGTTTCCACTCTTGCGACACACTTGACGGAGATTACTAGTTTCTGCCTGAGCAGTCGGCCAGGATCCTATCTGAACTTCTCTCTCTCCGGAGAAGAGAACTAATATTAAATGCCCTACTTTCCTATGCAGAAATAGTAAAATCTACTACTATGGATTCTTCCTTATGTGTTCGTACAGTACATAACCCAGTATGTCGTTTAATGCTTGCAGTTACCTGTGGTGCGCCTTAATCCTTCTTTTTGTGTTCATCGTGGTTGCGTCTTGTTGGTTGTCGAGTGGCGACGTAGAGTCAAGTGTGTCTGTTCCTTTTTACACGCGCGCACACACTTTAAAAAAAAAAAAAAATCACCTGTTAACGAGTTGTTGTCGTAACGAGGAGGTTGTTACAAAAACCAATTGATCCTTTGAAAAATATTTTGAAGTATTGTTCTTGTCAAAATATATTTTAACCACTTGTGTCTTCTTTTTATTTCCAACATCACGTGTTCTCTTTGTTCTTTTTTTTGTGTGTGTGAACTAGAGGAATCGACAATGGTGATGGTATCGTACTCGCGTGACATGGGGTTGAATCTTGTCGGATGCCACTATAACCCCTAGGGAGAACCTCACCGCCAGTGAGAACGGCCTCTGATTAAGTTGAGGCTTGAACTCATGACCTTCTTAGCAGCACAAACACCTTATCAACATGTCCTTTGGCCACTAGACCAAACCCCTGCGGGCATTCTCTTTGTTCTTCAACTTGTACAAGTTCCTGATATTTTGTTTTGCTATGGTGATTTTTTTTCTTTTCCTTCAACATCTCCAGTGAGTAAGGGTAGTCAATTCCCAACGTAGTGGTAATAGAGATTCTTTTCCATACACTAAGTTATATGGAGAATGTCCAGTACTATGTTTTGGTGTAAGATGACTTTCCTAGAGTGCATCTATCATTTTATTATGCCAATTCTTATGTTTGGCCTCAATTGTGTTCTTGATGATTTGAATTAATGTCTTATTTGTTTAATCTTCCAAACCATTTACTTGTGGACAATGATTTGATTATTTCCCCATGATGATTCCATATTTCCGATAGAATTTTGTAAATTTTGACCCGATGAAGATGGAGCCATTGCTTCTTATGAATTTTTTTGGTACACCAAATCTTGACAAGATGTTTTCTTTTAGAAAATGAATCAACTTCTTTGAATCCACATTCCTCAAAGACACAACCTATTTCCACTTTGTAAAATAATCGGTTTCAATAATAATATAGGCATGCCCTTTTCTAGACTTAGGATTTGTTGATCCAATCAAATCTAAGCACCATTGTGCAAATGTTTTCCCCACCATTGCATACTATAATGGAATTGCAACTGTTTTCATGTTTCCTGAAAATGTTTGAGATGTAATACATTTTAGAATTAACTCATAAAAATATTTGAACACAGTTGGCCAATAATAACCATCATGAATGATTATGTGAGCTATCACAACTGGTGAAGAATTTCCACCACAAATGCCACTATTAAATTCTTGAAGTATCTCTTTAGAATTTGAATGATCTAAGCATCTTAATAGGACACCATCAAAATTTCTTCGAAAAATACACCTGGGACCAGAACATATTATTTTTCTTCATTTTCAATGTTCTTCTTTAATTACAATATATGTCATGAGGAAATTGACTAGATTTTAGATAGAAGAATATATCCTTATACCATTCTGAGTTTTCCAAACTTGTTCCATGTATCACAACATCAAATCCATTGGGAGGATAAATATTTATAGCTTCAATCCTTGTCATGAATTTACATAATTCCCGACCTTTAATGGATTTCAAAGGTTAATTTCCAAATCATACTCTTGAATTTTTGCTAACCATTTTTTCCATCTTCCTTATTTGAGATGTTAATTGAACAACATTTTTACAAATGAATGTGGAAGACAAGCAATGATGTGAGCTAATAGAATGTATTTTATAAAATGAGCAATTGCTTTGACCAACGAAAGAGATTTCTTCTTAGTGATTGAATAATTTAATTCATATTCATGCAAGGTTTTACTCATGTAATAAATTGGGATCTCTTCAAGTTTTTTATTTCTCTAGGTGAGGATTGAGGCAATAGTATCTTCTTAAGTAAATTAGTACAATATGAATTCTTTATCAAAATCAGGGCTGACAAGAACAGAGTAAGTGGTGATGGCATGACTCATTTATGTAAAATATTTTTGGATATCTGGTGTCCATTTAATTTTTTTATCCTTCTTCAGTAGTTTATTTATTGTCTTTTGAATGGTGGCATAATCTAGGAAAACTTGTTGAACAAAGTCTATATTCCTCAAGAAATATTGTACTCATTTTCTTGATGTCGGAGGGTTCCAGTCATTTATTGCATTGACTCTTTATGGATCAATGTACACTCCTTATTTTCTCACAACATGGCCTAAAATATTTCCTTCTATTATGGAAAACAAACACTTTTTTGGATTCAAAGATATTCCATAAATTCTACACCTTTCAAAGATCTGTTTGAGATGTTTGATATGTCTTTACCTTAATTTTGAATAAATTGTTAGTTCATGTTGGTAATATGCCATAAAATTTGCAATGAAATCTTTGAAAGTGTGTTCCATTTGTCTTTGGAATGTTGCATCTGTGTTCTTCAATAAAAATGGAATTCTAATATAAGAATAATTTTTTCATGGTGTTATGAGTTTTTTTTTTTATCTATTTTCTTCTACTACAAGAACTTGATTATATCCTGAAAAATCCATCAAGGAGGGACATCAATGCAAAACCAGTGACATCCTAAAGAATTATCTCCATATTTTGAAGTGGGTAATTATCTTTTATGCTTTCTTGATAGAGGTATTTGAAATCAACACAAAGGAATATTTCCCCTCTTCTTTTTTACTACCATATTATTTGAAATCCACTCTAAATGTCTAATGGAAAACACTATACCTGGCCTTTTTTATTTTTCCAATTCTATCTTTACCAAAGACTTTAACTTGGGATTTATGATTCTTAACTTTTTCTTGAAAGGTTTTGATCCCTATGAGTGGTATGACATGTTGAAATATGACTTTTCATATTCCTTTAAATCATCATAGCTCCAAGAAAAAATGTCGTGGAATTATTTGAAAAGATGGGTATATTGATCAATTTCTTCAATAGTGCAACTGGTACCTGAATTTATGTATTTTGGAGAATCATAAGTGCCAATGTTTGTCCTTTGTGTTTCTTGAACCTTCTTAATAAACAGTTCTTCTCTTGGATCTGGAATATTCATTTGGTCATCTCTTGTAAAAAGGAATTCCAAATTGACACAACTCTTAGGAGTAAGTTTGATATTTTGATCATGAACGTCCCTTTGAGTATTTTTATTTTATTTTGAATCATTCATCATCATGGAGCCATTATCAGTGAATAATTTTACAACATGATCATCAGTTTCAAAGACTTGAAAATATTCTTGATTA
>JZKD02S1609449.1:103118-119448 GCA_000966675.3 Picea glauca | reverse complement strand
GATTTCCTAACTACAAATGCATACTAATGCATACTAAAGAAACACACTTTTACCTAACGACATATTAGACCAAGTAGATCTTAACTAACTCCTAAGTGTCTAGATATCCTAACAGAAGAGAAGTCAGTATTGACTTCCAATATTGATCTAACAGATCAAGCATGTTGCAGATGTACAAAGACTAATGTGTGTCTAGAGGATTCTCCCATCAAGAGGGAGAAGACTATGATGAGACACTTACTCCAGTAATTGAAGAAATAGTTCCAATATTTATGAAGATAATCAGAACAACCATGATTCATATATAGTATGGGATGCAGGGGGAACAATCCCCATATTTAAAATTGAGTGGCAGTTGGTGCAGTACATTAGTTGGGTCATGGAGACATGAATACGACAAAAGATATATTTACCTCCATGAAAGAAGAATAGATACCTTCAATATCAATTATTGAGCCACTCTCAGTTTTAGATGAAGTTGTTGCCATGATGGAGTAGAGGAGTTACTCTCAGATTTCAACAATCACAGTGAGAATAGAGCAACTATTCTCAGCTGCAGGAGAAGAATCCCAGTTCCAGAAGGAACAGTTGCAGAGAGAGTAGAGGACATACTCTCAGACAGTGAGACATATAGTGTTTTGCAGAGAGCACATAGAGTTAGCACACGATTGTGTAGATTGAGTTGTAGCTGAGAAATTGTACCAGGGTGGTACAAAGTTATTTGAAAATTTAATTTGAAGTTGAAGATAGAAAGACTCATGTATGTAATATGAAGAAAGCTCCTAGAGCTTGATATGGCAAAATTGACAGTTTTCTGAAGAGCTTGGGCTTTACCAAGAGTAAAGTTGATTCTAACCTTTACTTCAATGTTATGAATGATGAGCTAGTTATATTGTTGCTATTATATGTAGATGATGTATTCTTGACAAGATGAAGAAAAGCTCATCACAGATTGCAGAAGAAGCTCGCTACAAAGTTTGATGGAAGACCTAATGCATTATCTCTTAGGTCTTGAAGTTTGACAGAGCACATAGAAGATCTTCCTTAACCAAGGGAAGTATGCAGTTAAAATAATGAATAGGTTTGACATGTTGAAATGTAAATCTATGTACACACCTATGGAAACGAAGTTGAAGCTCCTGGTAGATACCTTGTCATAATTGGTTGATGCTACTCTATACAGACAAATTATTGGTTTGGTGATGTATCTGACGAATACCAGGCCATATATATGTTTTTCCTTGAGTCAGTATCTGGGAGAACCTAGACATGTTCACATTGTTGCTGCAAAACATATGATGAGATACCTTAAGGGTACATTGGATTTTGGTCTCTGTTATATTAGAGATCATGACTTCAGATTGTATATATATACTGATTCAGATTGAGTTGGAAGTGTTTTTGATAGAAAGAGCACTTTAGGATGTTGTTTCAGTCTCGGGTCATCCATGATCTCATGGCAGAGTAGGAAGCAATCCAACATTGTTGCCAGGACTGCAGAAGCGGAATACATTGTTGCATGTTCTGCCAGTTGTGAAGCCATATGACTTCGGATGTTTTTGACAGATATATTTGATCTGAAGATGGAAGCCACCGTGATCCTATGTGATAACCAGAGTTATATAAAGATGATGTGTTCCATGATGAGTCGAAGCACATAGAGATCCGGTATGACTTCATTCATGATGTGATGCAGAGGGGAGCTTTAAATCTCCAATGTGTTGGCACAGATGAACATGTTGCATATGTATTGACCAAGCCCCCTATCTCATGTAAAGTTTGAGAACTTTCGAGACAAGCTTGGTATAGTCCAAAAGGACCTCCCTCGAAAGGGGGAGTGGTACGGATGATACTATGGTATCATGATTAGTAGTGGTAGCCCCGTTAGGATTTTATATCCTGGAATATTATGATTCTCGGACAGATCCTTTGGGTCTGTCAGAGTACCACATGGTAGCTCCCTTAGGATTTCATTTCCTAGGGAATCTTTTTGATTCCTGGGCAGATCCTTTGGATCTGTCAAAGTACCAAAAAATGTTGTTGATGTTAGCCTTGTGTGGAATATTTCCAGCTTCGTGTTGATGTTGTTGTTGATGCTAGCCTCATATTGAAGATTTCTAGCTTCGCGCTAATGTTGTTGATGCCAGCCTTGTGCTAAAGATTTCTAGATTCGTGTTGATGTTGTTGTGATACCAGCCTAGTGCTGAAGATTCCCAACTTCGTGCTAATGTTGTTGTGATGCCAACCTCATGTTGATGTTGTTGTGATTCAAGCCTCATGTTGAATATTTCCATCCTCGTCTTGATGTTGATGAGATGCTAGCTTCATGATGAAGATTTCCATCCTAGTGATGATGTTGATGATGCTCCAGCCTTTGTGATGTGATGTTGCTTTTGTTGATGATGCTCCAGCCTTCATGTTGTGATGTTGTTGTTGTTGATGATGCTCCATACTTTGTGTTGTGATATTGTTGTTATTGATGGTGTATCAGCCTTGTGTTGTTATTGATGATGATGTATTAGTGTTATACTAATCCATGTTGATGCAGATGATGATGATGCCATTCCAAATCCCTGTTGTGAATGATGATATTGATGATGAGAAAAACTTCTAATGATTTATAGATATGTCAGTCAATGTTCCAAATGTTATTGATGTTGCTTCCCTCTCTCTCTCCTGATGATGTTGTAGAATACCCTTCTTGTTAAGGGGGAGTGTTGAAATATTGTAACTGCAAAGAGTATTCTATTTATTATTGAGTCATTATTAAATAGATTAATCACCTTTTGTGGATTGATCATGTCGGGCATTGTAATTGACCAAATACGCTTTTGCGAATTGGTAAAACCCTAATTATATCATGGAAATTAAGAAGTCGACCCCCAGGCTAATTAAAGTGGTTTTAACCACTAAAAAGACAAGTCGGCCCTGCTCGGTGAAGAGACACATTTTCAACACCTGCTAGTTTGTATAAATAAAGGAAGTCAGTGCCTCATTTGTTCACTCACTAATTCGATCATCTAGAGTGCAAGTTTGGTAGCTGCAATTGGAGAAGAAGGAAGAGAGAGAGGCGCATTTCTCAGTAGAGGATATTCTCTAGTGTTTGTTTTATTTTCTTTGCATTGTATTGGCTATCTATATTAAGGAAGTTTTTGTTGGGTTTTCTTCCCCATGAGGGTTTCCTAGGATAAATGATGTGTATCTTATGATTGTGTTTCTCTCAGTGATCCTACCTATTCTATTGTTATCTAGCAAATTGAAAAGAAACCTAATAATAGCTCAAAACTTAACACATACTTGGCCTAATAGTTTGATTCCTGATGCATCCTCACTAATCTCGAGACCAAGGAAGAAATTTAGCAGACCCATGTCTATCATGCAGAATCCTCTTGACTATAGCAATCACTGAAGTTGATCAATCGGTGATCAACAAATCATCAACATACAAAACTAGGAGTATAAGTGAATCAATATCTTGAGCATGTAAACGATCGGGTCTGACTTACAATGTACAAAGTTTTGTGACATGAGGTAGGAGTCCATCTTGGCATAACATGCCCTCGGGGCCTGCTTGAGGCCATAAAGTGACTTCTTCAATCAAAAAACCAAATATGAATCATACATGAAGCCCTGGGGCTGCTCCATATAGATCTCCTCAGAGAGATCTCTGTGAAGAAATGCATTATTCACATCCATTTGATGGACTTCCCATCCCTTGGTTGTCACAATGGAAAGTGCCAAGCGTATGGAATCCATCTTCGTTATTGGAGTGAAGGTCTTGTCATTTTCAATGTCGTGCACTTGTTGAAAGCCTTTGGCGACTCGCCTGGCTTTGTATCTACTAACTTGTTCATTTGTTGCGCTCTTGGTCCTGTAGACCTATCTACACCTCATAAGTTTTTGTCTTGAATGAAGGGGAACTAGATCCCAAGTCTGGTTCTTGAGGAGGGAGTTGTACTCCTCCTGCATGGCGGATTCCAAAAAGGGATTCCCAATAGCCTCACCATAGGACTGTAAATTTGAAGACAGAACCAAGAAAAGATGCATGGGTGGCATCAGTTAGGTGGTGGTGAGTGCAAGAGGAGGCTCCTAGAAATAATATCGAGTCCTCCTGGTCTCAGCTGGATCCCCAACAAGATCGTCTGCATCCTAAAGAGTAGTATTGGCCCACTTGGGCCTCAACTCTGGCTCTGCATCTACATCTACATGCATTTAATCTGCATATGATTGTATTGAATCGGTATCTAAATCAACTGAATCCTCTGAATCAGAAATCTCATCTGAAGAAGAGTCGGCATGTGCATGCTCATCATCTCTGACAGGTGGAAGAACAAAAGTGTATGCATGTGTCTCTTAAGGTGCATGCAAGATACTTTCCTTGAATTGGACATTGTGCTCAATGATGAGTTGGTCCGTAGAGGGATCAATGAGTCAGTATCCCTTCACATTGTCCAAGTATCCAACAAAGATACACTTTGTACTATGTGGATCAAGTGTCTTCCTCTTCTTAGAGGGAATCATGGCCCATGCACGTGAACCGAATATACGGAAGTGGGTCACTTCCGGTTTGAGGCCGCTCCAAGCCTCGAAGGGGGTCTTATCCTTTACATATCTATGGGGAGATATGTTTTGGATGGAGTTCACACAATTAAGTTCTTCAACCCATAATATTTGTGGAAGTGACTTTGCATGCAACATGCAACATGCCATCTCTTTCAAGGATCTATTCTTTTGTTCAACAACTTTGTTTTGCTGCGAAGTATAGGGAACTGTGTGCTGCAATTGAATCTCATCCTCAAGACAAAGATTATGTACCTCATGGTTGACATACTCCCCCCCATTATATGTTTGAAGGACTTTGATCGTACTTCAAGAATGTGTCTCAACAAGGGCCTTGAAATCTTTGAGATGTTGAAAGACTTCATATTTGTGCCTAAGAAAGAAAGTCTCGATGTAGCGTGAGAAATCATCATAAAAAATGAGCACATACCCTACTTTATTGATTGATGGATGCATAAAAGGGCCCATGATATCGTTGTGGATCAGATCCAAAGGAGAGGAGGCCTTTTGAGTCTTTCCTTTGTCGAATTTCTCTTGAGGGTGTTTTCCAAGAACACATCCCTCACAAATTCCTTTGCAGAAGTGGATGTCAGGCAGACATTCAACCATTCACCGCTTTCTAAGTTGTTTCATGTATTTGAAATTTAAATTCCCAAACCTTCTGTGCCATATCCTACTACTTTCATCAGCATGTGTAAGCAGTGATGCATAATCTAGTTCAATAAATTCAGAAAATGTGTAGAATCTGGATTGGTGATTTTCCTCATGAGTAGCAACTTTGGAATTGGTTTTCCTGTCATAGATATCCACTGCATCAAGTGTGAATATTACTCTCTTTCCGATGCTAGATTTTTTCATCTGATACACAGAGAGAAGATTGATAGAGAGTTCGGTAATGTGTAGCACATTCTCGAAGCTTCCATTTGTGAGTTCAACTCTCCCTTTGTCGATGACTTCAACCAGAGAGTCACCCCCTATCAGAATAGGAGGACCTTTACATGTGTCCAATGAAGAGTAGACTTCCTTCTTGGATGTCATGTGGTGTGATGCACCTAAATATACAATCCAAGCATTAGGAGAGAAGTTAATGGCAATCAAAACATGGCTAGAATTACCTTTCTTGGGGTTTTGATCTTCTGGCTTCTTCTTCTTGGCACCCTCGGGGATGTGATCTCCAAGGTTGTTTTTTTTAATTATTTGTGCCATTTGATCTATCTATTTTTGCATGCATGTTGATTCTGGATGGAATCCTCATTGGCAGTAAGTGTATTTCTCCCATTTTCTTCCCTTTCCACCTTTGGATCCAGAGGAATCGTTGAAGGGTTTTGAGTACCCTTCCTTCTTTAGATTTCCATGTCCCTTCCCTTTGTCTTTGTGTTTAGATTTCTGATTTTAGTGAATGCTACCATCTTGCACAGAAAGTGCATGTTCCTTTGAGCCTTTGATTTTTCCCATATTGATGATCTTGGTCTGCTCTTGCATCAGAGACTCAATAAAGGCCTCAAGAGAGAGCATTTTCCAGGTAGCTCCAGAGGCAAGCCTAACTGAATGAAATGTGTATACAAACACTGAGTATTTCGGACCAAGTTTGGAAAGAATGGTAAGAACCATTTGTTTCTCCTCAGATTTATCAACCTTGCAAGCCTTGAGTTGCGAAATCAAATCCTTATATTTGGTAAAAACATATTGGATATTGTTGAAGGTTTTTGGATCTAAAGTGAGAAATTCCACCTCGAGCACATGTCCCCTCATCTCATCTTGTTTGCCAAAAATTCCTTCCATGGTGGTCCATACTTCGTCGGGAGTTTTATAGGAGGATATGTGAAACAAGAGCTTAAGAGAAATAAGATTGCAAATAGTTCCATACGCTTCATCCGTCTGATTCAGATACTTGGATTTTTCTATGGTTTATGTAGGTTCAGTATCTGTGCCCATGGTTAACCTGTGTAATCCTCTGCTTCGAAGATGGAATTTTATCTTGTGCTTCCATGCAAAGAAATTGTACGGTGTAAGAATCAATTATTTTGGAAATTTCATATTCCTGTTGTCTTCAATCTTCGATACCTGCAAAAAGAGTCTAGTGTGTCTTTTTCCTAGAAATATGTCGGCTTTGATGCCATGTAAATGTTGATGAACCTACAAATATAAGATCTAGATAGCAAAGTACATACACATTTTGCAGAAGAAATGAGAAAAGATAGAAACGAGACAAAGAGAATCAAGAATTGTATTAACTAAATGAATGAATGATAATTTACACATGATATACTCTATAAAACTCAAATAATGTGCACTAGAAGAGAATCCAATGTGACATAGTAGTGGTATAGAGTGATCTGAACACACACCGGTAGTTACAAGAGTAAACTGCCACCTAGTCTAAGTCAACTAGTGTCTCAGTCCTCAGTTAACTGACCGAAAGCATCAATAATGTGCCACTCTGGTGATAATCCCAAGGACAATGTGCATTAGCAGTGATGATATCAAATTTGCATGGTGATGGAACCAATGTGGCATTAAGACTCCACTCAAATGATCCAACTGAAGTGTGAACTGAAGAGAATATTCCCCTAGAATGTAGGAAAAGGAATATTCTCCCTAAAATTTAGGAGACTAGATAATGATTGATAAACATAGGGAAAACCTTAGGAAAAATAAATCCTAGGTGTGTGTGAAGTATCTCCAACAATTATGTTCTAGTATCTGGAGTATTATTCAGACGAAATTTTGATGGTGTATTGCTAAGCTATTTGGATAATTCAAAATCTCAAGAAGTGATTCGATAATTTCACAACGGGGTTTGTGGAGGACATTTCTCACTAGTTGTAACAACACATTAAATCATTCGAATTGGTTTTTATTGGCCAACTATGTTAAAGGATTCTTATGAATTTGTTCATAAATGTATCCCATGTCAAACGTTCTCGGGAAAAATGAAAAAAGTTGCAATGCCACTACAAACTGCCATGGTGGAGCAACCATTTCCTCAATGGGGTTTAGATGTGATTGGTGCAATAAATTCCAAATATAGCAAAGGTAATTCATATATTATCAAAACAACTGACTATTTCACAAATGGAAAGAAGGTGTAGCTTTGAGAAATGTCGGCTCAGAACAATTAATTCATTTCTTGAAAGAAAATATTTTGTCCAGGTTTGGAGTCTCGAAAAAATCTATAACAGACAATGGCTCAATTTTTATTGGATCAAAATTCACAAAATTCTATGGTGAATATGGAATAATCATGGGACAATCATCCAATTATTACCCTTAGGGAAATGGATTAGTAGAATCAACAAACAAGACATTTATTCAAATCATCTAGAAAACTATTGAAGTTAATCACAAGAATTGGCATAACAAATTAATAGATGCACTATGGGAAAGTCGTCAAAATCCAAAGGATAGTACATGGAATTCTCTGTATACTTTGGTATATGGAAGGGAAGAAATATTACCTTTGCATGTTGAATTGAATGCTTTGACACTAATTTTAGATGGTGAAGAAAAGGAAGGACAATCACCAATAGAGAGAAGATATAATGAGCTCCTTCAACTAGAAGAAAAAAGAGAACAAGCAATATTGGGAATAAACAAAAGGCAAGAAGTGGTGAAGAAATATTTTGATAAAAGCGCAACTTCAAAGGATTTTCAAAAGGATCAGTTGGTTTTGTTGTGGAACAAATCAAAAGAAAAACCACCATTCCATACAAAGTTTGAAGCTCTCTGGATCGGTCCATATCAAATGGAAAAAGTGATTGATTATAATTCATACTTGCTCAAAGCCATGAAGGGAATAATTTAGTCATTGTCTGTCAATGGGAAACATTTGAAGCATTTTTTTCGTTGACTCCTACTTAATCAAAAAACTTTGTACATAGTCTTTCCTAGTACTCCTTGTACATGTTTTTAGTCTTGTTTCTCTTATTTTATGTGACTCCAATTGGCCCAATGGAACATGATTATGGGTTCTCAGCAACTTGCAGGGGGTCATTGTCCCACAATTGGAGCCAAATGTTGATCCATATTTTTTTTTTATCAACTTGGGGTTTTCATCTAACCACCCATAGGATTTTCCTTATCCTTTATTCTTGTTTATTTTCCTTTGTTTTATTTTCTCTCCTATCAAAACATTTTCCAACACTTGGTCATTTTTCAAACAATGCCGAGCGAGGGTAGAAAAATTCTCAAGTTTGTAGGTCCATCGGTCTGCATTCACGCGGTATACATTTTGCACCTCTTACCTCTGCATCCTCCACAATGCACTTTCAACTTTTTATACTTAGTCATTTTTCGACAATGCAAATGCGAAGCTACATATCATCCGTCAACTTTCTTGAATCTCTAGGTTTGAAATCTTGCATTCACCAAAATGCACTTGTCACTTTTCATTCCCCAAATTGTACCTTTTTCAATTTTTTAACACTTAGTCAGTTTTCACAAAAGCATATGCAGAGCTGCATACTTCCCATTAACCTTTTTCCTTGAGTCCCTAGGTCCACAAGTATACAGGTCTGCATTCTCCAAAACACACCTTTACAATCCGCAAAAACACATTTTTCAATACTTAACCATATTTTCAATCTCAATCTAGACCTCCTTACCCTTCCCCATATTCGTGTTCACAAGTCCTCATTTCTACGTTATACACTTTACACTTCCCATTCCTCATTTTTCACTTTCATATTTAACATTTTCCACCCGCCATGACATCACATCACTACTTCTTATCACATTTATTTTCCCTACCACATCATTTGCCATTTGTATAATCATAATATCGTTATTCAATTCATGGCACATTAGTTAAAGCTCGCAATAAATCCAAATCTCATGTAAGCCGACAATATTAAAAGCAATATTTATGATTGATTGAGTTATCAAGGCAATACATAGTGAAATTAAACAAAATCAAATATGTCAAGTTGTAAGTATAGACAATAGCACCACCTTTTTGTCAAAATCAGAAAAGAACGTCAAGTAAGAAAAAAGAATTGTATTGCGGAGATACACTGGACACACTAGGGCGTGAGAATCGAGAGTTTCAATGATCCAGGGAATACAATTACTACAAATCTCTTTCTCCGATCGAGAAGAAAACGAACCTAATGTCGACCTCGGAAATAACATTGGCAAGTTGTGTTACAGAAGTGACAAACTTCAAAGAGATTATTCAATGGTGCACAGACAACTTCATCTCTGAATGAAGAATAATTCAAGCGCAAGTTCATCAACCTATCTCTCTAGCTCCTTAATAATTTTCCAAAATGCCACGACTCACTACACCTACCATACGATTCAAAAATGAAGAGTCCGACTAATTTTTGAAGCAACATAAAGGATGAAATAGGTTTCTAAGAAATTACGTGGAGGACCAACCAGTAACCCGGTACTTCCAGGATTGAGGTAACTTCATTAAAATACCCATATAAATAATTTGCATGGTTGTTCACCCGCATTATCGATCTGGAATATACTATGTTTATATTAATAAATGTTGTATATGGTCTGCACTATGGTTTGCATGAAAAATACATTATTGATTGGGGTTATCTTATCTCAAATGAAATTTCTTTTCAATTGAATAACCTCAAAAGGACTTGAAATTTTTATATGACTTCTTACCTCATTTTTGCCATTGCTTATGGCCATGTGTTTGAAGAATTGTCTAGGGAAAAACATGTTGATTTTAAGTTGGAGCCAATGTATGCATGGTATTCAGTCATGTACAGGCATAAATCTCAATAAACTTTTTACTCAGTTCATAATAACTTCATTTAAGAATTCAAAAAATTGTTTTTTGGTCATAGTACATCGAGATTATCCTTGGAAGAAACTACCTTTCTCTTTGGGAAAGAATCTTATGAAATGTCTGAGGAATTTATTGTTATTAGATTGTTTGGTAGTGAGGAGAAACCTTTCTTTTTACCATTCTACGTATCAGATAAACTCTTTGTCAAAGAAATGTGCAGACAATACAAGACTTGGGCCCACTTCTTCCATGATAAGAGGAAAAAACAATTCATACCCCTACCATGGAAAATTGGGAAGTTTAATGTGAAGTATAAAACCCACCTTGATGAATTGGCAGGATATCATGAACAGTTGGGCTTGAAGGAAGMTAAATTGTTGAGGGTTTTGATACARGCAACARATTTACTGCACATATGGAATTAGTAGGGYATTCTTYACATTTCAMTAAAATTGAACAATTTCAAGAGAGTGGCGGAAATAATTTAGATCTCCATGAAATGGTGGCCTACCAAGTTTCCAWTGACACAAGAGAAATAAACAACACCAATSAAARACACAGACAACACGGCRGGGAAMTGACAAATCAAAACCCTAATTCRCCAAAAACATCGCAAAGAAGCACTCCATCRAGAACGAATAATAAAACCARTGGAATGGAGACYAAAAAAACATCAGTTGGAGGGTTAGATGATGGTGGAGATAAAGACCCACCGASAAAAAATCTTGAAAAATCACACATTGCATATACTCCTATGAAAAGAAAAAGGAATACACCATCAACAGGGTTAAGCATACCRRMATTCCAGGAGAKTCCCCGTGCAATGGACATGGACGAGCTCATTGAAGAACCTAGCTAGTTTTCTCAAAGATTATTTGAAAYRARGGAAATTCTTGATGATATKATTGCCCAATATCTCAAAATATTTGAAGAGGAATATGTTGCTTTGCACCACGYGGCCTACAATYGTGAGACTAAGAAATTTTTACTGGAAAAATAAAATACTAAGAATWAAAGGTCATCAGAAAGATGGAAATCTTCAATTAACTTTGATGGAGTARCACCATAAAAAATTGCARACTTCCATGGAGCTATTGGAGAGGCCTTGAAGCAATCRATTAAGAACATGGAAAMRRAAATTTCATAATTAAAGAGGAGGATAAAAGAATTAGAAGTTKCCTTGGTATCAGGACCATTATATCCTAAACMTTTGAGTTCAATCCAACCTSCACTTGTGTTGAAGGATACCCTGAAAAGCAGCACAAAGTACAAAGGTTCATCAATCTTATTGCAAGATATAAGAACATATGTTGGTGATGCCATACACAAGAGAATTGATATATGTTGGAGATACTTCACACACCTAGGATTTCTTTTTCCTAAGGTTTTCCCTATGTTTATTATTCATTATTTAGACTCCTATATTTTAGGGAGAATATTCCTCTAGGAGAATATTCTCTTCAGTTCACACTTCAATTTGATCAATTGAGTGGAGTCTAGATGCCACATTGGGATTATCACCATGCATCATTGGGACCATCACCAACTAATGCACATTGTCCTTGGGATCATCACTAGACTAGTGTATTACTCATGATTCCCTTATCTCCTCCTCACTTCACTATGTTTCAGTCAGTTAACTAAAGACTGGTAGACTAGTTAACTCAGACTAGGTGGCAGTTCACTCACATAACTGCACAAGAGATTAGACTAGGTGGCAGTTTACTCCCGTAATTGATGGTGTGTGTTTAGATCACTCTAGAACACCACTATGGCACACTGGTTTCTCCTTCAATGCTCATTGGTTGAGTTATACAAAGTATATCATGTGTAAATTATCATTTATTCATTTGGTTAATGATAATTCTTCCATTCTTTCTCTCCTTCTTCTCTTTTCTCATAGTTTCTCTGCAAATGTGTATGTCAATTCCCAACTAGATATATTATGTGCAGGTTCAACACATCTACATGGTATCAGAGCCGATGAACTGCTAGAGAAAGGACACACCAAATTATTTTTGCAGGTATCGAAGATTGAAGACAATAGAAAAATGGAATTTCCAAAAGAATTCATTCTTACACCATACAATTTCTTTGCATGGAAGGAGAAGATGAAAATGCATCTTCGAGGTAGAGGATTATATCCGTTAACCATGAACAAAGAGACAAAACCAACATCAGCCATAGAAAAATCCAAGTATCTAAATCGAATGGATGAAGCGTTTGGAACAATTTGCAGTCCCATTTCTCCTGAAATCCTCTTTCACATATCCTCCTGTAAAACCCCAAATGAATCTTGGATCACCATGGAAGGGATTTTTGGAAAACAAGATGAGATGAGGGGACACATGCTCAAGGTGGAATTGCTCACATTGGATCCAAAAACCTTCAACAATCTCCAAGATTTCTATATCAAATATAAGGATTTGTTGTCGCAACTTAAGGCTTGCGGGGTTGATAAATCTAAGGAGGAGAAACAAATGGTTCTCACCATTCTCTCCAAACTTGGTCCAGAATACTCAATGTTTATATCCACATTCCATTCAGTTAGGTTCACCTCTAGATCTACCTGGACAATGCCCTCTCTTGAGGCCTTTATCGAGTCTCTGACATAAGAGCAAAACAAACTCATCAATATGGGAAAAATCAAAGGCCCAAAGGCACATGCACTTACTGTGCAAGATGGTAGTGGTCTTCAATATCAAAAATAGAAAGACAAACACAAAAGGAAAGCACATGTAAACCCAAAGAAGGAAGGGTACTCAAAACCCTTCAATGATGCCTCTAGATCCAAAGGTGGAAAGGGAAGAAAAGGGGGGAAAAGCACTTACTGCCATAAAGGATTCCATCCAGAATCGACATGTATGCAGAAACAGAAAGATTTAATGACCCAAATTCTTTAGCAGAACAACCTTGGAGATCTCATCCCCGAGGGTGCTAAGAAGAAAAACCCAGAAGATCGAAATCCCAAGAAAGGAAATTCTAGTCATGCTTTGATTGCCATCAACTCCTCTCTCGATGCTTGCATTGTAGATTCAGATGCATCACACCACATGGCTGCCACAAAAGAAGTATATTCTTCATTGAATGCATACAAAGGTCCTCCTATTATGATGGGGGACAACTTTCCAATCGAGGTCACCGACAAAAGAAGAATTGAACTCACAAACGAAAGCTTCAAGAATGTGTTACACATTCCCAGACTTTATGTCAATCTTCTCTCCATGTAACAGATGACAAACTTCAACATCAGAAAGAGAGTCATATTTTCACCTGATGCAGTGGATATCTATGACATACAAATCGATTTCAAGGTTGCTACTGGTGAGGTAAATCATCAATCTAGACTCTACACATTTTCTGAATTTATTGAATCAGATTTTTCATTACTGCCTACCCTTGCTGATGAAAGAAGTAGGATATGGCACGAAAGGTTCGGGCATTTAAATTTCAGATATATGCAACATCTTAGCAAGTAGGTAACGGTTGATGGTCTACTCAACATCCACTTCTCCAAAGGAATTTGTGAGGAATGTGTTGTTGGAAATAACCCTCAAGAGAAATTCGACAAAGGAAAGACTCAGAAGACTTCATCTCCTTTAGATCTGATCCATAGTGACCTCATGGGACCTTTTCCGCATCCATCAATCAGTAAATCAAGGTATGTGCTCATTTTTGTTGATGATTTCTTACACTTCACATGGATTTTCTTTCTCAGGAAAAAATCTTAGGTCTTTCAACATCTCAAAGATTTCAAATCCCTTATTGAGACATAGTCAGAAAATAAAATCAAAATCCTTCGAACTGATAACAAGGGAGACTATGTCAACCATGAGATACAAAATCTTTGTCATGAGGCAGGAATTCAGTTGTAGCACACAGTTCCCTATACTCCGCAACAAAACGGAATCGTTGACCGGAAAAATAGATCTCTAAAAGAGATGGCATCTTGCATGCTACATGCAAAGTCACTTCCACAGAGATTATGGGTTGAAGCACTTAATTGTGCAACCTACATCCAAAACAGATCTCCCCATATATTTGTCAAGGATAAGACCCCCTATGAGGCCCGGAGTGGCCTCAAACCGGAAGTGATCCACTTCCATATCTTTGGTTCGCGTGCATAGGCCAATATTTCCTCTAAGAAGAGGAAGGCACTTGATCCCCAGAGAACAGAGTGTATCTTTGTTGGATACCTCGACGGTTTGAAGGGATACAGACTCATTGATCCTTCCTCGGACCGGCTCATCATTGAGCATAGTGTCCAATTCGAGGAAAGTGTCTCGCATGTACCTCTGCAGCCGCATGCAAACACTTTTGTTCTTCCACTTGTCAGAGATGATGAGCATGCACATGCAAACTCTTCTTCAGATGAGAGTTCTGATTTAGAGGATTCATATGATCTAGATACAGAGTCAGTACAGTTAGATGCAGAGTCAGTGCATGCAGATGGAGATGTAGAGCCAAAGATGAGGCCCAAGTGGGCCTATACTACTCTTCAGGATGCAAGGGATCTTGTTGGGGATCATACTGATACTAGGAGGACTCGATCTGATTTCGAGGAGCCTCCTCTTACACTCACTGCCACTGAATTGTTGCCACCTAGGCATATTTTCTTGGTTCAATCTTCAGATCCACATTCTTATGGCGAGGCTGATGGAAATCTCTTTTAGGAATCTTCCATGTAGGAGGAGTACAACTCCCTCCTCGAGAACCAGACTTGGGATCTGGTTCCCCTTCCTTCATGAAGGAAACTTGTTAAGTACAAATGGGTCTAAAGGACCAAGAGCGCAACAGATGGACAGATTAGCAGATACAAAGCCAGGCTAGTTTCCAAATGATTTCAGCAAGTGCATGGCATTGACTATGATGAGACTTTCGCTCGAGTAGCAAAGATGGATTCCATATGTCTGGCACTTTCCATTGCGGTAACCAAGGGATGGGAAGTCTATCAGATGGACGTGAAGAATGCATTTCTTCACGGTGATCTCTCTGAGGAGATCTATATGGAGCATCCCCAGGGATTTATGCAAGATTCATCTTTGGTCTATCGACTGAAGAAATCTCTTTATGGCCTCAAGCAAGCTCTGAGGGCATGGTATGCCAAGATGGACTCCTACATGTTGTCACAGAACTTTGTACGTTGTAAGTCAAACCTGAATGTTTACATGCTTAGAACAGTTGATTCATTTCTACTCCTAGTTTTGTATGTTGATGATTTGTTGATCATCGGTTGCTCGACTTCAACGATTGTTGTAGTCAAGAGGATTCTGCATGACGGGTTCTTGATGACGGACATGGGTTTGATACACTTCTTCCTTGGACTCGAGATCAGTCAGGATGCATCAGACATCAAACTTTCTCAGACCAAGTATGTGTTGATGTTTCATAAGCATTAGGTTAATCATGAAGTACTTTCATTTTTATCATTTAACCATAACCATAAATGTTGCAGCAACCAAGATCACAAGAAAAAGTACCATGCACAAAAACACAAAATGTATCCTGGGAAACCTTTCTCAACAAGGGAAGAAAACCCAGCCAAATCCTTTGCTATATTCTTCAAGAGAAAGACCTTTACCACCAAGAAAGACCTAGCACACAAGAAGGTGCTGAAACCCTAGAAATCTAGCGCCCAAGAGAGGTGTGCACCTTTTTCCAAAGAAGTGCATTTGCTGAAATTTTCAAACTCACAAGAAATATGTGTTTCCGCAATGGGAAATTTCCCTTTACTTATATTAGACTTGTCCTATCAACTGAAGTGTTTATTGGCTCAACATGGTTGACCTCTCTAAGACATATTATAATAATAATAATAATAATAATAATAATTATAATTAATATTATCCAGATTAATTATCTTTTACATTTGTTATTAGACATAATAAGGTAGGGCCAACCTTTACCCTTTACATAACAATTAGGGTTACAGGTAGGTCTGACTCTTGAACAATATATAGCAAAGGATATGATACACCCACTAGTGCTCATCCACTAGGGGCACATCCATAGGGATGT
>JZKD02S1609449.1:26215-37866 GCA_000966675.3 Picea glauca | reverse complement strand
GACAAAACAAACAAATGTGTTTGGAGATCATGTCAACCTACTCACAAGTTTGAAGGAGGCACTGATCTTGGGCTTGATGAAATAAGAGTTAATAAAGATGGGTAAGCTCCAAGTGGATCGAAGGCATTGTTGAAGGCGCAAGGCACACTAGCCATAACCTATCATAATTGTTTTCCCTCATTCAAGGTAGTTCGACAAAACATCTTTCACTTAAAACCTAATTAGATTTGTGGAAATCTCACTATTTTGTAGTTTTTGATCTATTTGATCATTAAAACTAATGAGCCAGTAATTATACCATATGTTATTCACTTGAGACACTTCCAATCTTAGCAATACAAATCCATTACATAGTCAATGAGTCAGGGGTTTAGAACGGATTTACAATCTTATATTATGGTTTGAAGGGGCTTCGCTTCATTGGTTTATCACCATCATTTGTTAACATGATGTGCTCTGATCTGATCAAGGTTGAAGTCGGAGACAAGAGACGGAGTAGATTGAATATATGGACTACTAGAGCATGCAGTTCTAGAGGGTTCTAGTCTTGTTCAAGATTTTCTCTTTTGATGTATTGGACATTTGGCTGGTCAAATCTGAGGCTTATCTTGGACTACAATGGGTGTGATCCTCTTGTCCAACACAATGGCATAAAATCAGTGAAGCACCATGTGCAGGATTATAAGCCTTTTCTCTATCATGTTGCATTTCAAGATCATGTTCATGCCCTTACTTTGAGTAGATTGAGTATATAAACTACTAGAGCATGCAGTTTTAGAGGGTTCCAGTCATGTTCAATATATTCTCTTTTGATGTATTGGACATTTAGGTGGTCAAATCTTAGGTTTATCTTGGACTACAATGGGTGTGATCCTCTTGTCCAACACAATGGCATAGAATCAGTGAAGCACCATGTGCAGGATTATAAGCCTTTTCTCTATCACGTTGCATTTTGAGATTATGTCCATGCCCTTACTTTGAGTTGTGTAGTAGGGCTTCTACCCTTTTACACTAATTACTATGATCAATGAACCTTTACCCACTACAAGAAATTAGTATAGTCTATACTCCATCAGTTTCAAGGTATGATATCAAAAGTTATTCAAAATTGCTCTCACCTAAAAGATAATTTTAGAAGTAATGTTTACAGTGGTGATGCATCTCAAGTCATAAGATGATTGCACTCAATGGCCACTAATACATCTTGAAGCATATGAAGATGGAGAAATATGGAACAAACTTACCAATGCACATAAGTTATTTACACATAGGACAAAAGTTAAAACAATGTTATATTTATGGAGATGATTAGTAATGTCTCATTCTAATTCATTGTTTCCCTTGGTGGAATACCTTGAGGCAGTCTAGAATTCGTTGAGTCAAGTTAGGGTTCTAGAAATTGCTTAGACTCATAATTGATTTCTAACTGCTCCTCAAGTCTTTAAATACATGCTCACACAACAAAATATGGAGGAGGAGAGATAGGGGAGAGACATGCTAACAACAATAAGCTAGTTTCATTCACTATTTTCATCTTTCCATCAGTATGTTTTTAAGAGATTGAATAACATCTATTAATAGCAGGACTGTTAGAATATAATGGATGTGCTCGTTTTAAAATTGAAAATATCACTATTGTCACCCAACCATAGGTCGGAGCCACCCTTCGAGCACCTTAACCTTGACAGAGAATTACTCCGGAAGCAAACCCTAAGCTAGATAGCCAAACAAGGGGTAGTGCATCTTTCCCCAAGTATAGCGCACCAACAAGAGTTGATCAGATAGTCCAAACCCTAACTAAGAGATAGTCCAAGCTAAACGTGATTTGCTAGCTGCAACAGCTGCAATGGCATCTCTCCTCCAAACCTGTGCACAAAACTGGGCACTGCAGTGCGCGCAAGTGTTGCTCTGCAATTCTGAGACTGCCTACCAGAATGAAGACTGGCCTCCTGTATTTATAGTAATTCTGGCTAACTGTCTGGGCCGAATTCTCATTCTGGGTATCTGTCTGTTCAATATATATTATTTCTTTTGGTCGACTTCTTCTCTTGGAGGCTAATAACCTAATACAAGTTATCTTCTTGAGCCGACATGTCTTCTAGGGTTATTAGCCAACTCATTAGGGTTTCTTCTTGCTTCCCGGAATATTCTATTCTCGTCAGGTTTACACGTGGAGGTAAATACCTCCCGCAGCTACCATAATATCAACACTCCCTCCTAGCTAGGGAGGTATTACAGGTAATGGTCTTGAGAAAAACCATACCATTCACCTGGTAACATCAACATAGTTGTATAGACTATCTTATGACTAGATCATGAGCACCATCATCATCATCAGTGTCATCAGCTACATCATCTCTCGAAACCATACTCTATCTAAGTAATCAGACATGATGTTCAGTCCACAGAATGACACAAGAGCCATTCTTCTAATCTAGAAGAGTAAATGTTCTGAACCATTTTCTGTCTGGGAAATCTATGTTCATTGATCATTCATCTGGCTGATAATTATTTTCAACACTGTTGATAGTTTTCAAGGCAATCGAAACAATATCATTCAATAGAACACAATTGTGTCTATCCATAGTAGTACACAACTACAATCCAGTGGTATACAAACACACCAAGTACCACACGGATACTTGATCAAACAGTGGAACACATCCACCACAGTAATATACATCTATTGTCTAGAAACACACGGTCTTCATAACAATCATCTGATATCAACTTGCACAGAAACAATGTTATGATATAAAATGTATCATTTGGGCCATTCTTCCCCTCAGATCTGTGAGATCTTGGAAGAGCATCTGCCCTCAGAAGGTCAAACATCAATGATGAGTTGTCTGGACTATTCTTCTCAAGCAAGGAAGAATAATTGTCTTGATTTCTGAGCCTGGACCATTCCCCACCCTGGGCCATTCCTCTGACACTAGACAAAGTGTAACCTAGAGAGAATGAGTCTGCCCTAAGGAATGTTTGTCCCTGATTAATGAACCTGGACCATTCCCCACCCTAGGCCATTCCTCCGGCACTAAACAAAGTGCAGCCTGGAGAGAATGAATCTTCCCTAAGGAATGACTGTCCTGCACCAACCTCCAAAATGGACCATTCCCCATGTTAACCACAATGGGAAATCGTTGTCCGGCGAGGCGGGCCAGTCTTCTTGAGTAACCCTCAAGAAGAGAGACTGCCCTAGACCACTTCCCATGTTAACCAAAATGGGAAGTCTTTGTCTATGGTACATCGGCAATCTGGACCATTTTCCAAACTGGAAAATGTCTGTCCGTCAGAAATCTCAATCCACTTTCCAAACTGGAAAGAAATTGCTCATCCTGGACCATTTTTTGAACTAAAAAATGAATGTCCATCAATCAATAATACATCAGTGCTCCCTCCCAACCTGGGAGTCATCTCTTCCTTTTTCAATAAGGAATTCATCTCCACGAGCTCCATCTTGAGTACGCAAACTCTTTCATCTTGGACAGAAGCTTTACCAAAATGTCTGCTTATCTGCTCATCTATGGAGATATGTATTGGAGAACCCCTTTCTCCTTTCTGGACTTCATCGCGGATAATGTAATGCTTGATTTCAAATGTACTTCGGTCTAGAACACTGGTTTTATCTGAAGGCTTCATGTAGCTCTGATCAATAAAGTATATCATTGTTGGAAAACTGGAACATATCTATGTGGCACTTCTTCTGTCATCATGAGATCTGATCTTCTGAGTAATCATCTTAATACAATATCTCTGTTATAGAAAATCTTCACCACGCTTCTGTTGTGCATTGGAGGTTCTCTACCATGTTATCTTCTTCCATCTGCATACAAGGCTATCTTTCTGGTATGCTTCAAAGTCTTGAGGTTGTTCTTCATACGCTCTTTGTTCAATTGCTCTAGAGAATAGTCTTTGCATTCATTTGATGTAGAATTCCAAACCACGGATATTGCGAATGATATAAAGACTCGTGTAGAGGTATGTCTAGTTTATTGGACTAACTAATCATCATAGTCTTCTCCCTCCATCTGGGAGAACCTCTAGTTCTGGATCTTGCAATGCTTGCATATATACATTGTTCTTCATCACAACTTTCAGTTCCTTTGCTTGATTGCTTNGACAAAACAAACAAATGTGTTTGGAGATCATGTCAACCTACTCACAAGTTTGAAGGAGGCACTGATCTTGGGCTTGATGAAATAAGAGTTAATAAAGATGGGTAAGCTCCAAGTGGATCGAAGGCATTGTTGAAGGCGCAAGGCACACTAGCCATAACCTATCATAATTGTTTTCCCTCATTCAAGGTAGTTCGACAAAACATCTTTCACTTAAAACCTAATTAGATTTGTGGAAATCTCACTATTTTGTAGTTTTTGATCTATTTGATCATTAAAACTAATGAGCCAGTAATTATACCATATGTTATTCACTTGAGACACTTCCAATCTTAGCAATACAAATCCATTACATAGTCAATGAGTCAGGGGTTTAGAACGGATTTACAATCTTATATTATGGTTTGAAGGGGCTTCGCTTCATTGGTTTATCACCATCATTTGTTAACATGATGTGCTCTGATCTGATCAAGGTTGAAGTCGGAGACAAGAGACGGAGTAGATTGAATATATGGACTACTAGAGCATGCAGTTCTAGAGGGTTCTAGTCTTGTTCAAGATTTTCTCTTTTGATGTATTGGACATTTGGCTGGTCAAATCTGAGGCTTATCTTGGACTACAATGGGTGTGATCCTCTTGTCCAACACAATGGCATAAAATCAGTGAAGCACCATGTGCAGGATTATAAGCCTTTTCTCTATCATGTTGCATTTCAAGATCATGTTCATGCCCTTACTTTGAGTAGATTGAGTATATAAACTACTAGAGCATGCAGTTTTAGAGGGTTCCAGTCATGTTCAATATATTCTCTTTTGATGTATTGGACATTTAGGTGGTCAAATCTTAGGTTTATCTTGGACTACAATGGGTGTGATCCTCTTGTCCAACACAATGGCATAGAATCAGTGAAGCACCATGTGCAGGATTATAAGCCTTTTCTCTATCACGTTGCATTTTGAGATTATGTCCATGCCCTTACTTTGAGTTGTGTAGTAGGGCTTCTACCCTTTTACACTAATTACTATGATCAATGAACCTTTACCCACTACAAGAAATTAGTATAGTCTATACTCCATCAGTTTCAAGGTATGATATCAAAAGTTATTCAAAATTGCTCTCACCTAAAAGATAATTTTAGAAGTAATGTTTACAGTGGTGATGCATCTCAAGTCATAAGATGATTGCACTCAATGGCCACTAATACATCTTGAAGCATATGAAGATGGAGAAATATGGAACAAACTTACCAATGCACATAAGTTATTTACACATAGGACAAAAGTTAAAACAATGTTATATTTATGGAGATGATTAGTAATGTCTCATTCTAATTCATTGTTTCCCTTGGTGGAATACCTTGAGGCAGTCTAGAATTCGTTGAGTCAAGTTAGGGTTCTAGAAATTGCTTAGACTCGTAATTGATTTCTAACTGCTCCTCAAGTCTTTAAATACATGCTCACACAACAAAATATGGAGGAGGAGAGATAGAGGAGAGGCATGCTAACAACAAGAAGCTAGTTTCATTCACTATTTTCATCTTTCCATCAGTATGTTTTTAAGGGATTGAATAACATCTATTAATAGCAGGACTATTAGAATATAATGGATGTGCTCGTTTTACCATTGAAAATATCACTATTGTCACCCAACCATAGGTCGGAGCCACCCTCCAAGCACCTTAACCTTGACAAAGAATTACTCCGGAAGCAAACCCTAAGCTAGAGAGCCAAACAAGGGGTAGCGCATCTTTCCCCAAGTATAGCGCACCAACAAGAGCTGATCAGATAGTCCAAACCCTAACCAAGAGATAGTCCAAGCTAAACGTGATCTGCTAGCTGCAACAGCTGCAATGGCATCTCTCCTCCAAACCTGTGCACAAAACTGGGCACTGCAGTGCACACAAGTGTTGCTCTACAATTCTAAGACTGCCTACCAGAATGAAGACTGGCCTCCTGTATTTATAGTAATTCTGGCTAATTGTCTGGGCCGAATTCTCATTCTGGGTATCTGTCTGTTCAATATATATTATTTCTTTTGGTCGACTTCTTCTCTTGGAGGCTAATAACCTAATACAAGTTATCTTCTTGAGTCGACATGTCTTCTAGGGTTATTAGCCAACTCATTAGGGTTTCTTCTTACTTCCCGAAATATTCTATTCTCGTCAGGTTTACACGTGGAGGTAAATACCTCCCACAACTACCATAATATCAACACTCCCTCCTAGCTAGGGAGGTATTACAGGTAATGGTCTTGAGAAAAACCATACCATTCACCTGGTAACATCAACATAGTTGTATAGACTATCTTATGACTAGATCATGAGCACCATCATCATCATCAGTATCATCAGCTACATCATCTCTCGAAACCATACTCTATCTGAGTAATCAGACATGATGTTCAGTCCACAGAGTGACACAAGAGCCATTCTTCTAATCTAGAAGAGTAAATGTTCTGAACCATTTTTTGTCTGGGAAATCTATGTTCATTGATCATTCATCTAGATGATAATTATTTTCAACATTGTTGATAGTTTTCAAGGCAATTGAAACAATATCATTCAATAAAACACAACTGTGTCTATCCATAGTAGTACACAACTACAATCTAGTGGTATACAAAGACACCAAGTACCACACGGATACTTGATCAAACAGTGGAACACATCCACCACAGTAATATACATCTATTGTCTAGAAACACACGGTCTTCATAACAATCATCTGATATCAACCTGCACAGAAACAATGTTATGATATAAAATGAATCATCTGGGCCATTCTTCCACTCGGATCTGTGAGATCTTGGAAGAGCATCTGCCCTCAGAAGGTCAAACATCAATGATGAGTTGTATAGACTATTCTTCTCAAGCAAGGAAGAATAACTGTCCTGATTTCTGAGCCTGGACCATTCCCCACCCTGGGCCATTCCTCCGACACTAGACAAAGTGTAACCTGGAGAGAATGAGTCTGCCCTAAGGAATGTTTGTCCCTGATTAATGAATCTGGACCATTCCCCACCCTGGGCCATTCCTCCGGCACTAAACAAAGTGCAACCTGGAGAGAATGAATCTTCCCTAAGGAATGATTGTCCTGCACCAACCTCCAAAATGAACCATTCCCCATGTTAACCACAATGGGAAATCATTGTCCGACGAGGCGGGCCAGTCTTCTTGAGTAACCCTCAAGAAGAGAGACTGCCCTAGACCACTTCCCATGTTAACCACAATGGGAAGTCTCTGTCTATGGTACATCAGCAATCTGGATCATTTTCCAAACTGGAAAATGTCTGTTCGTCGGAAATCTCAATCCACTTTCCAAACTGGAAAGAAACTGCTCATCCTGGACCATTTTTCGAACTAAAAAATGAATGTCCATCAATCAATAATACATCAGTGCTCCCTCCCAACCTGGGAGTCATCTCTTCCTTTTTCAATAAGGAAGTCATCTCCACGAGCTCCAGCTTTAGTACGCAAACTCTTTCATCTTGGACAGAAGCTTTACCAAAATGTCTGCTTATCTGCTCATCTATGGAGATATGTATTGGAGAACCCCTTTCTCCTTTCTGGACTTCATCACAGATAATGTAATGCTTGATTTAAAATGTACTTTGGTCTGGAACACTGGTTTTATCTGAAGGCTTCATGTAGCTCTGATCAATAAAGTATATCATTGTTGGAAAACTGGAACATATCTATGTGGCACTTCTTCTGTCATCATGAGATCTGATCTTCTGAGTAATCATCTTAATACAATATCTATGTTATAGAAAAACTTCACCACGCTTATGTTGTGCACTGGAGGTTCTCTACCAAGTTATCTTCTTCCATCTGCATACAAGGGTATCTTTCTGGTATGCTTCAAAGTCTTGAGGTTGTTCTTCATACACTCTTTGTTCAATTGCTCTAGAGAATAGTCTTTGCATTCATTTGATGTAGAATTCCAACCCACGGATATTGTGGATGATATAAAGACTCGTGTAGAGGTATGTCTGGTTTACTAGAATAAGTAATCATCATAGTCTTCTCCCTCCATCTGGGAGAACCTCTAGTTTTGGATCTTGCAATGCTTGCATATATACATTGTTCATCATCACAACTTTCAGTTCCTTTGCTTGATTGCTTTTATTGAGTTCATATCAGGTTGGTAATCTTGTGATTCTTAATACAATGACAGGTTGTTCTGGCTTCTCTTTCTTTCTTGGAATCTTCATGTTCTTCCTGGTGTTTTTCTTTAGCTCTTGGGTCCACGGAGTTTCTTATAGATTACATGCCCTAAAGATTTCACTTCTTCCTTTCATTATAGAATCATGGATGTGGATGGACAACCAGGGATACTTTAAGGTTTATCTTCGAAGAAGACTTCTTCTGAGGTTGAACTGAACACGTACTATCTTTCATGGCTGCTACCATGGATATATACTTCATCATCTTCAATGGATCATAGGATTAGCTCCCTCTTAATCCTTGTTTCATGTATGAGTGCATATAATCAGCTCCCTCCGTCTAACAAAGTCCACACTTCCATCTGCATCCTTATTGTCTTCTGCAATATATAATCAGCTCCCTTCGTCTAACAGAGTCCATGCTTATGTCTGCATCCTTATTGTCTTCTGCAATATATAATCTGCTCCCTCCGTCTAACAGAGTCCACACTTCTGTCTTATTGTCTTCTGCAAAACGTCATAAGTCTTTATCCAATTTCCTCTTGATTGTTGACTTCTTTCTGTCTTTGCTTCTTCTAAGTCTCTTCATGATTGATTATGATTTCGTTCATCTTGTAATAGCTTCCACATGATTTGTTTGATGTATTTAATCCTTTCATGTGTATTATCTAACTTGTATAATGATACCAATCCTTATCTTGTTGTTCTTCCATAGGTATATTTCTTCTTGGAACACATTATCTTCCAAGAGATAGATATACAATATATGTACATAGACAATGAAAACAAGATATGTACAAGAACTAAGAAGAGTATTGTTACCTTCAGAAGAAGAAGTCTCTTTCATCATGCTTAGACTTCTTTGTAGGTTCATTTTCTTCGGCAACTGATGCTTCGTGTTTCTCCTTCCTTTTCTTTAGCTCGGGACAATGATTCTTGTAGTGACCATACTTTCGACAGTTGAAGCATTGTATTTNATGAGGTCAATCCTTTTCTTCCACGCTCTGAAGTTAGAAGCTCCATCTAACTTGTTTTCTGACTTCATAGAGTAAGTCATGGCTGCTTTGACTTGGTCAACCCTAGATTTGACCAGAAACTCAACCTTGATGTCTTGGCTTGCTGAGAGTATCAGGAGATGCGCTAGGCTAGGGTGCACTGATCTATCCAGAAATTAGGTCAATCCCTTCACTTAAGATGCCTCAACAAGAGAATTAGGGTTTTTGCAACTCCACCTGCTAGTAACCCTAGCGGTTGTGCTTTGGTGACTACTCCTGCTAGAAACCCTAGCGACAGTTCTTCGACGAGCTTAATATCCTTATGGATATGTTTCCTTCCAGCGGTTAGACTAAATGAACGAGGTGTGCGCCCATAACCTGTTAGAATATATAGGATGTGCTCGTTTTACCATTGACAGTGTCGCTATTGTCACCCAACCATAGGCCGAAGCCACCCTCCAAGCACCTTAACCTTGACAAAGAATCACTCTAGAAGCAAACCCTAGGCTAGATAGCCAAACAAGGGGTAGCGCATCTTTCCCCAAGGATAGCGCACCAACAAGAGCTTATTAGATAGTCCAAACCCTACCAAGAGATAGTCCAAGCCAAACGTGATCTGCTAGTTGCAGCAGCTGCAATGGCATCTCTCCTCCAAACCTGCGCACAAAATTGGGCACTGCAGTGCGCACAAAATTGGGCACTGCAGTGCGCATAAGTGTTGCTCTGCAATTCTGAAACTACCTGCCAAAATGAAGACTGGCCTCCTGTATTTATAGTAATTATGGCTAACTGCCTAGGCCGACTTCTCATTCTGGGTATCTATCTGTTCAGTATATATTATTTCTTCTGGTCGACTTCCTCTCTTGGAGGCTAATAACCTAATACAAGTTATCTTCTTGAGCCGACATGTCTTCTAGGGTTATTAGCCAACTCATTAGGGTTTCTTCTTGCTTCCCGGAATATTCTATTCTCGTCGGGTTTACACGTGGAGGTAAATACCTCCTGCAACTACCATAATATCAACAAGGACGTCCTCCAAGGCTGAATGACTATGAGGGTTTGAACCCTACTCCAATTCTCATGTAAATATTGTTTTCTTATAGTTCATTGTTTTGATTTAACTAAGCACGAATCTGCAAACAATCTGCAAAAGCGATATAGCTTTCAAAGTAAGTTTACCAATTCTCCTTAAGTCGAGTCGTCGCTTTACTTTTTCTTGCTTTTCCTCTTGGCTTCTCTTTGTATTGTCCTTGAAAACATCAAGACAAGCTTTGGACAATCTTGGTCCAATCTTTTGCAAAATGCTGAAAGATGCTAGTTTTAGTCACGAGATATATCGTATGGAACATTTCATTAATAAGAACTGATTATGGTCTTTGGCTTTGATCTTTCTACAATCATTTAATTGTTTTTTTTATTTTTCTTCTCTCCAATTTTATTTTATCACATGTTTGCATACAACACATTAAACATAAAAATATACATTTATTTTTAACGTTTAGTCATCTCTTTTCTTTAGTTTTCATATTTCTTCTCTTATTTTGGAATTTTCTTCCTCTTCTTTTATTTCATAATTAATTTGCATTTCATTTTATTATTCACTTTTAACCTTTAAAACGGTAAAAATACAAAAAGGAAAAAAAATATAAAAAATACAAGACTTACCAAGGAGCCTTTATGTTTTCTTTTAATTTCTCAAATTCAAGTTCTCTACTTCCTACAATACAAAATCAAAAAAATCATATGCATATCAAGATTTGAATGGAATAGAGTACTTTTGCTTTTATAAATCTTGAATTATCATATTTCACACAAATAAGGAATTATATATAACACAAATCAAATTCAAGGCATTCACATCTAGTTATCAAGTCTTATTGTAGCTATTGAACTCGGTTCATCATGCAAGTAGAACAAAGGGGGATTATACTAAGATTCGGAATACTTAAACAACTTTTGCAAAGGTTAGAGCAAAAGTTCAATACATGTACCTACAAACTTTACAAAAGAATCAATCATGATACCTTTTAACAATCGGATTTCAATGAACTTAAAACAATACATGTTCCTACAAAATTTACAAAAGAATCAATCATGATACCTTTTAACAATCTGTATTTCCATTTTTTCATAATTAGAGTCCAAGTTCTTTCACTTAATAGTTAAAACCAAATAAAGAGCATATATATAAAAATAAAATCAAGATCCAAAAGTTTTGCAGCACCCTTTTCTCCATAAGCTTCCATAAGCTTTCAGGATCACCCATATCTCATGTTGCATGTAGAATAAAAGGACTTGCATTCAAAGAGGTGTGACAATACGAAGCCTTAACATGATCATTCTCAATATATTATACAAATAAATCCAAAGCTAA
>JZKD02S1609449.1:12158-26205 GCA_000966675.3 Picea glauca | reverse complement strand
GCTTCTCCAACCTGCCACATGTGCCACTACTGCCTAGTCTGCCTCCCAAGATGTCCATGATGCTGGATGATGCCATGGTCAAGATGGTGACGTCCTAGGCCTTCCAAGGCCAACGTTCCACTGAAAAAGGGCCATCCCCCCTAGGTCAAGGTCTGTCGGGGTGCCTTTGGTGGAACGTCCTCTTCTTCTCCGGTGCAAAGCCCCTGATCCATCTCTATCCTGTCTATGCCCCCTGACGGGGTCTCAACATCCACCTGATGGGCTCTTCAACCCCATAGAGGTCCGAACTCATCATCTCCCCATGTGTACCAGTCCAAATGGTACCTGTCCATCGGGCATGGTCCTGCACATCAAAAGCTACGCCCTCCATGGGCTCATCAGTCACAAGGATCATAGCAATGTCAATCACATTTCATCATCAATATTATTAAACATATGCATAAAATCCCTAATACATTAGTTAACAACTCAAAGACATTACACAAGCCTACAATACAAGTCTGGAGAAAAAGACAAGGTGTCCTATTGGGCTAATGTGCACAGAAGAAGGAAAGTTCTCGGAAGGAACCTCATCCAAGCCATGTAAGTGAGGTGATGTGGTTAGGAATGTCCAAACATGTGGGTGTAGTGTGGGCTAAGGATGCAAAAAATGTTACTTGTGGGTGCTTTTGTAGAAGGCGAGTTGTACCTATCGTGGATGCACTTTTTCCAAGCCCATTCTTGCCTTTTATTCTTCATTCTTTTATTCTTTTATCTTTTATTTCTTTTTGTTCAAGAGATAATCATGGGACACTACCCTGGCGTGGTGACCAGTGGTGACAACGTTACCCACAAGTATTTTCACAGAAATGAGAAGGCTGGCTCGTAATGAGACCCCCTTTCCCTTGGCCATGCAACCAAGAGTCACTGCCGTGGCGTGGTGACCAACTAATGGCAATGTCATACTGTTAGATACCCATGGACCTAATAGGCTGGCTCGTGATGAGACCCCCTATCCTCTGGTTAGGCCTTGTTTTATTATTTTTCTGGGTCCCTCTTGTTTCTTGCCGAGAAGATTTTTATTGCTTTCTCAGGGATCCCTGGGCGAAGCATCTCGAGGTTTTATTTTTAGGCTTTTATCTTTTACCAGCTTGCTTTTACCTTTTGGGCCTTTAGCCCCTTCTTCCCACGAGATAAGGTGCAATCCTGAGAATAGGTCAACCCAATGTCTGGACAAGTGGAATGGGATAGGTGAGCAGGAAAACAAGATGGACAAGTGGTATTGTGATGGGAGCGGACGATGGCTTTTCAGAAATTCCTCTCAGTGGCAAACCAAAACCTACAGATACAGGCTTGCTAGGGCACCCTGTCAATCCCCCCAAACATGGTCAAGTGGGCTAGTGCAAGATCCAAACAGTTGTTAGAAATAAAAGGAATCAGATGCATACATTCAATGGTTTTGATGATCAAAAGTGACACATACCATGATACCTGGACTAATTACCTCGTGGAGCAAGAACCATCTCTGACACAGGACCAAGTCGATGGTGGTGGATGCTGCTGCTGCTGCTGACAAGATGAAGATGCTGGAAAAGAAAAGGTGGGCCCTTCGAGGCCATGCTAAAGTCAATCATGCTCTCGGTACTCCATGTCTAGGACCCGTGGGCCTCGAGACATGATCTCCTAGTTATCCCTGAAAGTGGGGGATAGCATTTGGCTCCAAGTCAGGGACATGTACTCACCATAGAGTGCATGAGAACCTCATCATTTCTGGCATAACCTGCTGACCTGCTCGATCTCAATAGAAGTATCAGTAACAAAATTGGGGTGGTAATGCCACCCCAGCATACGTAGGTCTAATAAAAAAACTGGAATAATGCAATCATAAATGCAAATGTAAAGCAAAGCACTTACCTGTACTTACCTGTTGGCTGGATGTTGGGTGTAGTCAAACAACCAGTGAAGCCAATCCAACAATGTCCCACAATACCTGCCTTTGTGCTTCATCATAAACCAAAATAGTGATAAATCAAGCACAAAATCGTCATGGGTTAGAATATATATCATATCATTGGAGATCACAAAGTTTAACTCATGGAGGCGGGTGGGAGGGATAAAATGATGCCAAGACACCCCCTCAGGAGAGTGCTCAATCCATCTCAGAAATGGATCGTGAAAAGTCAAAAGTTCAAAAGACCGACTCGAGGAATCTGAATGCTGGCTACCTTGGACGTTTTCACAACTCAAGGCCTGAGAAGGGATTAACAAAAACTGAAAGGACGACTGACCATTTCTCAAGGGAAGGCTGGAAAACTACGATAATAAGCTTCTTCTTGAGGTACTCAACTTTCCCCTAAAATCCAGAATGAGGTTTTGTCTTACATGAGACTTGGGATAAGGGACATGTTTCCAAACCATACTTTCAGTGACATAGCGAGGTAAAGTGATTAAAGGGAGGTGGAAAATCTTATCACAAGTATCCTGCTTTAGTGAGATAACTTCCTCATTTCTATCAAGATATGAGCATAATGATGGTTGATAATTTTCTTCATAGAATAAATCCAAGTGCTTAGAAAAACAATCATCAAAGTCCTCAAGGTATGACTGAAAATTATTAGGAGAGCATAGTATCAAGTCATCCTTGGGTGTCTGAATAATCATGTCATGTTGTTGTTGCCAAATGCTAAACTTCTTATTATCTTCAGGCAAATGCAACTTTTGAAAATGACCCTCAATGTCGTAAATGGGATCCCCATCATATCCAATCACATCCCATTTACGTTTCTCGACATGTATGAACTCATTAATATTATCAACAAAGCCATCATTTTCATCATAATATGAAGGGTTTAAAACTTCTTCACTTTCCACATCATAAGATAGAGAATCATTAAAAATTTGGGAAGGGAAGTAACTCACCTTGCTTACTTCTTCCTGTGCAGGAGCTTCAGGTACTCGGATGTCTTCATCAAATGGAAGACTTGCCTCTATATTTTCTAGTTTGTCTGAAGGCTCCATTTCTTCTTTACTGTTTGAGTCATAGAATAAGGTATCATAAAAAATTTCGAAAGGAAAGTAACTTACCTCATTCTCTTCATTTTTTGCAGGAGGAATAGGATCTTGGAGAGCTTCGTCAGATGGAGGAGCGGTTATTGGTGCTTCATCCTCATAGTTTACTTCTCTAGTTATATCTTCACTGCATTCTATTGAATTATGGGAGAGATCTTGCTCCTCTTCAAGGGGTTGGCAAAGTTCTTTATAAACCTCGTCTTTTATATGAGAGGATTCTTGGTATTGATCATGATACGCTTTCCTGAGATCTTCTACAATCTCAATGGTGAATCCTTTGTCATCTAAGGCTACCATGAGATTTTGAAGGACATCTTCATACGTTTGGCAATGTGGCCTGGTAAAGTCTATAAACTTACTGATGAGGTGTATGAAAGATGATATACCCCTGTCTTTGCAACAACCTTTAAACCAATCTTGTAAGTAGGAGGGCAGAGTGAGTAAGAATAATTTTATAAGAGCATCCTCTCCTCCCAACTCTATTTTGCTCAAATACTCCAAAAAATTTATGATGCGAGGAGTCAGGAGGCCCAAAAATGTTGGAGAGTTGTTTAACCATTTTGTATCAAAGTAATTTGGGTATCCTTGGAAACTTTTGAAATCAATACTCGGATACATTTGTTCCCAGTGTGCCATGATCCCATAACTTGGAAATATGACAGATTTGAGAATAAGGTGGCACCCTGGAAAATATTAGTGGAGTCGCCAGATAATTTGCTTGAAAATATCAAAGGATAAGGGAAAACACCCTAAGTGGAGTCGCCAGGTAAGCTTGTAAGAATAAGACTCTGAGGCAAGGCTTATCGAAAAGTGTTGCCTGAGGAAGGTTTGACTCAGTGTTCCCCAACAACGACGCCAAAATATTATCGCACAGTTTGTAGAAGGGATAGAAGCTTGAGGTTTAAGGGTCAAATTGGCGTAACATGAACCAATCCCACCCAATGTCACCACAATGGGATGGTTCTTTCTCTTTAGGGTGGTAAGGCCCAGGGGAGACGTCCCCGGTGACCTGGGGTTTTGAGAAGGCAAAAGGATGAGATAAAGTAGTTATTCCCCCCTCACAAGTCACCACCAAGCAGATAGTCTGGCCAAAGGCCAATTAAAAGTAAACCCCCAAAGATATACCTGCCTGGAACAAAACAACAACAAATAATATATGCAAGCTATATTTCAATGGGTTAGTACTTCATAGAATAGATGACTATCTGAATAACATATAAGCAATTTGGTAATAAGTATTGACGAAGTCAATGTTTATCAATAGCAATGAAAGATTGTAACACTTCACCAATAAATATTGAGACAATATGGCATTCAAAGTAAAAGATAAACGCGTCATTCAATTTATGCCTAAATTACCATTCAATTACTCAATAAAGAAAACGTTTGCTGCACCAATGATGTAAATAACTAAAGATGACGACAACACTTAGGGTTAGTAGGTTAGTTTAAACTAGGGTCAATGAAGTTAGGGTTTCAATTCAAAGTTTTGAGAGTGTTTAGATCAAGTCCACTTCAACGCATGAGGTCTCTCTGGATCAATGCCTTAGGGGGTAAAATGGAGTCAACTTAGCAGAGGACACAAAAGTTGAAGGAAGCAAAAGGGCAAGACGACTAGCTAATTAATGAAGCATAAAACCAAGAAAGAAAGTCTAATGAGGGAGAGTGTTGCTACAACAAGGCTCTTTCATCAGACCCTAGAAGGAAAACGACCCTAAGTGTAGATAACCTAGGCCTAGGACGTCTCCTCCTTCTTGAGTTCTAGATGGTACGACTAGCAAAAGGGAGGAAGGGAAAGGAGTGTAGCTATGGCTAGGCTCTCTCTTCCTTCTAAAATGGCTAAAAATTTCTCTTAATGGGGACATGAGAAAAGGACCTACTTGTGTGCTTGTCACCTAGGGTTTTATTCAGCAAATTATAAATATATGCAAGAAAATAAGACTACAACCATTCATTTAAGAAGTTTTGCAGAAAAAACACTTACATATCACAAAGAAATAACATGCAAACCCTAGTTGTAACACCTTCCATTAAGAGAAAAGCCAAGGTATGCCAAGAATGTCTTCCTTCAACAAGTGCACCTCACCAAAATAGCCAAATACCCAAGAGAGGGCGCAAATTTCAGACCTCCTTATGGAGTGAATGAGTTGTGATGATAAAATGAAGGTAAAAATTCCTCATTTATACAGTACCATGACCTAATTTTACATTTTAGGTCATGTATAAGGCCGACAAGGCCAAAATACCAAATCACACTGTTTTTACATTAAATTGTTAAATTAAAATCCTAATTGAGTCGAAAAGAGATAAAAGGCCCCTCTAAGGGGGACGCTAGCCCCTTCTAGGGCAAATGAAGCATCCTAGAGCAAAACGTTAGCCCTCCTTGGGCTTCTCCAACCTGCCACATGTGCCACTGCTGCCTAGTCAGCCTCCCAAGACGTCCATGATGTTGGATGATGTCATGGTCAAGATGGTGACGTCCTAGGCCTTCCAAGGCCAACGTTCCACTGAAAAGGGCCATCCCCCCTAGGTCAAGCTCTACCGGGGTGCCTCTGGTGGAACGTCCTCTTCTTCTCCGGTGCAAAGCCCCTGATCCATCTCTATCCTATCTATGCCCCCTGATGGGCTCTTCAGCTCCATGGAGGTCTGAATTGATCATCTCCCCATGTGTACCGGTCCAAATGGTACCTGTCCGTCGGGCATGGTCCTGCACATAAAAAGCTACACCCTCCATGGGCTCATCAGTCACAAGGATCGTAACAATGTCAATCACATTTCATCATCAATATTATTAAACATATGCATAAAATCCCTAATACATCAGTTAACAGCTCAAAGACGTTACACAGGCCTACAATACAAGTCCAGAGAAAAAGACAAGGTGTCCTATTGGGTTAGTGTCCACAAAAGAAGGAAAGTTTCCGAAAGAAACCTCATCCAAGCCATGTAAGTGAGGTGACGTGGTTAGGGGATGTCTGAACATGTGGGTGCAGTATGGGCTAAGGATGCAAAAAATGTTACCTGTGGGTGCCTTTGTAGAAGGTGAGATGTCCCTGTCGTGGATGCACTTTTTCCAAGCCCATTCATGCCTTTTATTCTTCATTATTTTATTCTTTCATCTTTTATTGCTTTTTGTTCAAGAGCTAATCAGGGGAAACTGCCCTGGCATGGTGACCAATGGTGATAGCGTTACCCACAAGTAGTTTCACACAAATGGGAAGGCTGGCTCGTAATGAGACCCCCTTTCCCTTGGCCATGCAACCAAGAGTCACTGCCCTGGCGTGGTGACCAGCTAATGGCAATGTCATACTGTTAGATACCATGGACCTAATACGCTGGCTCGTGATGAGACCCCCTATCCTCTGGTTAGGCCTTGTTTTATTATTTTTCCGGGTCCCTCTTGTTTCTTGCTAAGAATTTTTTTATTGCTTTCTCAGGGATCCCTGAGTGAAGCATCTCGAGGTTTTATTTTTAGGCTTTTATCTTTTACCAGCTTGCTTTTACCTTCTGGGCCTTTAGCCACTTCTTCCCACGAGATAAGGTGCAATACTGAGAATAGGTCAACCCAATGTCTGGACAAGTGGAATGGGATAGGTGAGCAGGAAAACAAGATGGAAAAGTGGTTCTATGATGGGAGCGGACGATGGATTTTCAGAAATTCCTCCCAGTGGCAAACCAAAACCTATAGATACAGGCTTGCTAGGGCACCCTGTCAATCCCCCCAAACATGGTCAAGTGGGCTAGTGTAAGATCCAAGCAGTGGTTAGAAATAAAAGGAATCAGATGCATACATTCAATGGTTTTGATGATCAAAAGTAACACATACCATGATACCTGGACTAATTACCTCATGGAGCAAGAACCATCTCTGACACAGGACCAAGCTGATGGTGGTGGATGTTGCTGTTGATGACAAGATGAAGATGCTGGAAAAGAAAAGGTGGGCCCTCTAGGGCCATGCTAAAGTGAATCCTGCGCTCGGTACTCCATGTCTAGGACCTGTGAGCCTCGAGACATGATCTCCTAGTTATCCCTGAAAGTGGGGGATAACATGCATCATACATCTTCTTAGATGAGTCAAGATGGGAGATGTAGGGTATCAAGTGGTCTTTTATAGAGTTCACTATGATACTCATGGCATTGATGTCACTGTCTTTGAACTTCTCCAAAACTGCAATGTTCTGAGGTTCCTTCTCTTTTCCTTCTTCGAACTGTGGTTCCATGATCTTTCCTTTCACGATATCCAACACTTAATTCTTGGCAAGGATGAGTTCAATCCTTGTCTTCCATTCTTTGAAGTTAGAAGCCCTTCTAACTTGTTTTTTGACTTCATAGAGTAAGTCATAACTGCTTTGACTTGGTCAACCCTTGATTTTGACCAAAAACTCAAACTTGACGTCTTAGCTTGCTGAGAGTATCAGGAGATGCGCTAGGCTAGGGCGCACTAGTATATCCAGGAATTAGGTCAATCCCTTCACTTAAGGTGCCTCAACGAGAGGGTTAGGGTTTCGTTGTTGCAACAAAAACTGGCTGCAACTGCAACTGCAACTGAGCAAATCCTCCCAATCTATCTTCCAGCGGTTAGACTGTCCGAATATAGTGTGGGACGATAACCTGTTAGAGTATAATGGATGTGCTCGTTTAACCATAGACAATATGACAATATTGTCACCCAACCATAGGCCGAAGCCACCCCTGAGCACCTTAACCTTGACAAAGAAATATTATGGAAGCAAAGCCTAGGCTTAATAGCCAAACAAAGGTGGCACACCTCTCTCCAAGGATAGGGCACCAAGCAAGAATAACAAAAGATGATCAGAGTGTCCAACCCATAAAACCGAAGATATAGATTGCAGAGCTGTCGACAACAACTGCTCCCAGGACTTGCGCACAAACTGGTCAATTGCAGTGCGCACAAGTGTACTTCTGCAGTTTTGAGAAGTCTGGCCAAAATGAAGACTTACCTCTTATATTTATACTGTTTCTGCCAGATTGCCTGGGCCGACTTCTCATTCTGGGTGCTAATTACTTAGTATATAACATTTCCTTTTAGCCGACTTCTTCTCTTGGAGGCTAATAACCTAATACAAATCATTCTCTTGAGCCAACTTGTCTTCTAGGGTTCTTAATTAATTATTTAGGGTTTCTTCTTGCTTCCCGTAATATTCTATTCTCGTCAGGTTTACATGTGGAGGTAAATACCTCCTGCAGCTACCATAATATCAATAGGTGCCCTTGTCTGATACAATTATGCAAAAGCTCTTCTTAGGCTTCCAACCTTTGAAGGAATGTATGATCCACCTAACACAAAGAGCCTGGTCCCAATTATGCATCTCAAGGATAGTCATACCACTACAATCCTTGAGGGTACACCAAATTCCAATTGACCCTATGGAAGCCTTTTCCGCCTTCCATGTTTGTCCGAAAGAAAGCACTTAAGAGAGTTTTCAATCCTTTGATAACCACTAGTCGAGGACACCTAGTAGGAGTGTCTCACATGGATGGCTACAAGCACTTTCATGCACAGTTTAAAACGAGTAGTCAACACCACAAGTTTAGTCATCCAATTTTCAATAATCATCTCCACCATTGATGTCACCATCTTGCACAAGTCCCTTGGTGATGGTTAGAGGGTGAAAGGGATGCCAAGAAATTTAAACATCTAATGTTGAACCCATGGCCATTCTTGGACTAAAAGAAACTCACATCATGGACACCTTGCTTGTATCATTGAGCTTTAGCTCACCATGAGCCCAATGGCGTATAAAATATTTGCAAGCATTTCCATTGTGTTCTCTCCTCCTCTTCAATAATCGAGGAATGAGTCATTTGCAAGATGCCAATTTACCCACTACCTCATTTCAAGTTTAGCAAGAGGGAATCTCTTAAATAGCCCTTGCCCCACTTTATGAGTAGTTAGGTAACCTAAGGCTTTCACAACTAGAACACATAAAGAAAGGGTTAAGGGGCATCCTTGGCAAATCTATTGAAATAAGGCTGCTCCCTCTAATTTACATCTATTATTAATTAGGCAATTTAGAGGTCACGAAGACTGTCTTTCACAACTAGAACACATAAAGAAAGGGTTAAGGGGCATCCTTGGAAAATCTATTGAAATAAGGCTACTTCCTCTAATTTACATCTATTATTAATTAGGCAATTTAGAGGTCATGAAGACTGTCTCTACAACCCCTATAAAGAAAGGTCCATAACGAAGGACTTTGAGCATGGTCAAAAGTGTGCCAGAATGAGAGGCCATTTAGTGCTATTAGACGATTTTTTGAAGCAATTTTGATGATCCTAGTTCATAACAATAAGGAAGAGGATTTGTGCCTAGCTTATTAGGAGAGGATGTTTAGATAGAGAAGGTTCAAAAGCCAAGGAAGGGATCGAGGATAATGAATCGATAATCACAGATAATGGGAGCATGAATCATTGGGTGGCTGGTGAAAATCATCATAACTTACATATGTAATAACTTAAGGGAGAAGGCTCTATTGACTAATGAAATCTTGAGAGGGGATATAGAAGGCTCTTAAGTTTGACTAATGGGAGATATCTCTCAAGACACCATTTATGTACTTGGCCTTTTTTATCAATGAAGAAACCAACATTTACCTATTTATAAGCTTGACTTATGATGAAAAAGGTATTGAGTCCTAAACATCTGGCCTCTTGAACATTTCGCCCACTCCATATCTTCCCACACAAACATGGTAGTGTCCAGAACAAATCTTCTTTTGATGAACCCTATTTGTTCAAGGCATTTAATATTTGGCAAGATGTGCTTTACCCTAAGAGCCAAAGCTTAGGCCAAAATTTGTAAGAGATATCTATCAAGGCGATGCACCTCCGACTAGTGTTAAATTTTGAAAGAATGGTAAGTATTTGCATTTACAATCTAACCTTAAGTGCAAGGAGTTCCTATTAAAATTGTGGAAATTTGAATGCTAGATCTAAAAACACATCAAACTGAAAATTGTGATAGCAAGTACAAAACTGAATCACTTAATCACACCTGTCTTATGTATTAATTGAAAGAAGAAAATCTAGTTCACTTCCCAAAGCACTTAATAGACAACACCCCTACCCTGCCTTTCTTTCGTAAATGAAAAAAAGGTTAGGGAATTACAAAAGTAGCCCATCCAAGTGACACACATAGGCTTAGAATATAAAACCCTAATCCTAATTTGCATAGAATATGTTGATTGCACAAATAACACTCATGCAACCAACACCTCTACCTCTTTGTGATTCTATCGAAGAGACGTGGGAATGGTCACCCAAGTCTTTATAACCCCTATTGGAGAAGCAAGCCAACAATGAAGAGTCATGTAGTTTGAATCTCCAAGCCTAAGTATGAATGGGTTTACATTAAACTAAAGTGCATTACATGCAATGTGCATGAATGTGTCTAGAAAATTAACTTTTAACCTTGCACAAATAATTTGATGATACCCCTTTAAAAGTGTTAATCCCTCAATGTATATCACATGTGATCTTTTTGCAAGGTAAGCTAAGGCACAACTAATAAGCAAACCAAAATGCATAAGTGTTTCATCGTGTTAAGCATTTTGTCAATCAATGAATTAGAAGAATAATCCCTTTTTGATCACTTGCTCTAATTATGCTAATAACCATATAAGAACCCTAAGACTCTCAAGAATTTGTAATGTTCCAACCTCTCTTGAATGGGATATGAAATATGCTTAGCCGGAAAAAAAATAAATAATGCTTTTATGCGTTATGAGATGCATACAAGTTTGTCCATGAATATGAAATGCATGTGAATGCATAGTGCATTTTATTCCATGATTAATGTGGAGTGCATGCCATATGTGATTACACTTGAAATTATGACCCCTTCCAACTTTGCCTGATAGAAGGTGTATGCCAACATTGTAAAGTAGTATGCCAGTATTACCTTTGCAAACCAAAGCTTAGTTAATTAATGTAGGGGTTCATCCACTTGCATTATTATTCAAAATTTGTGAAGGAGGCAAGATAATCAAAGACACAAGTTTCATGTGATAAGGTCCCAATAAATAGCAAAATAGATGTGATTCAATATGTTCCTAATATATGATTAATTTATTGAAGATTAAGTCTTTATTTAGCTTTGGATTTATTTGTATAATATATGATTAATTTATTGAAGATTAAGTCTTTATTTAGCTTTGGATTTATTTGTATAATATATTGAGAATGATCATGTTAAGGCTTCGTATTGTCACACCTCTTTGAATGCAAGTCCTTTTATTCTACATGCAACATGAGATATGGGTGGTCCTGTATTGTCACACCTCTTTGAATGCAAGTCCTTTTATTCTACATGCAACATGAGATATGGGTGGTCCTGAAAGCTTATGGAAGCTTATGGAGAAAAGGGTGCTGCAAAACTTTTGGATCTTGATTTTATTTTTATATATATGCTCTTTATTTGGTTTTAACTATTAAGTGAAAGAACTTGGACTCTAATTATGAAAAAATGGAAATACAGATTGTTAAAAGGTATCATGATTGATTCTTTTGTAAATTTTGTAGGAACATGTATTGTTTTAAGTTCATTGAAATCCGATTGTTAAAAGGTATCATGATTGATTCTTTTGTAAAGTTTGTAGGTACATGTATTGAACTTTTGCTCTAACCTTTGCAAAAGTTGTTTAAGTATTCCGAATCTTAGTATAATCCCCCTTTGTTCTACTTGCATGATGAACCGAGTTCAATAGCTACAATAAGACTTGATAACTAGATGTGAATGCCTTGAATTTGATTTGTGTTATATATAATTCCTTATTTGTGTGAAATATGATAATTCAAGATTTATAAAAGCAAAAGTACTCTATTCCATTCAAATCTTGATATGCATATGATTTTTTTGATTTTGTATTGTAGGAAGTAGAGAACTTGAATTTGAAAAATTAAAGGAAAACATAAAGGCTCCTTGGTAAGTCTTGTATTTTTTATATTCTTTTTCCTTTTTGTATTTTTACCATTTTAAAGGTTAAAAGTGAATAATAGAATGAAACGCAAATTAATTATGAAATAAAAGAAGAGGAAGAAAATTCCAAAATAAGAGAAGAAATATGAAAACTAAAGAAAAGAGATGACTAAACGTTAACAATAAATGTATATTTTTATGTTTAATGTGTTGTATGCAAACATGTGATAAAAGAAAATTGGAGAGAAGAAAAAAAAAACAATTAAATGATTGTAGAAAGATCAAAGCCAAAGACCATAATTAGTTCTTATTAATGAAATGTTCCATACGATATATCTCGTGACTAAAACTAGCATCTTTCAACATTTTGCAAAAGATTGGACCAAGATTGTCCAAAGCTTGTCTTGATGTTTTCAAGGACAATACAAAGAGAAGCCAAGAGGAAAAGCAAGAAAAAGTAAAGCGACGACTCTTGACTTAAGGAGCATTGGTAAACTTACTTTGAAAGCTATATCACTTTTGCAGATTGTTTGTAAATTCGTGCTTAGTTAAATCAAAACAACGAACTATAAGAAAACAATATTTACATGAGAATTGGAGTAGGATTCAAACCCTCATAGTCATTGTACCCTTGGAGGACGTCCTTGTTGATATTATGGTAGCTGCGGGAGGTATTTACCTCCACGTGTAAACTTGACGAGAATAGAATATTCCGGGAAGCAAGAAGAAACCCTAATGAGTTGGCTAATAACCCTAGAAGACATGTCGGCTCAAGAAGATAACTTGTATTAGGTTATTAGCCTCCAAGAGAGGAAGTCGACCAGAAGAAATAGTATATACTGAACAGATAGATACCCAGAATGAGAAGTCGGCCCAGACAGTTAGCCATAATTACTATAAATACATGAGGTCAGTCTTCATTTTGGCAGGCAGTTTCATAATTGCAGAGCAACACTTGTGTGCATTGCAGTGCCCAATTTTGTGCACAGGTTTGGAGGAGAGATGCCATTGCAGCTGCTGCAGCTAGTAGATCACGTTTGGCTTGGACTATCTCTTGGTTAGGGTTTGGACTATTTGATAAGCTCTTGTTGGTGTGCTATCCTTGGGGAAAGATGCACTACCCCTTGTTTGGCTATCTAGCCTAGGGTTTGCTTCTAGAGTGATTCTCTGTCAAGGTTAAGGTGCTCGGAGGGTGGCTTCGGCCTATGGTTGGGTGACAATAGCGATATTGTCAATGGTAAAATGAGCACATCCTATATATTCTAACAGGTTATGGGACCACACCTCCTTCATTTATTCTAACCGCTGGAAGGAAACATATCCATAAGGATATTAAGCTCGTCGAAGAACTGTCGCTAGGGTTTCTAGCAGGAGCAGTCACCAAAGCACTGCCGCTAGGGTTACTAGCAGGTGGAGTTGCAGAAACCCTAATTTTCTCGTTGAGGCATCTTAAGTGAAGGGATTGGCCTAATTTCTGGATAGATTAGTGCACCCTAGCTTAGCGCATCTCCTGATACTCTCAGCAAGCCAAGACGTCAAGGTTGAGTTTCTGGTCAAATCTAGGGTTGACCAAGTCAAAGAAACCATGACTTACTCTATGAAGTCAGAAAACAAGTTAGATGGAGCTTCTAACTTCAGAGCGTGGAAGAAAATGATTGACCTCATCCTTGCCAAGAATAAAGTGTTGGATATCGTGAAAGGAAAGATCGTGGAACCAGAGTTTGAAAAGGAAAAGAGAAGGAACCGAAGAATATTGCAGTTATGGAGAAGTTCAAAGATGGTGACATCAATGCCATGGGTATCATAGTGGACTCTATAAAAGACCACTTGATACCCTACATCTCCCATCTTGACTCATCGAAGAAGATGTACGATGCCCTAACAAACCTCTTCTCAGTCAGATACATTGGACAAATAATGAGTCTAAAGAATGAGCTCTGTGGCATGAAGATGAATGATGATGATAGCATAACATCATACTTTGTGAGGATCTCCCAGTTAAGAGATCAACTACAAGCTATTGAAGAGATCATTTCATAGAAGGAATTGGTAAACATA
>JZKD02S1609438.1:108347-125621 GCA_000966675.3 Picea glauca | reverse complement strand
AGAGAATTTGCAGTTTCCTGCAAACAGTCCCATTTTCAAGTTTTCGGCTGAAATATTCTTTCGGCCGAAACCTAGTTTTTAACGGAATCCGTTAAAAATAAACGTTTCGGCCGAATAGTCTTTCGGCCGAAAGATGCTTACCACGGGAAAATAGTTCACCCAAAAAACGTTGTACATGAATTTCGAGGGCACCGTTAAATTTGACGTGAAAATTTTCGGTCGAAAAATATTTCGGCTGAAAACAATATTTGTTCGGTCGAAAAATTGCCGCTAGAAATTTTGGAGACCCGATTGTCACGAACGTGTTACCCATATTCATGATTTTACCCATTAACTATATTCTAATTAAGTAAGACAATAAAATGAAAGTAAATTAATTTAAACAAAACACTAATATTACCTCTATCATCTAGTGAATCATCTGGTGTGAAGAAGATGTTTGAGAATCCTTGTTAGTCCAAACTGGTGTAATGACACGACACCATGATGAGCATGTGATCCTTCTCACTGGCTAGTATCCCCAGTGCATCTCGGGAAATCTTGGTCGAAAAATATCACTAGCCCCTTTTGAGCATCATCTCCCCACAAATGTGCATTCACACATGAGTCCTTAGCCTGGCAAGTTGACAGACAAAAGTAGGCCTCATCTATGGAAACCTCTCAAAAAATAAGAAAAAAAAATCTTAAGAAAAAGGGAAGTTTGACCTCCCATGTATCATAGCACAACATCTCTCTAGAGCTATACCAAACTACCGCAAAAAAATGGCAGACCATCTAATACATCATGGCATGTGTACCAAAGAATCAATATAATACAAAAGAGGGAAACTAACGCACTTCCCATCACTGGTAAAGTGTGTTATGTTCATCACTAAAAGTGAGAGGTACCTAACCTCCTTTGCACAAAAAAAAGCAATCTGTAGTTGTCCACCAGATACATGAAAATCAGTTGGGGAAAGTACATCAACCCCAATATATTATTGAGAGTACATGAGATGACTCTATGTTGCAACACATATTGGGACATCTGGGAACTGGGGAAAATCCTCCCCTCTCCTGGATAGCCCAGTGATAAAATAAATGTCCTCCTCAGTGGGATGGTACCACTAATCATGACCCACATGGAAAGCATATCGATGGACATCCCATCGACAGATTAGATGCACCAACAATCTAGATTTCCCCTTCAGGGATGTATTCTCCTCATAGTACTTAAGGAGGCCTGCATTCTGCAAGAGAACACAAGTCACTGCAGTAATAGGGAAAGGGTACAAATCCCTCTCCCTCTCCCTCACCTCCCATTCCCATACAACATTGTATAGGTCCACCCTCTACTCCTGTTTTTGTTTCTCTCTCCTCTCATGTTTTTACATGATTAACATATGAAATACATCAGCCTCACTCATACATAAAACATAAAAAATATTTACTAAATGAGAAATGTATTTATAAATACATAAAAATAACTTCCTTCAAAAAATAAGTAAATTTCATAACTGGTGTGCCCTAAAAACAGTCAAGCACTACCCACAGTGCGTACATAACTTGTGAGCATCGATCATGGTGTGTCATGGTGTGTCAGTGTAAACTAACGCATCATATAAAATTTATTATATTATGTTATGTGGTGCATTGTATAACCTTACAGCACTGAGGCGTTTAGGTAAACCCACATAGAGGCGTTTTATGGTTATCCTACACACTGCTTAAAATAGAAACAAATTAAAATCCTAATGCACCGTAAAACAATTTTTTTAAATTAGTCAAGGTGGTGTGTATATGTTATCTATATGCACCGGTACATTTAAGGAACGAAGATGCACCACCCCACCAATCTCTTAAAACTGACGAGTATGAAACTTTGCAATTTTTTATCTATTTATTTTGGACAGTGCATTCAAGTGGTGCACCCCGAGAATTTATAGGGTGCACCGCGAAAAAATGTCATTTTTTATGGCGGTGCATTTGTAAACATGAATGCACCAATACACACACTTACTAATGCAATGTGTAAAATAATATATCTAATTCATGTTGTGCATCATGTACCATAACGGACCAGTGCGTTAGAGGTACTTTGACACACCACCGAATAGCTATATAATTTTATGTGTTGCATCAATAAACAGATGCGTCAATGCATTCATGTTTACCTACAAACTTCTAAGGAATTTAAAATCATGTTGCAGTGCACCCTGTAAATTTACAGGGTACACCAGCCGCAGTTCGAACTGAACGTCTCGAACGCACCACGAAGAAAAAATAATAATAATTTAAAACAATGAAAAATTAAGTCAATTTTAAATTTTAATCAGCCAAAAACTTAAGTTATAGAGAAACAAATATGTTACCTAAAATTTTTGTCTTTGGTGATGATCTACCCAAGAAGATGATCTACTGGAGAAGGTGACCAAACTAACCATAATCCATCTTTTGACCAAAAAATCCTCAGTGGCGCACCATTGGTTTGGGTGACCAAGCAATGGAGATCCAATGTCAGGATGATCTAAGAGTATCTAAGAGGATGTGGCTATCTCGGTGTGAGTCTCGAATATAAATGAAATAATATCAGTGCATCCATAGAGGAGGGTGCACTTACTTCATCCCAGCAAAGGAAAAATTAGCAAGGGCGCAAACCCCAAGTTGGTGTGCCCTCCTTTCTGCCTCAGAAACTTACAGGAAAATGATTTTCTCCCTGAGAGATTGGCTAGATAATGGAGTAAGATCTCTCTTAGATGTGGAAGAATGGAAAATGAAGCAACTAGGATGCATCCATGAATAAAGGCGCACCGACTAACCCTGAGAACCCCAAAAAATGAAAATGCAGCAAACGTGAAATGTAAACTCAGAAAACAAAAATCAAATGAGACACATAGCTTTAGGAAAAAGATAAGAATGTTTTATTTGAGTCTTGGTTCACCTTATATAATGAGGGAACCATTTATTGACATGTGCTTAATTAAATAACATCAAAAGGTGAAAATGGGTCGTGCCTAGGTGGTTGACTTGTGTGCCCAAGGTGGGCGTTCCCCTAGGTGGCCTCCTTGGCCCAATTCCTCTGTGTTTAGATCTGGAAGTGTCCCAGCTTCCATGAGAAGGTGAGGAAACTTGTTTTTCAATACTTCAGTTGTGATCCACTTTGCCTGAGCTGGAGTTTGGCCTTGGTAGGCTGCCAGATATGAAGTGTATGTCTGGTGACTTGTAGAGGGAGTCGAGGTGTCGAGTAGAGTGTCTTTGGCCAATGGGAGTTGGAAATTTGGAATGTTGCCCACTAGATGAGTAATGGTGACTGGTTCTTCCAAGAGGGGAGGCTCAAACAAGTTTAAGTGATTTACATTAATAACATTGTGGGTTCCCAGTTGTGGTGGTAGATCCAACCTATAAGAATTTTCTCCAATCTTGTCGAGGATGGTATATGGACCATATATTATTGGCAGAAGATTTTGATGGTGGCCTTTGAAGCGCTTCTTATCCAAGTGTAACCAGAATTGATCCCCTAGTTGAAAGGACATGAAGGTCCTTTTTTTTTCATGGTGTTGCTTAAATGCTCTTGAGATGCTTTAAGTGTTGTTGTTACTTCAGTGTGGCATTGTGCAATTTGTTGGAGAAATCGTTGTGCTGAGAGTTGTTCTTGATTTTAATGGAAGGTACCTTGAGGAGCCCAAGTGAGTGGGAGGTCGGTTGGAGATGCTTGTTGGAAGCCAAAGAAAACTTCAAAAGGTGAAAACCTTATAGAAGAATGTGTTTCCTTGTTGTAGCTATGTTGTAGAATGTGCAAGTAATTGTCCCATTGTTTGTTGCACCCAAAGTGAGTTCGGAGAGCATGAACCAAGACCTTGGTGACAACCTCTGTTTGGCCATTCATTTGAGGATGGAATGCAGTAGAAAAATTGATATGGAACCCCAATAGTGCCCATATTTTCTTCCAAAATGTGTTGAGGAAGAGAAAATCTTTGTCTGAGATGATAGTTCTTGGGAGGCCAAAATGGGGCCAGACATGCCGGAAGTAAAGTTTTGTTGTTTGCACTGTTGTAGTAGTCTTTTTGCATGGTATAAAAAGTGTCATTTTGTTGAAGCGGCATACCACTACCCAGATTGCATCATTTTGCTTTTGGGTTGTTGGAAGTCCACTGAGGAAGTCCATTGAGATTGACTCCCAAGGGAGAGAAGGAAGAGGAAGTGATTTATATAACCCATTATTTTGGTTGGATGGCTTGGATTGTGAGCATAATGCAGAGGCTCTGATAAAATTTTCAACTTGAGGCTGCATGGAAGGCCAATGGAAATGGCGTTGCAGATGTTGGATGGTATTTGTTGTACCGAAGTAACCCCCATAGGCTAAAGCATGCACCTCCTTGATGAGCAAGAGGAAGTCCTCTAAGTGTGGAACACATAACAAATTCAACTTATAGAGCCACCCATCCCGAATAGTGTAGTCTAGTAAGGGGGTCGGATTGATAAATGTGGGAGTTTGCAATGCCCCCCAAATCTGTTGAAATTCAGGGTCAGTAGCATATTGATCCTTCCATGTGTCATAGGTAGAACAAGACACTTCTAGAATTGAAAGAATTGGAGTGGGAGGATGGATTAGAAAATCAGCCATCTTATTAGAAGTGTCTTTCTTATATCTGATGACCAAGTGAAATTGTTGAATAGAGGAGGCCCATTTAAGGTTCCTTTGTTCCTGAATCTTTGATTGAGAGTTGATGAAAATAGAAGGGTGGTGGTCTATATGCAGAATTGTTTCTTTACATAACAAATAATGCCTCCATTGCTTGAGCTCTTAAACCAGACTCTAAAATTCTTTGTTCTAGGTGCTATAATTTTTCTTTGCCTCGGACATGGTGTCGGAGTGGTAAGTGTTTGGCCTCAGAAATGTCCTATTTTCATCCACCTTTCCCTTCATTATTCCTTACATTTCATCATCCCATTAACCTTCCATCATACCATTTTCATAAATATATGTGGGTTTCTTCTTATCATTTTCCATTGTATTCATTTCAATATTATAAGTGAATTTGTGATTAAATATTAGAAAAATAACATATTTTCATTATATCTCAAGGTTGGATGAGTTTGATGATGTGTGCAGGAATATGTGAAGATTTAAACAAAGTCAAATATTACCACCTAGCCTCAATTTCGAATTTCATCCTCAAGCTTTGAAGATTTGAAGAATATTTGGGACAATCATTCAAGCATATTCAAAGGAGAAGATCATGGAGATTTTGATAGGATATCTTATCCAAGATATGGGTGGAGGATTTGAAGGAATAAATTGAGAGAATAGTGGATCTGTAATTATGACACTCTTCAAGACTTTCATGTATATAAGAGAGTGTTCTCTCTTCATGAAGGGGGGTGAGACATCATGTAATGGATAATTTGGGAAGTTGGAGTTAGAGATGAGACATTAGACTTAGACCGGCTTGAAGTTTTAGAAGGGGATTCTTATCTTTGTTATTCTTTCATGCTTTGTCATTTGACTCTTGTAATATAATCTGAGATTGATATATGGTGTGAGCTCACTTATGTCTTTTTTCATTAAACTCTTCACATGTTGTATTGGTTTTCCCTTATGCAATTTCTTGTTTTCCTAGTTAGTCTTTCGATGCTTTCCTAGATTAATTTCATTTCAGCAATTTAGATTAGATTACTTCCACTTTAGTCTTGCATATATAGTGTGTGTGCTTCATAAGCCTACAAACCTAGGATTGACAAATTAAATAGTTGGGAAAATACTACAGCAGAATTAAACGATAATATTTCCACCTAACATTTTGGCATCGCTGCCAGGGAAGCACAATGGATTGAGGTTTAGTTTGAATTTTCATGCAAGTGTGATTAGTCATGCTCCTAAGTCTGAGATGGAATATGGGTAAGGGAATGTAGGGTGTGAATTTCAATTGTAGCAAGTTTGTTTTCCGCGACTGTGAAGAGTATGTGCTTCAAGAAGAGTATTTTTCATGTGTTTATTTTTATTTTTATTTTTTATTTGGGTGTTGTAAGAACCTTCTTTTTCAACATGTTTTAACAATGAGTGTAAGCTTGTAACTACTCACTCAGATCCTCACGAAAGTCGGGATCTCCTCTTCTCTAGAATATGAGATCTTGACAACAATTAAAGATTCAAATACTCCTCCAGAAACAATTAAATATTCAACATCTCAAAACTCCTATGCATCTGATGACGAACAAACATTCGAGAAGGAGATTGAGGAAGATGAAGAGGAGTTACAGCAAGATCTGAGTGACGAAAAATGCCCCTATGAAAGCATTATCGAACAATGGTTCCAGGTAAACACTCAATTAGATAAATTTTATTTTAGTTTGTTGTTACAGAAACAAAATTCGTTTATTCATGTAAATTTCTATCTTTCATTTGAAAAATCGCACATGAATATATTTTTGTTACTATTGTGTGCTTGGCTCCATTGGAAGTTTGACTACACGTAACTAATCTTTAAAGTTTCAATTAGCATAGAGTAGGTAGGCTAACAAATAAAACAACGTTTTTGCTCTATTTTTTTAATTTTTTTTTAAATAAGTATGCTCTCCTCCGCGCTTCGTGCGATCATGAGGATCAGAAAATATGGATGATTTTGATTCCAGGAATGAATTTTTTTGTAAACATGCTTAACAGTAAAAACAATAAAATATTAGATGAATAAAAACAAAACAAAATTTTACATGTTCTTACAGCGAAAATTTTACATGTTGTTATAGCATGTTGATACAACGAAAATTTTACATGTTGTTACTGCATGTTATTACAGAGAAATTTTACATGCTGTTACAGTAAAAAAAAAAAAAATCATGTTGAAACAGTGACGTTTTTTTTNGAGAAATTTTACATGCTGTTACAGTAAAAAAAAAAAAATCATGTTGAAACAGTGACGTTTTTTTTTCTATAACAGTGATATGCAAACAATAAATCTATAGGTGCATTAGGATTATTTTATTTAGGAATGCAATAAAAACAAAACTTAAAACAAAATAAAAAATAAAAAATAAAAATCTGCAATCTGTGCACGATCAAAGTTTCATTTTTCCATGTTGAAACAGTGTGAACACCAGCTGAAACAATCTCATGCTTGAAAACTTCTTGTTCATATGAGTAGCAACAATGCCATCTCTTGCATTTAATTGAAACCTGCAAACATTTTCTCCCTTGTGACTTGTTTTCATTCTTCCGACCATAAATTAAAACTTGCAACAAGACAATAAACAGAAAAATCTTTAGTTGCAATTAAAACTTATTGGGAGCATGAGAGGCTTATCAAAAGCATGGCCATGGAATAAATTTACATCGTTCAGTGTTGTATGATCCACCTGGAATAAGGGTGATCAATTTGAACTTCTCTGTGAGAGACAAGATCTAGAAAATTTACCATAGCATGAGTAATACCCATTTTTTTCATTCATCTTCGCTGAGGTAATTGCCTGAAAACGTAATTGCCAGAAATGCGTAATTATTAAGACACATGATTTTAAAATGCATTTTCTGAGCAAATGGAGGTGAATTAGAAAACAATAAAACATGGATTTTCTTGAAAACGGAGGAAATTAGGTAACACATGAGCGATTTTTTAGATTTCACAACCATTTGGGAGAAATTCAAGGTTTTTCAGAGCTCCGTTTTTCAGGATCTGCGAGGGAAAAATGATTTGTTTTGAATTACGACAGCCTCCAAGAAGAAGAATTCAAGTTAATAACAAACTCTGCTCCACATGGCACGTTATTTAAGAGTCCAATTTGATTTAGTAATCATCATTCAATATTTCAATCTCTTTCACATCTTCAATTGAACTCCAAATCATGGTTGCTTCGAATGTCATTGCCTCATTGTTTTAAATTAAAATAACACAAACAACATTTATTTCTTTGTTTGTTAATAATTTAATATATATATATATGTTTTTGTTTTGTTTTATTATAAAACAAAAACAAAACAAACAAAGAAAAACAATAAAACAGTTATAAAAACATTATAAAAATATAAATATAAATATAAAAACACTTCAAAACTAAAATACAAATTTGCAAATGGACATTCTACAAATTCTTGAGTTGTTTTCACGATTTATATTTTTTTTTTGAGTCACTATCACATCAATCGAATACAAACCAGTATGCAAGGACAACATGTATAAAAATGCAGTTTATTTCTATGAGTTTATCACATTCATACTTATTTCTGTTTTGCATGATATATTCTTTGCAAATATCACAATTTTTATGCAGGAATTTGTACTATGTTTTGCAGGAACGAGGACACTCGCATTTTTTTGTTGAAGTGATTTTCAAGAATCACAAAATTCTTCAAATAACATATGTTTTGCTAAACATCTTAAAGGAGCAGTTACTCAAAAGAAACAGTTTTGTTGTTACACATAAACATTTTTCTATTACACAAAAAAAAATTGCACATCTTGTTGTTTGTTGTTACACATCGACCATGCTGATTCATAGAAATTTTTTGTGCATCTTGATGTTTGTTGTTACACAGAAAACATTTTTCTGATACACAACAACATTTTTCTGATACAAAGAAACACTTTGTTGATACACAACAATATTTTGCTGATACACATAAACGTTTTGTGCATCCTGATGTTTGTTGTTACACAGAAACATTTTACCAAATTTCATACTATAACACTATCCCATTTCTCCTTCAAATCCGATTAATCATCCTGGTGTTGAAGCCCATCTTCCATTGCCTTAACTTTTATGACTTCACACATGCCTATTCTTTTCTTAGTTGCATACATTCCCTTATATTTTTAAGTTCATTTTTGCCTTTACAATTTTCCTTCTAAATAAAACAAAACAAACCCCCTTTCCATGATTACATTTCCTTGCCATAAACCTTATTGCTACTGAGATCTTTACATCTATATTCCTACCAATATTTTTTATAAACTCGTGTTGACTGATGTGGGATTCCTTAAGGCCCACCTTTCAACAATCTTGCCCCATCGACCTCGACACCTTATCTAGGATATAGACTAGAGTTCATTTTGAGTACCTTGAGGCTTGCATGCCTTAATGGTAAGCTCTCTCGCTAGAAATTATGGGAATACATCAATGTCCCATGATTGTTAGATCTTGCAAGTGGCTCGACATCATCCCATCTATTCACACTTCGCAAGATGTACTTGGGTACATTAACACTCATTGACATCACTGGTGAGTTTGTCTCGCATTGGTTAACGACATTCATCAATGGTCGGTAATCAAATGATTTATCTTCATGCTTGACATCGACACATTTATTCGCATGACTAGAATTGTACCATCGATTTGTAGCAAGTGAATACTATACACTTTTTCATGATCCACTTAGCAGTTGCAGTAGTTTGATTTCCAAATTTCGATCTATGAGAGTACCACAGTTCCATATTCTCTACCATCCACATTTCTCATGATTCAGCAGTAGCAGTTCAAATTCCTTCACTTCCCATGATCCATTTACAGCAGTAGTAGCATTAGCAGTTCCATTTTCCTGATCTTGTAGCAGTGACACCTTCCATCTTCCATCAATCACAGTCAGATATTCTTTTCTCGAGCAGTTACAGAAGTTGCATCTACAGCGCCAGTCACATTTTCCTGATCCGGTAGCCACAACAGCTACATCTACTTTTTGGGTAAGTGGAGGTATGTTCTTTTCTAAGCTTTAATCACATAATTCCTTATATGCTGACTTGAATATTTGAAAAATTTCCTCGCCATGCTCTCTTTCCTTCCATGACCTGCACTAAGTTGCATGAGGGCATGCAACCGATTCAATTGGGTGGGGGGGGGGAATATATTCACTACCTATTCACTACCAGTATTCCATTTTCCCACTATTATCACTCCATTTTCTCATCTCATTTACTGTTTACCAAATTTTATTTTCCGATGACACTTTGTTGCATTTTGATTGATAAACATATTGGCATGATTCATAAATATAAAGAAAACGCTTTCTTATACTCAGTGATGCTTTCTTATGCACATTGATAGCTTATTATTTCCAGTGAGTACATGGCTAAATTATTGTAGCAAGAAAATCAGTAAGTGAATTGAATGTTGTTAACAAAAGAACCAACATCTTTTGTATTCATGGTTGTCACACAAGAACCAATCATAACAAAATTTCACATGTTGTTACACATGTACTACATGATGTTACACATGTATTTTACATGTTGCTACTCCTATATGTCAAATCCTGGAAATATTCCTTATTAAAAAGACATCATCAATCAAAGCCATAGTTTAAATGCCAAAAGTTCTTAAGAAGATCCATGCATGGTTGCATGAGGACATGCAACAAGTTGAGTTGGGGGGTATGTTGGGCCTCAGAAATTTCCTATTTTCATCCACATTTCCCTTCATTATTCATTACATTTCATCGTCCCATTAACCTTCCATCATACCATTTTCATAAATATATGTGGGTTTCTCCTTATTATTTTCCATTGTATTCATTTCAGTATTATAAGTGAATTTGTGATTAAATATTAGAAAAATAACATATTTTCATTATATATCAAGGTTGGATGAGTTTGATGATGTGTGCAGGCATATGCAAAGATTTCAACAAAGTCAAATATTACCACCTAGCCTCAAATTTGAATTTCATCTTCAAGCTTTGAAGATTTGAAGAATATTTGGGAGAATCATTCAAGCATATTCAAAGGAGAAGATCATGGAGATTTTGATAGGATATCTTATCCAATATATGAGTGGAGGATTTGAAGGAATAAGTTGAGAGAATAGTGGATCTATAATTACGACACTCTTCAAGACTTTCATGTATATAAGAGAGTGTTCTCTCTTCATGAAGGGGGGTGACACATCATGTAATGGATAATTTGGGAAGTTGGAGTTAGAGATGAGAGATTAGACTTAGATCAGCTTGAAGTCTTAGAAGGGGATTCTTAGCTTTGTTATTCTTTCATGCTTTGTAATTTGACTCTTGTAATATAATCTGAGATTGATATATGGTGTGAGATCACTTATGTATTTTGTCATTCAACTCTTCACATGTTGTATTGTTTTTCCCTTATGCAATTTCTTGCTTTCCTAGTTAGTCTTTCGATGCTTTCCTAGATTAATTTCATTTCAACAATTTAGATTAGATTACTTCCACTTTAGTCCTGCATACATAGTGTTTTTTCTTCATAAGCCTGCGAACCTTGGATTGAAAAACTAAATAGTTGGGAAAATACTACAACAAAATTAAATGACAATATTTTCACCTAACAGTAAGCAATGGGGTGTCCTCCCTATTAAAGTATGACACCAATAGCATATAGTGAGGCATCAAACTCAATCTCAAAGGGTTGGGAGAGGTCCGCTAGGTGTAAGATAGGGGATGAGCAGACGGTGTATTTGAGAGGAGAAAAGTGACTAGTTTCTTCTTTAGTCCTGATAAATGTAGAAGAACTATTTGAGAGTTGATGCAAAGGATGAGCAAGTTGTGAAAAATATGGAATGAACTTACGATAGAAATTGATGCCACCCAGAAAGATTTTGAGCTCCATAGTTGAAGAAGGTAGTGGCCATTGCTTCAATGCTTGGATGCGAGATGGATCTAGTTCAATACCCTCTAAGCTGACCACAAAGCCGAGATAGGGAACTGAAGTCTAACCAAAATATGACTTCTTCGCTTTGACTTGTAACTTGTGTTCTCGTAGAATTTGGAGAACTTGTCGGACATGTTGCGTGTGAGTTTCCCATGTATGGCTGAAGATGAGAATGTCATCTAAGTAAATGACCACAAATTGACCCAACTGTGCCCTGAAGATGTCATTGATGAGCCTCATGAAAGTGGCTTAGGCATTGGTGAGGCTGAAGGGCATAACTTTCCACTCGAAAAGACCAAATTTGGTCTTGAAAGTTGTTTTCCAAACATCATTTGGGTTCATTAGAACTTGATGGTAGTCAAATGTCAAATCCAATTTAGTAAACCACTTAGCTCCTTGGAGGGTGTCAAGTAACTCCTCGATCTGGGGCAGGGGGTAATGGTTTTTTACTATGGATTTGTTCAAGGCTATGTAATCAGTGACAAGGCGCAATTATGAAGTATCTCTTTTAGGGATGACAAATGCGATAGAAGAACGGGGAGAAGATGATGGTTGGATGTGGCCACAGTTGATGAGGTCGGTCAATTGTATTTCCATTTCCTCTGTTTCTATTGGGGCCAACCAGTAAGTAGGGGCATTAGGTAAAGCAGATCCAAGGATGAGATGAATGGAATGGTCAATGTGTCGAGAGGGGGGGAGTTCCTCCCGAGGTTGAAATACATCTACAAAATATTGGAGGAGGGGAGTCATTGTTTCAAGAACAGGGTGAGTGGTATTGTTTGGTGTTATTGGGCGCACCAAACAGAGAGATACAAATTGGTTTAAATGTACATGCGATATTTTTTCTTTGGTAGCAGGGGGTTTGGGTGTTGCTACGGTTAATATATAAGTGTGGCCTTCTTTAGTAAGTTTGTATTCGTGGGATTTGTCCATATAGATAGCGTTTATTTTGGTTTGGTATGGGATACCTAGCAACAAATCTGAACAATGCAAGGGGGAGACATCATAGAGGACAACATCTTTAAATTGTCCCATGGAAAAAGTGACCAGACAGCGTTGAGAAACTAAGAGGCGAGGGACATCCTTCTAGACCCATCTAAGATGATAGGGTTTTGGATGGGGAGTAGTAACCATATTAAGGCAATTGACAAGGTCTTGATACACCAAATTCTTCTGGATTCCATTGTCCATAATCAGTAAATCCAAGGAGTTTTTAATTTGGCAATTATGAGTGAAGAGGGGTTGGGTGGAGGAGTTTAAATCTTCATGGGTCATTAGGATCAATGAGGGATCCACTTCTGTGGTATTGTCCATAGGAACTTCTTCAATATCTTCCACTTGGGGGGGCACAATGAGCTCAGTCGGTAGGGTTTTGTTGGTCTTTATATTTTGGAGGATTCGACAATCTCATGAATTGTGTGAAGTAGTCTTGTGAAATGAGCACGAGGGTGTCCTTGTATTTGTATTGGGTGTGGGATTTTGAGCCTGAGAAGATGGAAAGAGGGCTGAAGTATTGGAGCTAGATGGTTGAGAAGCGAAGTTGTTGGTGTAGGGGTGGGACTGAGGACTACAACCCCTAGGAGAAAATTTCCTTTCTATAGCCAAAGCTCTTTGAAATTTTTTGTCTAAAGTTGGATTTTGAAATAACTCTACTTCTTGATGGAACCGAATTAATGAACCAACAACAAACTTTAGTATGAGTACCTCTTTTGGATCTAGAATATGAAGTAAGAGGTGCATCTTGCATAAGAAGTCCATGTAGCCTTTCAATCCTTATGAAGGGATTTGTCGAAGTTGGTGCCATTTGATCCAAAAGGACTTCACATAACTAGGTGGGTAGAAGTAGTTTCTCAATGCCTCGGAAAGTCAAGCTCAAGTTCTGATGGGTTTGGAAGTAGAGGATTCTAGAGCATCCCCAATCTCTATCACAAATGTGGTCTTCTCTTGCTCTGTATCCCACCAAGTTTGTGTAGGTCCTTCTAATTGTAAGGCTAAAATATGGAGCTTTCTCTCCTTGGTAAGGCCTGGACATGTATTGAAATAGGTGGAGAGGCTACGGATCCAAGAATACACAAATTCTCCATTGGTTTGACCAGCAAATTTGGGTAGTTGGATTCGAGTGTCCAACCTGAAGGGGTCTAGATTGTTTTGTTGTTGCATTCTAATCAACTTATTGAGGACAGAGGCAAGATCTTGGAAGAGATTTGAAGTGTTGGAATCTGAGTCTACTTCCAAGGGATCTTTTTCATGGAAGCATTGTGAGGCCAACTAAAGATCAAGGCACACCTAGTTTGCAACACTGAAAAAATGGGACAAGCTCTGTTTTGTGAACAGAGGACCCAAAACCCTGAAGCAACGGAGTTGAACTGGTCTAGAGGGAGATATATGTATTTTTTTAGATCTATGGAACTCCTCTCTTTAGTAGTGGATATACGTGTGCCCTTGGGGATATGAGATCTGTTGAGCTTCTTGCATGAATATGTAAACCCTGGAATGGGCGAAATCTTGACTATTTCATTAAAACCCCCAAAAAACAATTGGCTCAATCTTCAAGATCGAAATATTTTCCATGGATATTGAGGCTCTGATACCAATTTATCTACCCAAGAGGGAGATATATTAGAGAAGGTGACCAAACAAACCATAGTTTGACTTTTGACCAAAAAATCCTGAGGGGCGCACCATTGGTTTGGGTGACCAAGCAATGGAGATCCATTGTCGGGATGATATGAGAGTAGCCAAGAGGATGTGCCTATCTCGGTGTGAGTCCCATGGATCAATGGGATAAGATTAGTGCAGCCATAGAGGAGGGCGCACTTACTTCATCCCAACAAAGGAAAAATTGGCAAGAGCGTAAACACCAGGTTGGTGCGCCCTCCTTTCTGCCTCAAAAAATTGAAGGAAAATGGTTTTCTCCCTGAGATATTGGCTATCTAATGGAGTAATATCTCTATCAGAGTTGGAAGCATGGAAAACGGAGAAACCAGGATGCAACCATGAAGAAAGGCGCATTGGCTAACCCTGAGAACCCCAAAAAATGAAAATGCAGCAAACGTGAAATGTAAACTCAGAAAACAAAAATCAAATGAGACACATAGCTTTAGAAAAAAGATAAGAATGCTTTATTTGAGTCCTGATTCACCTTATATACTGAGGGAACCATTTATTTACATGTGCTTAATTAAATAACATCAAAAGGTGAAAATGGGTCATGCCTAGGTGGTTGACTTGTGCACCCCAGGTGGGTGTTCCCCTATGTGGCCTCCTTGGCCCAGGGGAGGCATGGTTGCCACGTATTAAAGAAAAACAAATTTTTCCACCATTTGGAAAAATTCAAAATCCACGCACAAAGAAACAGATTGAAGGAAAGTAAGGGAAGCACGTAAAATGGTAAAATTGAATTTTATGGCAAGCAATTTTTTTTATTAAACACTATTCTAGTGCACTCGATGACTAAATGCACTGGTGCTAAAATATTTGCATAGCACATTGGCTAATATTTTTTTATAAATAATCCAAACACGGTGTGCCCTTTTAGAGCATGGGTGCGTCAAGTTACTATGGAGTGCATCGACATATATAATTTTTTGAAAAAACTCCTACAATGATGCATAATTTTTTTATTTCACCCTCTCATGGTGCAGTCGATTATTCGACACACCAGGGCATCCGGTGTTACATAGGGAACCGGTTATTTTTTTTTAAAATAAACCTAACAGGGTGCTCCCTTTGGAGAAACAATGCACACCTGTGTGTTAGTATACTACGGAGTGCACCGGTGTATATTTTTTGAAATAGTCCTAAAATGGTGCATAAATTCTTTTATTTAACCATGTCACAATGCACTATATTATTAGAGGCACTAGTGTCTCTGGTTTTAACAAGCGCATCGAATTATATTTTTTTTTAAATAACCCTATCACAACGCATTAGTTTAGAGCACGTGTGTTGACTGCTGCATCAATATACCATGGAATGCACATGAGTATATTTTTTGAAATAATCCTATGATGGTATGTATTTTTTTATTTATTCATGTCACAATGATGTTATTAATGCAACGTCGTGGTGAGTTTAAGTGTTATATATGCACTAGTATGATTTCATTTAAATATAAGCACCATTATGCTTTAAAAGTTATTGAAATTTCTATTTGTGAGTAATATAGATTAGAATTTTTCTAGGTTGAGCATGTTGTATACTCAAGGATTTGGTGAACTCCCAACGATATTATAAACAGGGAATGATTATAGATTACGATTTTGAGAGATGGTTATGATTATTGATGGAGACATCAAGGTTATGATCATTGGTGGTGATATCATGCAAGTTATGATTATTCATGGTGAGATCACGCAGGTTATGATCATTGACTATGATGTCACACACTTTATGATAATTAATGATGAGATCACACAAGTTATGCTCATTGACGACGAGATCATGCAAGTTATGATCATTGACGGTGAGATCAAGCAGGTTATGATCATTGACGATCATGAAAGTTGGTTATGATCATTGACGCTGAGATCAAACAAGGTTATAATCATTGATGATCATGATGGAGATATGGGAAGGGCGATCCAAATGGTAGTAGGTACCCATGGAGAGAGATTCCCATCATGGACATCATGGTCATAAGAACTCAAATTTTCATCATAATCACACATAATTGTGAATTAGCAACTAATATAGATTAGAATTTTGCTAGAAAACCCGTTGGTTCAGACTTCATCAAATACTTGATTCTACAACATGCTTGAGATGATTATAGATTAGAATTTTGAAATATTACCCATACTTTAGACTCAAGTCTTTATAGCTGAAATGCGTATACTTTAGATTCAAGTCTTTACAACTGAAATGGAGACAACAAAATTCACAAAAACACCAAGGAAATAAGTCCCTCTCCCTCTCCCTCACCTCCCAATATCGTACAACATTGTACAGGTCAACCCTCTTCTCCTATTGATGTTGTTTATCTCTCGTCTAACAGCTCTGCATGATTATAATATGGCTGGTAATGTTTTTTAATTTAACCCTTGTGCAGTGTGCTAAATAATTAGTCACACCGGTGTGTCGTTATTTATGTAGCGCATCGGAGTATTTGTTTTGAAAACCTTACCATGGTGTTCCATTGTTTGGGAGAAATTGTCTGCATCGGTGAAATTTTTTAAGTAATGCATCATCATATATAAAAAATTTAAAAATGACACTACCACGGTGCACAAATTTTTATAGCAATTGTGCATCTAAGTGCGTCATTATTTATGTAGCACATTGAAGTATTTTTTTGTTTGAAATAACCCTACTATGTTGCGTTAATTTTTCAGGCACCAGTGTGTCAATTGTATAAAATGCATCGGTGCATTATATATTTGTAAACACACCATAAAAAAACATCTTCTAAAACCTTTGCCTACTTGCCTCCACTAATATCCTCCGCTATAAATGGATTTTTGGGCTATTTTAATAGGGGCATCTGCAAAAACCTCCGCTAGAGGGTCTTTTCCTTGTACTGGAGAGAGAAAATAAGAGAGAGAGTTAGAGAGGAATAGGGAGAGAGAGGTAAAGAGAAAGGGAGGGAAGAGAGGGGAGGGAAGAGATAAAGAGAGGGAAAGAGATAGTAGGAGAGAAAGAGAGAGAGATTGGGGGAGAGAGGGGAAGAGAGGGAAGGATAGGGAGAGGGAGGGGG
>JZKD02S1609438.1:79775-91602 GCA_000966675.3 Picea glauca | reverse complement strand
TCAAGATGCGTGTAAGCTCTGCGCTGTGAGGATCGTGTTGCTCTCCCGATTGTGTGAAGAGGCTTACTGCTGTAGCTCTGATACCATGATAAATTGTGAAGGACAGAGAAATGCAGATAGAAAAGAATAGTATATTCAAATGTATGAAGAAGTAAAGAACAGAACTGAAGAGTGAGCGGCCTACAATAGGAAATAGCTGAGCTTATATATGCTCAAGAAATACAAAAATAGAAAGTACAACTGTCCAGTACAGCTGGCAGTGTATGGTTAGTCTGTTGAGGATACAATATATTTAACAAAAAAACCTACCAAAAATGTAACTCGGAAAAAAAAGATTACTCCCTAATTTAAGTCACTCTATACAGCCAGCTGCGCAGCCATTGAATGAATGAATGCTGCGGCAAGCATAACGATTTCATGGAGCGATGCCCGCAATTCATACATACACGGGTGTTCTTGTTTAGCGTAAACTGCACTGCATAACGATTTCATGAGTATGTCAGCGTTATGGTCTGTGTTTAGGGATCCATACCGCCCGAGGAGGCCGTGCCATACCCCATTTGTTTAAAAACCTTCTTACATAGTCTAAACGTAGATTTTGGTGTTGCAGAGTAAATGATAAATTGAAAAACAATGTAGTTGAAATGATTTTACCTTTTTCACTGTATGTTTTGACTTTTTAGCTTATGACATGTTTTTGGTTCTTAATGGCTCTGGTTCCTTTCCCACATAACTCAATTGGGGTTTTTCACTTTTTACCCACTTAACTACCATAACTCTATGGTAACTTTGAATCTATTTAATAGATAGATATAAAAAAAGCATGCAAACTTTAATATTTTTTTACTTTTAAATAGTATTTAAAAGCTCACCTTTTTTATCATTTTTTCACTCTTCTCCCTCCCAACTTCATTATCAATGATTGTGATTGTTTAGACCATGTCCCAACTCTGGTCTCAATGATATCTCTTTGGCACTACATACTACCTCCATACCTCCATTGTTGTTATCAACTTGTTGTTATTATTTTATCTTTTTATTTTTTTTATAAAAATCTTGCTCAACTACAAAATTGTGTATTGAAAGATATTGGAGGTAAATTGTTCATTTAAAACTCATTTCTATTCTTCTTTATGCAATTTTATTTATTTAATTATTATTTTCAATGTGTATGAAAGGATATTGGAGATAAATTGTTCATTTCAAACTCATTTTTATTCCTCTTATGCAATTTTATTTATGATAAATTGTTCATTTCAAACTCATTTCTATTTCTTTTTATGTAATTTTATTTATTTAATTATTATTTTCAATGAATATCTATAGAATATTTGAATATTTGACTTTGTAGCAACTCAAATTGAGTTATATAGCTACTAAATTGTTTATGCAATAGAATCATTGCTCTATAGGGTTGCGTACACTCCAGGATTAAACCCCGACTTATAGAAGATGTCAAATATGTTCCTGAACCTTTTCAACCTATCAATTCAAGCCAAGAATCCTCCATCCTCCAAATGAGCAGACAAGTCAAACATACAATCAACATATGAACAAGTAGAATCCAATAATCCTCCAAATCAGCAAACAAGTCAAACATACAATCAACATATGAACAAGTGGAAAATTAGGTGAGTTGGGTCTTCATCAAATCTGCACAAGATCACATGAGAGAAATTTATGCAGCATGTCATGAATTTCTCCATTATGTGGATGAAAAAATCTATTTTGTATATCCACTAGTTGTTATCAACATATGAACAAGTGGAAAATTAGGTGAGTTGGGTCTTCATCAAATCTGCACAAGATCACATGAGAGAAATTTATGCAGCATGTCATGAATTTCTCCATTATGTGGATGACAAAATCTATTTTGTATACCCACTAGTTGTTAGATCCAATATAAAATACACACTTGTTATTTCCTTTGTAAAATAGTTTATATGATTCATGAGAATTTGTTCTATGTGATCTTGTATGCAATGTATAAATGTTGGTTATGAGACCTTCATGTGGGAGATAGATATTGATATTAAACTCTTGTAAAACTCGTATTGTTTTTTGGAATAATATATAGAATAACTAGTATTGTTTTTTGGAATTAGTATATAGAAGTTATGGTTACTGTTTTTTGGAATAATATATAGAATAACTAGTATTGTTTTTTGGAATTAGTATATAGAAGTTATGGTTACTGTGTAAATACATAAGTTGTATTTTTTGAGTTTATAAGTTCAATTTTATAAGTTATTTTTTTTTAGTAGCAAGAGGCCCCCTAAAGAGGAGTGCGCTATTCATTTAAGTTATTGTTGGTATTGTTTTGTTTATTAAATGTGATTGCATTTTTTTTTTCTACAAATCCATTTACTTTTATTTATAAAGGAAAACTAACATAACAATCATTAATTGAACAAACTATTGTTATTTCAACAACATGAGCTCTCATTGATTTACATGATTGAAAGATTTAGTTAATAATCCAATAGATTGATGATCTTAAGTGTCTAGAATTGTTTATGTGTTTTCATTGAATATGTTTCTTTATCATTAGTAATTACTATGTTTTTCTGTAGCTAAATAGAAACTTTGTTTATGTAGCTAACCAATAAACACTTTTCTCTTCTACATAAATAGATAGATTAGAGGCCAATGCCTACATGTACTTTGCATGCACTCGGCTTTGTTATTGAGGAAGTGCAAAAAATAATTTAGTTTTCTTTTTGTTATTTAAATGCACATAGGAATGAATGCATGGAAGAGATATGAGAAGACAAAAGGTAAGAATCTAGGCGAACTATAGTGAGTTTCTCTTCAACCATTTAAATCATGTTAAGTAGAATGCATGAATAGATGTAGATATAATAGAGAAGTAGGAGTACACCAACCACCAATTCATCCACTCCATCACATGGTACTGTAAGATCCATACCATCATCTAACCAATATACAGGTATAATTACAAGAGAAGGATGATCATGAAGGATTGTGACTACACAAACAAAAGATAAAGAAAAATTTAGAGAAGAAAGTTCTAAATAAAAAAAAGTTCCATCAACCTCACAAAAAGTTGTCATACTTCCAACCAAACCTCAAGAGGAAGAATTACTTGGTTAGTTTGAAATTGTATTTCTCAAAAACCCTATTGAGGAATCACAATTTTGTTCCTCATGAGAGGAGTCTATACATCTCAGAGAAGATAACATGAGTGGAATATTTGGTGAATGAGAAGAAGTAAGAGGACCCGGAGGTGGAGAGAAAGAAAGACAAAAACAATCGGAAAGATAAGAAATGCTATAGGGTACAAGAATGTATCAACTGTTAAGAATGAATCTGGATTCCCAATTTTTGATCCAATAGTTGTAGTACAAACTAATAACATACCACCATCAACACTTCCCAACTTTCATGGTATGATAACCCAAGACCCATAAACTTTTCTTTTTGAAATTGATGTGTTATGTTGTAACTATGATTATTCTTTTGACCCTCAAAAATTGAAGTTGTTTCCATCCACTATTAAGGATGTTGCATTATGTTGGTTTATGGGTTTGGGAACAAATACTATAAAAACATGGGATGAGATGAGAAAAAGTGTTGCTTGTAAAATATCATGATTATTGTACAAAATGAGGAATGAGAGAGGAAATGTTTAAAATGACACAAAAAGAAGAGAGTCTTGAAGATTACTTAGAACAATTTCATTATACTATTAAAAGAGTAAGAAAAAATCATTTAGATTTGGATATTCTTACAGTCATTTTATTTCAGGAAATTAGAGATTAATGGATTGATGTGTTAAATTTAATGGGTAAAGGAGATATTTATCACCTAACCTATCTATAAATATGTGACTTATGCAATCACTTCTCTGGAGGGATGTTATCTCTAGAGTCAACAAATCAACCATGGATGAGGTAAGTAGAGCATAAATTGACAATTTATTGGACAATTTTAAAACACATGTTCTCAATAATTCTTGGTTCTCAATTAGACACATTGAGAACTAAGCAAAAGAAAGAGGTAGAGAATGCAACATTAACTATACATTGTCCTCAATGTAGAAAAATACATCATTTAAAAGAATTTTCTTTAGATAACAATGAAATTTGTGGTATATGTGTTGGAAATACTGAGAGGGGGTGAATCAATACTACCTTTTTAAACAATTTGTAATTACTTTGTTATTTTATTAATCACCATAATAAATCAATAATGAAATTTTATTTAAAATCAATTATATAAATATAATTAACAAGAATTACAAATTTTATAAAGAATAATTTGTGATTGTGAAGGACACCAATCCTCTTTAGAGAAAAAACTCTTGGAGACACAGAAGCTACAACTCCCTCTTCTTCAAGCACCCACTTGAAAGGAGGCTCCAACCCTTTGTATTCTTCAAGCACCAACTAGAAAGGAGGCACCAAATTCAAGCACCAACTTGAAAGGAAGTTGCAACTCACTGATGTTCAAGATTCAACCTGTAGAGGACTACAATCCTCCCGAGCTCCTCCCTTCCACCATCACTTCACATTTTTACTCTGCAATCTTATTCCTGTGATTGTGTGACTCCGCCCCAGGTAGCATATACTTAGATATTTCCCTGAGTCACATTTTCTTTCTTCATTCTTATGAGTTTATATATCCTTCCAAACAGTGTGCATCACTGAACCATTGTGTATTTTCAATGAATCCATATGCCTCTTCATTTACAATAGACTGTAATAAACAATTAACCTAATCAATTTCAAATTCCTTGTAGATTAATTATGTTTTGTTCTTTCTCATATCAATATTTCTTATGGAATGATCGATCTGACAATCCTTCATGAAATTGACTAAACGGTCAATTTCTTCATTGCACTGAGCTCTGAATTCATAGAGACTCAACTACTGTCTAATAGAGATCAATATTAAATATTGACCATTGAATTTGATGTGCATTGTGCATATATATGTTATTCATGACTAACATTTTTAGGCACCTATGCTCCTCCTTCAACCCACTTTACCTTTTACTAATGCACGATTGATATTGCACCCATGAGTTGATCCAATGGCTTACCTTACTCCTAAGAATATCTTGATCCAATGGCTCTAACTTAATTGCTTGGTGAGATGGACAATCCATATTTCATCTAGGTGTTTTAAGATATAATCAACCGTTGAGTGGACGGTTCTTATTCATTTTAAACACAAATTTTTACTTAGAATTATTTCATGTGACAAGTTCGCAACTTTCGGACTTGTGGACTCACATGTTTTCTCGAGTGTCATAAAAATGCATGCCCAACTTCTACAGCCTCCAAGATTAACCTATACTTAGAGAAATTTTAAGTGATTTTTCTTAGGTTAGCAAAATCTTGGACTTGTGAAATCACATGTCTTCTCGGGTGTCATCAAAATGTACATCCAACTTCTATTACCTCTATTATGAACCATACTTGGTATTTTATTTAGAATTATTTTTTGTGGCGGATTCAAGGACTCTCAGAATTGCGGACTCACATGTATTCTCAGGTGTCATCAAAATTCACACCAAACTTCCACAACCTCCAAGATGAACCTATACTTATAAAAATTCTTACACGATTTTTTTTGGGCTCGCAGACTCTTGGACTCGCAGACTCACATATATTCTATGGTGTCATCAAAATTCACCCCCAAATTTCGTTACCTCCATAATGACCATACTTAGAATTTTTTAAGTGATATAGATAGAATATGATACTTAGCCATTTTTTGGTCGCTCAATGTACTCGTGGAAAGAGATCTGAGCTGTCCAATTGTGATTTTATTTTGATCCAACAATAAACATTGTTTCTTCATTATTTACTGTTCGATCGTGCTCTTATTTTGATCCAACGATCAACATTGTTCTTCGTTCTTTACCCTTTGATCATGCTCTTATTTTGATCCAACAATCTAACATCAATCTCTATGATTGAAAACTCTTTTTCTCGATCAAACAGTCTGCGGGTTTTCACAAATGAAATGAACTATCATGATTACTCCACAATCCTTTGCATGGATTTCCTCAATTGCAAAACTTTGTTTCTACTTCACTCAAATGCACCTTCTCTCCTGATCTTTGTGTCATTGTGCTCCCCTATGCATTGTCTGTATATAATCACAAAGTTATCTCTCCGGAGCTTCTCTGCATTGATCCACCTGAGATATCTTATGCATGATCTGGTAATATGAGAGATTTCTTTATTCCTTCCTTGTCATCAACCTCATCAACATATGACTATCCATGTTTGATCACTATCCTTGTTTGATTCATGTTTCCATCAATGACAATACACAATCAATAATGCCAACAATATCCCCCTTTGGAATTGAGGGAAACATATATGTAAAACAAATAAGTTTGTATCCTTGCTCCCCCAATCACAGATCTTATCTTCAAATTTGGGAATTGAATTTGTTTTATTGCTTTTCTCCCCCTTTGACATCAATGAAAAAGAGTGAAACTCTTACTTCTTCTCTCCCCCTGTGAATGTGTATTTTGTATTATTTTGAGTCCTTTGAGATTATTTGTTTTCCTCTTTATCTCTCCTCCTTTGACATCAACAATAGAAGGGTTTGTTTCTTTGCTCCTCCTAAGGTTATACTCCCCCTGAAGTTATACTCCCCTTGTCCAACTTCTTCTTTTCTGATGAATTTTAAATGGAGATTATGCTTGTTGTTTTTGGATTTTGTTTTATTATTTATCTCTCCATCTTGAACATCAATGTATAAGGAAACTTCCCTCTTTTATTCTGCAACTCCCTCGGTCAACAATTCTTCCACTTTGACTACTAATCAAGAATTTTCAAGAGAAACTGGATCTTTCATATGTTGTTGTACTATTGCCTCAAGTACTCAAGACATGCTTTTCCATAATAATTAGGCTATAATCCTTTTCTAACCAAACTGCTTCAATGTTGCACTAGATATTCTTTAGTTTATGTTTCCCTTTAGCTTCTTTCAAGAGTGTGCCAAGATTATACAACTGTTGTTCAATAAATATCTTCATTTCCTTCCAGTTTGCTCCTAATTTCTTCACGATGCTAGGAAACTTATTCACTCCTTTGTAACCCAAAAAGGCCTCTTCATTTTTGTTTTATCAACTAGTTATATTGTTCAGTTCCCACATTATCATAGATATTTTCTTAATCAGATCTTGCTGTTAAGATTGCAGTCAACCCTTCAATCAATTCTTTTACTTTTGTTCATATTTTTTGTTGAGGAGGAATTTATTAGATCATCAAAATAAAGTTGAAAAATCTTCAAGATCTTCATCGCTCAATATTGTAGGTGGATCTATGTTTGAGAGTTCATAATCATTACTATTTTGTGTAAAAGAGGCTTCTTTATTTTCTTCTTTAGAATTTTCTTTTTGTATTTTCCATTTGTTGGGTAATGGATAATTTATTTTCAGGACATTATCAAGTTCTACAATTGTGTCACATTTTTCTTTAGGAGTTTTCTTTTCTTGAGCTTGATCCACTTTGTATGCATAACTCTGATTTTCATATTCTTTATCAGACACCTCACCCATCATTCTCCTATTGTTAATTTTATCAATTTCAATTGCATTATCTTCATCATCTTTCTTCCTTTGTACTTTAGATTGTATTCTCCATATCTTCTTATAATTTTCCTTAATGTTGGAGATACTTTCCTTCATGGAATACTTTGGAAATATACTTGCATTGGCCTTATGACCATAATTTTTGCATCTTTGGTATTCAATATTGAAGTTTTGCAAAGGAGAAAATGCGTTGTAGTTTCTCTTCTCTGCATTGTACTTATTGTTCTTATATCTTTGGAAATTTCTATGATTGTATTGTGCATAAACCTTGCAGTTTACTTCCTTATGTCCAAAATTATTGCAAGAGTAGCAATATCCAATAAATATATATTTATTAGGGGGATTCCTTCTAGTGATTGTATTTTTCTTGTCATCTTTTTCTTTATTAGGGAATGTTTATTTATATTTATTTGGAATAGTCTTCAATGGATTCATTTTTTCCTTGTTATCTTCTCTTCTTAAGGATATTTTAAGAGCATCTGCATAATCAATTGGCCTCTTTTTTTTCCCTTTGTTTCATACAGGTTGAATCTTGAGTACATCCCAATCCTGTCTTGTCATTTGGTGACATTTGGTTGTTAAGATTATCATTCAATATTTTTGAATTGTTTTCAAATATTGATTGCTTCTTTTCTTTTTCAATTTCTCTTTTTAGTAGGACAATTTTAGCCTCTATCTTTTCATAGTCTTGTTCCCTATTATTGAATCGTTTTAAAATTACTTCTTCAATTATTTTGGATTCTTGGAGTTGAGTCTTCAAATCATTGATGATTCTCACTGTTTCTTTGATGGTCTTTGAAACTTATCTTTCTCTTGACTTGTGTGCTTATTCATATTATGATAGTTGTTCTCTTAATGATTTATTCTTCTTTTTATACTTCCTTACTTATTCAAGTGCATTGATAAATTCTTCTTCAAGATTTACTTCTCCTTCATCTTCATAATTTGCTTCATTATTATCAACATAATTATTTTTCATTCTTGTAGATATAATCTCTCCATCATCTTCACTCGTGTATGAATAATTGTCATCTTCTTTGGAGTAGAGGTTTTTCTTTTCCTTATAAAATTTCTTCTTGTATTGGTTTTTATCCCTTTTATGGTCTTTTTTATCCCTCTAAAAGGGCGCACCATGTTTGGGTTATTTGTAAAACAATATTAGCCAGTGTGATACATAAATATTTTAGCATCAATGTGTTTAGTGATCGAGTGCATTGTAATAGGGTTTAATAAAAAAAATTACCGGCTGTAAAATTCATTTTTACCATTTTTGATGCTTCCCTTGGTTTCCTTCAATCTGTTTCTCTGTGCCTGGATTTTAAATTTTTCCAAATGGTGGGATTTTTTTTTTTTTTGACTACTTGGCAACCATACCTCCCCGAAAAAAAAATTTCCACGTAACATCTTTGTTTCTTTATAACTTGAGTTTTTGGCAAATTAAAATTTAAAAGTGAGTTAATTTTTCATTGTTTTAAATTATTATTATTTTTTCTTCGTGACGCATTCAAGACGTTCAGCTCGCACCATTGCTGGTGCAGCCTGTAAATTTACAGGGTGCACTACAACATTATGTTAAATTCCTCAGCAGTGCATAGGTAAACATGAACACACCGACATGTTTGTTTATCAATGCAACACATAAAAATATATAGATAATTGGTGGTGCGCCGAAGTACCTCTAACACACTCGTCCATTAGGGTACATGAAACACCGCATGAATTAGATATATTATTTTACATGGTGCATTAGTAAGTCTGTGTATTGGTGCGTTCATGTTTACAAATGCACCACCATAAAAAATGGCATTTTTTCATGATGTGCCCTATAAATTCTCGGGGTGCACTACTTGAACTCACTGCCCAAAATAATTAGATAAAAAATTGCAAAGTTTCATACTCGTCAATTTTAAAAGATTGGTGGGGCAGTGCGTCTTCATTCCTTAAATGTACTGGTGCATATAGGGAACATATACACACTGCCTTAACTAATTTTAAAAAATTGTTTTACGGTGCGTTAGGATTTTAATTTGTTTTTATTTTAAGAGGTACATAGGATAACCGTAAGACACCACTATGTGGGTTTACTTGAACTCCTCAGTGAAGTAAGGTTATACAACACATCAGATAACATAATATAATAAATTTTATATGGTGTGTTAGTTGACACTAGTGCACCATGATCGGTGCTCACAATTTATGTACTCACCGTGGGCAATACTTGACTGTTTTTAGGGTGCACCGATTATGAAATTTACTTATTTTTTGAAGGAAGCTATTTTTCTTTATTTATAAATACATTTCTCATTTAGTAGATGTTTTTTATGTTTTATGTATGAGTGAGGCTGATGTATTTCAAATGTTAATCATGTAAAAATGTGACAGGAGAGAGAAACAACAACAATAGGAGAAGAGGGTGGACCTGTACAATGTTGCATGGGAATTGGAGGCGAGGGAGAGGGAGAGGGATTTGTGCCCTTTCTCTATTACTATAGTGACTCATGTTCTCTTGAGGAATGTAGGCCTCCTTAAGTACTATGAGGAGGATACATCCTTGAAGGGGAAGTCTGGGTTGTTGGTGCATCTGATCTGTCGATGGGATGTTCGTCGATAGGATTTCCATGTGGTCTTGATTAGTGGTACCATCCCACTGAGGAGGATATTTATTTTATCACTAGGCTATCAAGGAGAGGGGAGGATTTTCCCCAGTTCCCAGATGTCCCAATATGTGTTGCAACATAGAGTGATCTCATGTAGTCTCAACGATATATTAGGTTTGATGTACTTTCCCAAGCTGATTTTCATGTATATGGTGGACAACTACATATTTCTTCTTTCGGTGCAAAGGAGGTTAGGTACATCTCACTGTTAGTGATGACCATAACACTCTTCACAAGTGATGAGTGGTGCATTAGTTTCCCTCTTTTGTATTATATTGATTCTTTGGTACATAGGACATTATTTATTAGATGGTCTACCATTTTTTTGCATCATTTTTGTATAGCTCTAGATAGATTTTGTGCTATGATACATGGGAGGTCGAACTTCCCTTTTGCTTCATAGTTTTTTTGCTTATTTTTTGAGAGGTTTCTGGAGATGAGGCCTACTTTTGTCTATCATCCTACTAGGCTGAGGATTCATGTGCGTATGAACATGTGGGGGGATATGATTCCCAAGAGGGGCCAACTAGAGTTTCCATCCAGGATTTCCCGAGATGCACTAGGGATGCTAGCGAGTGAGGTGGATCACATGTTTGTCATGGTGTCATGTCCTTACACAGGTTTGGATTGATGAGGATTTCTGAACATCCTCTTCACACCAGATGAGCCATTAGATGATAGATGCAATATTAGTGTTTTGTTTAAATTAATCTACTTTCATTTTATTGTCTTACTTAATTAAAATAAAATTAATTCTAACATGTTCTTTAACTTGTTTTCTTAATTTTTTATATTAAACTCTCTAATTATAGTTGTGTACTATATCTTTTGCAGATATTGATATTTTCATTCGGGACGTACCTCCTCCCCTAGTAGATGATGATGAGGATATGATTCCTGAGGCTGCGTTGGTTCAGGGTCGTCGGGTGCATATACCCAGTGACATGCACTGTAGGCTAGATACTAGATTTAGGTTGGATTTGGACGACCGACTCTGTGAACGTTTTACTAAGGTAGGAGTCCATCTTGTGCTGATGCAAGACATCAGGGAAGATTCTATGCTCTTGGATATTTGGAGGGAGATTCTATGTGATATGATGCCTCTTATGCATCATATCGTTAGACCTACAAGGCTACTAGTAGTGAGGAGGGATTTCAATGATATGCAAAACTCCCCTTCCATTACAGATCATTCATCCAATACCCCATCGATTGATGAGGGTGGTTGTGATCCTTCTCCACATCCTCCTCCTACTCCTTGACCTCACCCAGATCATGAGCATGTAGCACATATTCCTTCTCCTCCTCTTTCACCTCATATAGATGAGCACGAAGGGCCTATTCATAATTCTCCTCATTCACCTCACCCAAATGAGCAAGCATGACATATTCCTCATCATCCTCTTTCAACTCACCTAAATGAGCGTGTATCAATACCTATTCCTCCACCGCTTATTTTTGGTTAGAGAGTCGACCAACCACTTCCTCCTGACCATTCATCATATTCTACTACAGACCAGGCCTCCACTACTGTTGTAGATATGAAAATTATCCCATTGGTTGGACCATATATGTTATAGCAGTTATTTGG
>JZKD02S1609438.1:64983-77791 GCA_000966675.3 Picea glauca | reverse complement strand
AATAGCTGAAAAATCTGTTTATAGCGGAGGATACTAGCGGAGGCAAGAAGGAGAAGGTTTTAGCAAATTTTTTTGTATGATGCATTTATAAATATATAATGTACCGATGCATTTTATACAACTGACACACTGGTTCCTGAAAAACTAATGCACCGTAGTAGGGTTATTTCAAACAAAAAAACACTCCGGTGTGCTACATAAATAATGACGCACTCGGACGCACAATTTCTATAAAAAATTGTGCACCGTGGTAGTGTTATTTTTATTTTTTTTTATATACGACGGTGCACTACTTAAACAATTGCACCGATGCAGATGGTTTCTCCCAAACAATGGCACACCATGGTAAGGTTTTCGAAAAAAATACTTTGATGTGCTACGTAAATAATGACGCACCAATGCAACTAATTATTTAGCTCACTGTAAAAGGGTTAAATTAAAAAAATTACCAGCCATATTCTTAATCATGAAGAGATGTCAGCCAAGAGATAAGAAACATCAGTAGGTGTAGAGGGTTGACCTATATAATGTTGTACGATATTGGGAGGAGAGGGAGAGGGAGAGGGATTTATTTCCTGGGTGTTTCTGTGAATTTTTACGTCTGCATTTCAGTTGTAAAGAATTGAATCTAAAGTATAGGCATTTCAGTTGTAAAGACTTGATTCTAAAGTATGGGTAATATTTTAAAATTCTAATCTATAATCATCTAAAGCATGTTGTAGACTCAAGTATTTGGTGAACTCCCAACTAACGGGTTGTCTAGCAAAATTCTAATCTATATTAGTTGCTAATTCACAATTATGTGTGATTATGATGAAAATTTAAGTTCTTATGACCATGATGTCCACGATGGGAATAATTCTCCATGGGTACCTACTACCATTTGGATCTCCCTTCCCATATCTCCATCATGATCATCAATGATTATAACCTTGTGTGATCTCCCCGTCAATGATCATAGCCAACTTGCATGATCGTCAATAATCATAATCTACGTGATCTCACCGTCAATGATCATAACTTGCATGATCTCATTGTCAATGATCATAACTTGCATGATCTCGTCGTCAATGATCATAAACTGCGTGACATCGTCGTCAATGATCATAACCTGCGTGATCTCACCATCAATGATGATAACTTGCATGATCTCACTGTCAATGATCATAACCTTTATTTCTCCATCAATGATCATAACCATCTCTCAAAATCCTAAACTATAATCCTTTCCCCTTTATAATATAGTTGGGAGTTCACCAAATCCTTGATTATACAACATGCTCAGTCTAGAAAAATTCTAATCTATATTACTCAAAAATAAAAATTTCAATAACTTTTAAAGCATAATGGTGCGTATAATTAAAAGAAACCATACCGGTGTGTCTATAACACTCAAACGCACCAGGGCATTGCATTAATAACATAATTGTGACATGATTAATTAAAAAAAATACACACCATCATAGGATTATTTTGAAAAATATACTCTTGTGCACTCCATGGTATATTGATGCACCGGTCAACACACATGCTCTAAATGAACACGCTGTGATAGGGTTATTTAAAAAAAAATCTAATCCAGTGCGCTTGTTAAAACCAAACACACCAGTTCCTCTAATAATAGAGCGCACTGTGACATGGTTAAATACAAGAATTTACACACCATTGTAGTATTATTTCAAAAAATATACGATGGTGCACTTCGTAGTATACTGACACACATGTTTTCACTATTGCTCCAAAGGGAGCACCGTGTTAGGGTTATTTAAAAGAAAAATAATCGGTGCCTTATGTAACACCGGACGCACATGTGCATCGAATAATTGACTGCACCATGAGAGGCTCAAATAAAAAAATTATGCACCATTGTAGGATTTTTTTCAAAAAATATATATGTCGGTGCGCTCCATAGTAACTTGACGCATCCACGGTCTAAAAGGGCGCACCGTGTTTGGGTTATTTATAAAAAAATATTATCCAGTGTGATACATAAATATTTTAGCACCAATGCGTTTAGTCATCGAGTGCATTGGAATAGGGTTTAATAAAAAAAATTACCGGCTGTAAAATTCATTTTTACCATTTTCAGTGCTTCCCTTGCTTTCCTTCAATCTGTTTCTCTGTGCCTGGATTTTGAATTTTTCCAAATGCTGGGAAAATTTGGTTTTTTTGACTACTTGGCAACCATACCTCCCCGAAGACAAAATTTCCAGGTAACATCTTTGTTTCTTTATAACTTAAGTTTTTGGCAGATTAAAATTTAAAAGTGAGTTAATTTTTCATTGTTTTAAATTATTATTATTTTTTCTTCGCGACGCGTTTGATACGTTCATCTCGCATCGCTGCTGGTGCACCTTGTAAATTTACAGGGTGCACTACAACATTATGTTAAATGCTTCGGCAATGCATAGGTAAACATGAACGCACCGACGTGTTCGTTTATCGATGCAACGCGTAAAAATACATAACTATTCGGTGGTGCGTCGAAGTACCTCTAACGCACTCGTCCAGTAGGGTACATGAAACACCGCGTGAATTAGATATATTATTTTACATGGTGCATTAGTAAGTGTGTGTATTGGTGCGTTCATGTTTACAAATGCACCACCAAAAAAAATGTCATTTTTTCGTGATGTGCCCTGTAAATTCTCGGGGTGCACTGCTTGAACTCACTGCCCAAAATAATGAGATAAAAAATTACAAAGTTTCATACTCGTCAATTTTAAAAGATTGGTGGGGCGGTGCGTCTTCGTTCCTTAAATGTACCGGTGCATATAGGGAACATATACACACCGCCTTAACTAATTTAAAAAAATTGTTTTATGGTGCGTTAGGATTTTAATTTGTTTTTATTTTAAGCGGTACATAGGATACCTGTAAGACACCACTATGTGGGTTTACTTGAACTCCTCAGTGCAGTAAGGTTATACAACGCATCAGATAACATAATATAATAAATTTATATGGTGCGTTAGTTGACACTGGTGCACCATGATCGGTGCTCACAATTTATGTACTCACCGTGGGCAGTACTTGACTGTTTTTAGGGTGCACCAATTATGAAATTTACTTATTTTTTGAAGGAATTTATTTTTCTTTATTTATAAATACATTTCTCATTTAGTAGATATTTTTTATGTTTTATGTGTGAGTGAGGCTGATGTATTTCATATGTTAATCATGTAAAAACGTGAGAGGAGAGAGAAACAACAACAGTAGGAGAAGAGGGTGGACCTGTACAATGTTGCATGGGAATGGGAGGCAAGGGAGAGGGAGAGGGATTTGTACCCTTTTCCTATTACTATAGTGACTTGTGTTCTCTTGAGGAATGTAGGCCTCCTTAAGTACTATGAGGAGGATACATCCTTGAAGGGGAAGTCTGGGTTGTTGGTGCATCTGATTTGTCGATGGGATGTCCATCAATAGGCTTTCCATGTGGGTCCTGATTAGTGGTACCATTCCATTGAGGAGGATATTTATTTTATTACTAGGCTATCAAGGAGAGGGGAGGATTTTCCCCAGTTCCTAGATGTCCCAATATGTGTTGCAACATAGAGTGAGCTCATGTACTCTCAACGATATATTGGGTTTGATGTACTTTCCCTAGCTGATTTTCATGTATATGGTGGACAACTATGGATTGCTTCTTTTGGTGCAAAGGAGGTTAGGTACATCTCACTGTTAGTGACGACCATAACACTCTTTACGAGTGATGGGTAGTGCGTTAGTTTCCCTCTTTTGTATTATATTGATTCTTTGGTACATAGGCCATGATTTATTAGATGGTCTACCATTTTTTTATGGAATTTTTGTATAGCTCTAGATAGATTTTGTGCTATGATACATGGGAGGTCGAACTTCCCTTTTGCTTCATAGTTTTTTTGCTTATTTTTTGAGAGGTTTTTGGAGACGAGGCCTACTTTTGTCTATCATCCTGCTAGGCTGAGAAATCATGTGCGTATGCACATGTGGGGGGATATGATTCCCAAGAGGGGCCAACTAGAGTTTCCGTCCAGGATTTCTCGAGATGCACTAGGGATGCTAGCCAGTGAGGTGGATCACATGTTTGTCATGGTGTTATGTCCTTACACAAGTTTGGATTGACGAGGATTTCTGAACATCCTCTTCACACTAGATGAGACATCAGATGATAAATGAAATATTAGTATTTTGTTTAAATTAATCTACTTTCATTTTATTGTCTTACTTAATTTGAATAAAATTAATTCTAACATGTTCTTTAACTTGTTTTCTTAATTTTTTATATTAAACTCTCTAATTATAGTTGTGTACTATATCTTTTGCAGATATTGGTACTTTCATTGGGGACGTACCTCCTCCCCTAGTAGATGATGATGAGGATATGATTCCTGAGGCTGCGTTGGGTCAGGGTCGTCGGGTGCATATACCCAGTGGCATGAGCTGTAGGCTAGATACTAGATTCAGGTTGGATTTGGACGACCGAATCTGTGAACTTTTTATTGAGGTAGAAGTCCGTCCTGTGCTGATGCAAGACATCAGGGAAGATTCTATGCTCTTGGAGCTTTGGAGGGAGATTCTATGTGATATGATTCCTCTTATGCATCATATCGTTAGAGCTACCAGACTACTAGCAGTGAGGAGGGCTTCCAATGATATGCACAACTCCCCTTCCATTACAGATCATTCATCTAGTACCCCATTGATTGATGAGGGTGGTCGTGATCCTTCTCCACATTCTCCTCCTACTCCTTGACATCACCCAGATCATGAGCATGTAGCACATATTCCTTCTCCTCCTCTTTCACCTCATATAGATGAGCAGGAAGGGCCTATTCCTAATTCTCCTCATTCACCTCACCCAGATGAGAAAGCATGACATATTCCTCATCGTCCTCTTTCACCTCACCTAAATGAGCATGTATCAATACCTATTCCTCCACCGCTTATTTCTGGTCAGAGAGTCGACCAACCACTTCCTCCTGACCATCCATCATATTCTACTACAGACCAGGCCTCCACTACTGTTGTATATATGCAAATTATCCCATTGGTTGGACCATATATGTTATAGTAGTTATTTGGATTGTTCATGATATATATATATATATATATATATATATATATATATATATATGGTGCATTTTTTTTTTTATTATTGTTTATGTATTTAATTTATATGTTGATGTGTATATTTTTAGGTCATGTTATATATGTTTGTTAAATGTGCTTGACATATGTGTATGTTATAACAATGTTCATTAGATGTGCATTTTTCCTATTGATCGTGATTATGTACTTAATTAATTTATATGTTTATGTTGATGTGTACATTTTTAGGTCATGTTAGATATGTTTGTTAAATGTGCTTGATAGATGTGTATGCTAAATGATGCTTGTTAGATGTGTGTGATGATGATGTTAGACAATGTTTGTGATTTTTTAGATGTGATCACAACGATGATACCCTGTTAGAACATTAGATTTGTGTGCTAGATAATTAATGATGTTTATATGTGCTAGAGGTATATATGATTAATTGGATGATGTTAGTGAATTTAAATGTGTATTTTAGATGATGTTTATGTTTGTTAGATGGTTATCATAATGATGCATATTTTTATTAAATGATCTTTATTATAGATTATGTATTGGTGAACTTATATCAATATTTTATATATGAAACATAAAGACTTAATTTAAATAAAAAAAAAACAAAGATATTTTTATAAATTACAAAGTTCAATATGGTTGAAACTATAATTGTAAAATTACTATAAACATTTTTCTATTGCATAGATAGTTTTTTTTTTTGTAAGTAAGTATTTTGTATTATATATAAAAGTCTTTCTTAGAACTAGGATCAAGAGTACATAAACTGAGTCAATCGGTTGTAATTACTGAACTGCTCCATAAGGAGAAACCAGTTCAGCCAACCGTATAAAGAAAGTAGCAAAAATTTCTAACATTTCTAGAGAAAACCAGACAATTTAACTACCATGAGAGCCACTAGAGCTAAAGTAAGGAACAAGCTTTGTATAATCTGGAACATACTCGGGCAAGAGGCCGGGCCAGAGTTCCTCGATGACAGGTGTCCTGCCGGGAGTCCACTGCATGTTCGTGGCGTCGTTGCCCTTGTCCCCGTAATCTTCCATCCTGACGCTTACCGTCGATGTGTGCACTTGGAGACTGGTGTCTTTCTCCTCCGCTACCGCTGCCGGAACTGCATCTTCGTCCCCACCTACATTGCTTGCTGGGGTCTCCTTCCTCGCGAGAGCATTCATGGGCACTGGTTTACCTGCCTTCCCGTAAGACTGCGGGCTTCCTTCTGTGGCATCTTGCTGATGGCTTCTCTTGTGGTCGTTGGCAGTGAGAGGTGCATCACTGGAATCCTCAGGAGAGGCTGAAGGGGGAGTGGTGAGAGACTGGAGAAGTACTGACAACCTTCCCTCCATTTGTTGGACACAGAACTGGAGGTCATTTACTCCATCTCGGAGCTCAAAAACTAAGTCATATAGAATTGCGGAGCATTCACGTGGTAGATTGGGAGAGGGCGTCTTCAGATTGCTACGGGGTTGACCATGGCTCGGCGCTGGGGTAGGAGAGGAATGATTGACAGAGGGAGGACGCCATGTCAGGGTCTAGGGGGTATCAACGACAACCAAACAATCAAGAGCTGGGGTAGGTGAACCAGAGGGCGAGGAGGAGGTGCGAGGGCATTGAGGGTGCCAGGGAGAGCCCCTGTGTGGGCGCAAGCATTGTCGCGGCATGGTGAAGCCTGGCATCTGTAGAAAGTCTACAGAGCCAAGGTGGAGAACGAGGAACACCCGAAAGACCATGAAAACCACAGAACCGAAGTCGAAACCAAACAGCCAGGCAGTAACACAAAAAGGACTCTGCATAACTCTATGCATAAAGGTGGTCGAGGGGGGTTGGTTTAATGCCCCTCACATCGGCTTTGAATGCAAATTAATGCTCGGGGGTTGTGGCTACAGTGGGCACGAGCCGAGCACATGGCTCCGTGCTTCGCTGGCCTCCCCCTTCCGCTTCTGCATGCTAGGTGTTGGGCACTAACACCCCATCTGGGTGTATTGCATAGATAGTTGATATATATTCATTCTAACTAAATTATTTTTCAAAAAACAAATTACATATGAATAAATGTTATTTTCCATTGTACTAATTGGTCTTTTTTAATAGACTCTTATACACAAAAACTTGTTATTATAAAAAGTTATTATCTCCAATGATAGGCATTTTTTTGGTCCTAAAATTTTATGGATGCAAATTAATCTTTCTATTGTTATTTTTGTCATTATTTCGTAAGTTGATTGCTATCAAAATTTAAATTGCTTCATTAATTGTGGTTTTACTCAACATTGGGGGCATATTTTTATAAATATTTCCAAAAGAAATGATAAAAGTATGTAAACTAACAAACAATTAAGTTAAAAACCAAATTATCACAAAATCATGTTAGAAATTTAATTTTTAAATTTTAAACCCCATTATTTGTTAAATATCTTACTTTTAAATCTACAAGATATATGAACATAAACTTAGTTTTTGAATCATCATGTTAACATATCATAAAAAATGTTGTACTATTAAACATGCATATCAACCATATTATTACTTCTAATATCAACATAGATTATTAGGATAAATAAGAAACTATGTAAATTAATATATTACCATTCAATATCTAAACATATTTCCAACTATAAAAATATCATATGTCATTGCATATATATAAAATTAAAAAAATTAATTAAATATCTCATGCATGGTTTAAAATATTCACAACTCAAATGCTCAAGCAAGGAATTACAATACAAATCTTAAAATTATTTCCCTAAGAGATATAAGGATAAATGTCATATCCTTAACAAAAGTGCTTTATACAAGTGCTTGAGTGTGTCCAAGGGTAAGAAGATTGTTAATAAATGGATACATGCGACCTTCTATACACATCAAAATTATAAGTACACCATTGTTACTATGCTATTTTTAGGTCTCAATGCTTCTATAACATGTTGGTAAAGGGTCAAACATATAACATCATGAGACATTTTTGAAAAGAAAAACAATTTCTCACATGCATATTTTGACAATCACTGGTAATATTAAATTCTTAAATACTTCAAACTTGACATATTTATCCTATAAGGAAAATACTTTTTTATAATTTTAGTTAAATGTTACAATAGCCATTAATTGTTCCAAGATGTTTCAAAGTGGTTTCAACATCATAAAAAATTATGTGGAGAAAGTAGAATTTCATATCCAATTAAAAGTTCAATTGGTTTAACATTTTTCAGGATTTCACAATTGGAAATACTTAATTTTAAGTGTTAAAACCTTTTCGAATCTTACCAATTATATCAAATGCCAACTATAAAATGTTTGATGGAATTTTTCCAAGAACTTCTTACGAATTTATCATGATAATAATTCTTAAAATTTTATATAATTAAACATGCAACAACATATAAATATATTCAAATAACAATATAAAATTCTATTTCAATCAATGGTTCCATGCAATCACAAATAATTTGAAAGAAAAACACATTACACATCAAACTCATTGTTAACCAACTACAATTGTTCAAAGATTTGTTATAATTAACTTAAAATTTCCTCTGTCACAAGATGAATAAAAAAAAAATTAACGAAATAAAGATAACAAAAAGTACAACAACAATATTAATGATGAAATAAAACATGTACATATATCACTCTCTGTTGTCATCACTCTCATTATCTTCCTAACTTGGCATGATAACACTTTTGTTCTCAAAAATATGTTTTGATCTAGGGTCATGTATTAATACGAACCACCAATCCCTATCCAACACATATGGGTAAAAGAACACTTGGTTGCAGTGTTTTTGGAAAACATAAGGCTCCTTCACTTCATCCCTCATCTTTCTAGAGTTGATACATATCAACTCACTATCATGATCTTGCTTTACACTGTTCTTCTCAAATGTGTCCCACTACTTGCACCTAAAAATAACACATTGGAAATAAGAGAAGTCCACTCAAATGATCTCTTGTATCTTTCCAATATAACCTAATGTCCCCCATATTAGGTTTTTATCGCGGTGGCTAGCACGACTAGATTGGTTGAACTCAATTTCCACTCCACAATCTTGTGTAATGCATCCATCATCGACATCCTCTGTACGGAAATGATGTCCATATGTCCACATAGATGGGAACAAGTGCACCTATAAAAAATGAAAAAAATCAAAGTGTCATGTGTCTAATAAGCCGATCAATAAAATATAAAATATAGATGTTACAATTAAAAGGTGCATTATGAAGTTAAAAATGTGCACAAATATATTATTACCAAGTTGTTTCACCCAATCCCTATGTTTAGTGCATCCTCTTCAACACACAGGTAATGACCATATGCACTATATCTCTTTGACTTGGTCAACAATCCAACTATTGGGGCATATCATTGGAATATTTTCTTTTAAATGATAAGGATAAGGCATGATTCTACCATTAAACCATATAAATCATTTCTTATCACTGTCCCATTTCCTCCTCTTCTGTTCGTACAATGCGACCCATGACTGTGTTGCCTCTGAATTATAATTAATGAATTTATTGATGGCATCAATTTATGAATTTGCTGATGTGTGTGTGTGTGTGTGTGTGTGTGTGTTTATTCATGAAATAAACCGACATAGAGTACGTATGAGATCAAAATATACATTATGAAGTTTAATGTGAATAGTTACTATGTAGAAATTTGGCAAACGATAAGTCACTTACTCTTTATCAAGTGCCTTTCTCCATTCATTTGGAGAAGCTCCCCTTCTCTTTTGTCTTCATCCCTTTCACCACCCCAAATCACACACCTGGTGTGTTGTCGATATGCTTGATGTACTCATTGGCATAATAGAAAGACTCATATGATATGTACCCCTCTGCTATAAACCCCTCTGGTTTTTCCCTTTGTCGAACAAATCCTTTTAATTTCTTCATGTACCTCTCTAAGAAGAACATCCAACAACAAGAGACCACTCCAACTAATTCAACCTCATCTATTAGGTGAATTAAAAGATGAAATTGCAAGTCCATGAAAATCGTCAGAAGTTCCTTCTCAAACATACAAACAATCTCAACTATATCTTGATGCCACCATGGAATGATAGCCATATAAATATCCTTTTATGTGATCTAATATACAAATGCATATAATTTATATATGGCACGTCGTAGGTCCTGAGGGAAGTCATGGTTCACACACCTATGCACGAGTAGAGGATAATGACACTACAAAGTAAACACATACAAAATAGGTGTTTAACTCAACCATTCTTGATATGCTTCCTCTCCGAGTTGTGGTTTTATTGCAAACTTCTTTCGATTTGACATTGTAGTGTGGTGCAACAAAAGATGATAGGTAGGTCACTCATCATTAAGATCCTAATTTAAAAAATATTAAACATTAGTACATCGATGATATTAGTAAGCACAATGCAATTGGTTTTTTCAAATTACACTATACCCAACATTAATTATTATTGTCGTTGACCCAGGATTGTGGCTGGAAGATCACATGTTACTATTGGTAGTGTAAAGCAATTTTCCATTTTCATCAACCAACTTCTTGCGGTATGTTTCTTGTGACAAGATCTATTGATGTTTTTGAATTGGGGGAATATTATCTGCATCTGAACTCAATTCTGAATTAGGATCCTACAAATTTTGATATATTTTTATTCAAATTGACAAGGATAAAAAAATAAATTCAATTAGATAATCAAAATATAAATAAAATCTGAATGTAATGGAGATGGAAAGGGAGAACTCCACGATGGACTTTGAGAAATATGGAACGAGATAGAATTTGAAGAATTGAGTATTTGATATTATAAGATTTTCTCCCTGCATTTGAGAAAAACCAACAATAAATTTTTAAAAATAAGACGACTTTAAGAAGAAAATGTATATTATGAAGTGTTGCAAGTCATGTGGATGCACCCTAAAAGACAATTTAATAGGAATATACTATTTTTTGTGCAAATACAAATTTAAATAGCTTTGAAAGCATAACTACATGCTTATTTAAACAACACACACCAATGTGTATATAACAATATAAAAAAATGGGGCGTTATTTATGAGTCACATAGTTCGTAAATAAATAAAAAAGAATTATCTGATATTGATGTTCCAAGACTTTTACGCACCAGGGTTTCAAAAAACTTTAAAAAAAGCATGACTTTATTTTTTTACAATTGAAAAATGAGTGGGAATTTAAAATCTAATTTCATAAAGTCATTTAAATAGTAAAAACCTATTTATTGTTTCATTGTTTTACCAAAATTTACAGTGGAGAGATTTTCAAGAGAGCCATACCGAAGAGCCTTGTGGAGCAACATAATACTTTGGAACAATAAGATTATTGAGAAGATCAGAATTTGAAGGTTATGGTGATTCATTTAAAACCCTTTTCATAAATTATTTCTTGTGTGATAAGCTATTCAATATTTATTATTTTTCCAAAACTTACAGGAGAAAGATTTGCAAGAGAGACATACAGGGGAGCACTGTGGAGCAACAGATCAATGCTTTGGAATATGAGACTTATTCAAAAGATCATAATTTGAAGGGTATGGTGATTCATTCAAAACCCTTTTGGAGCAACAAAATTATTCAAAAAATCATAATTTGAAGGGTTTTGTGATTCACCCAAAACCTTGCATAGTAAAAATTTTAAATTTTACTGTTGATTTTAATAATAAAATATTTTATAATTTGTATCTGTATTTATATTTAATTAAAATTCAAATTTTTTTTTTCATACTTACCTTAAACCCTTACTTCTTGCTTATGTGACATCAATTTCATCTTAGGGTTGAACTCCCTCTATCACTTCATAATTACAACTTTTCATTTTGAGAATTTTAGATTTAATGGGTTTATGTTTCCATATAAAATATGTTTGACATGTGATGCATTGGATCCAAACCCTCTCAGTCCTATCACATTTTCTTAAAAAACAGTTTCAGGGAATCAGTGCACCTGATTGAATCTAATGCATCGGTGCGCTTGCAAATAAAACAGACCGATAATGTTGCAATATAATTAAAAAAATTCGTTCATCGATGTGTAGTTTTTTTATTTGTTCAAGATATTTTTTTATTTTCATATTTTTTTTTCTATTGGAGTGGTACTCATAACGATACATATCACACTATTGTATTTTATAATTAAAAAAAAAAATGTTTCTTGATATCGATGTGTTTCATATATGGAATGTACCAATGCTTTTATATTAAGAAAGTGCACCATAAACTTTTTTTGTAGAAAATTATGTGATTTATTTATAAAATATATTTAATAGCTTGTGTATTGAATGGTACATGATATATATATTGATAAAAAAATGTGTGAGAATAGTTCAAGTAACAAAAATTCTGACCGACACAATGCTAACACATCAACTAAAAAAATAAAAATAAAAATTGTAAATTCTATATAAAATTAATATGTTAAAAAGACAAGTTTTTTGTAAATTCTATACAAAATTAATATGTTTGAACTATATGTAAGTTCAAGTAATATGTATTGGTTAGTGTGTGTCCCGCAGATCCATAAAATGAAGAATTTCGATAAGATTCTTTTTGATCTAAGTGCAAAAGAGTGTAAAAGCATGATGGAAAAATTGCAAAAGTAAGAATTGGGTGAATGAAAAAATTCTATTCAGTATGAGTTATTTTTTGAATTTTCATTAATAATATACTTAAAAATATTAGATAACAATTTTCAAACAATCTATTAATTCACATATGTTTAA
>JZKD02S1609438.1:37898-59447 GCA_000966675.3 Picea glauca | reverse complement strand
AATAATTTTATCCTATAGAATTTGGGCGAATAATTTTTAAAATAACGAATCTCATTTTTGGAAAAACCATGGAAAATTAGCCCATGAGCGAAATTTAGCCCCTAAAATCATCCATAAATCTATATCATTGGTCTTAGGCAAGGTTGGTTGAGGAGGAGGAATAAATTCTAATGGTAAAGGGGGTATTTTCAACTGAGGTTTAGGATCACTAGGATATGTCTCGGGTGTGTTATCACACGAACTCAAAATTGTTGAGATAAAGTCCAAAAGCTCAAGTGAAATCATGCGTAACTTAAAGGGAAGGCCCCTGTCACCAACCCTCTTTCAATTCGAAACAAATTTCCTTCGATTGAAGGGGGTTTCCCTCAATTAAGATTGTGAGGAATTAGGGAAAGGAATCTCAATGAAGAGAGTGAAGTCCAATAAAAATGTGTTTGGGTAGGTTTAGACTATTGAAGTGTAACATCCCGCTCTGGCGCACTGAGAAAAATTATTCTTTGAGGAAAATTTCTTGCAAGTGATCCAGATTATTATGCCATTAAAACATTTGACTTTGATATTTATGCATTATGGGTAGATGACATGTTGTTTTACTACATTGACATAGACAGGTGCTATTGAATCGGTTTTATTGAGTGTGCAGGGTTTTGGACCTTGAGGATGAAGAGGCATCGATGGAACCCCTTGGACTCCGGATCAAGTTAGGAAGTGTGATATTGGGGTTTGATTGTCTTACTATGATATTAGTACATCTGATTAGATGATATGATGTGGATATGTTCTGACATGATTTGTTGATGATGCAGGCTGACGATAGCTTGTAGACCAGACTCACATATGGAGTAAAGGGGCCACACATGACTACTAGAGAGGTTGAGGGAGAGGTGTGGACAAAAACCCTGCCGCAACCTACTAGCACTCCCACTGTGGCTCAAATTGTAGGTTAATGATTACCTAGTTCGAGAGGACCCACGATGTCGTGAGGGTAGACTGTGACAGTCGCTCACGATGATTCTAAGGGGCACGAAATAAGGAGGGGGCTTTATTCCTTAGAATCTCTTAGTCTCCCACAAGTTCACCTGGCGGAGTGTTGACTCCAGGGGTTATTGATATCTACCAATCAGTCAAGAGGTGAGTGGAACCCTTAGAGCACGTGGTGCGTCCTGAAGGGCATGTTGCGTAAAAGAAACAAAAGAAGCGAGTGGCACCCTTGGAGCACATGGTGAGTCCTAAAGGGCACGTCGCAAAAAAGAAACAAAAGAGGCGAGTGGCACCCTTGGAGCACATAGTGCGTCCTAGAGGGCACATCACGTCGATGATGATAAATGAATGAACCTAGATGGCACTAAGACAATTATCTCATTAAGAAATTTTAAAACAACTTCCCTAATTAAAATGTCGCCTAATTCATAATCTAAGTCCTAAGTCTAAAACTTCGCTAGGGGTAAAATTTTGTCTACCCTTAAGAAAATAGCTATATAAAAATAGAATAATAAAATGTTAAAATAAAAACCATTTAAGTAACGATTTTGGTCTTCATAAATTTTTGGGTAAAATGAAGAGAGTAAGAACTTAAATAAAATCTATGGATAAAAGGTAAAGAAGAATTTAATTATTTAACTTGTGAAAGTGTAAAAAGATATTAAATTAATAATAAAAAGGGGAAAGAGGGAAATTATAAAAATTAGGAAACTAGGGAATGAAGGTAACATAAAAAGGGAAAGAGGGGAACTTATGGTAAAAAGCGGGAGGTCAACTTGGTAAATAATTTGCAATTAAGAACCTTCTAAATTGAACTAATTTAGCAACTTCATTTTAGGGAAAGACTTTAAAACCTGTAAGGGAATCTAAGGACACCTAGGAGTAACTCTAGCTGGGTGAGGGAAATAAGACAATTTAATAAATTAAAGAAAATAATTATTGGAGGAATGTGGGGGATGAATGACACTTGTACGAAGGAGAATTTTTAGAAGATTTTTATTTAAAACTTAAATTAAATGAGATTTAGGGAAAGATTGGAAGTTCTAAAACTCTATAAAAGAGAGGAAGGAGGAGGAAGAAAGGGGGATCGACTGTTAGCGTAACGTTACGCTACCGGATTAGTGACTTGACTGATTTACTTGTGGGAGTTGGGATTTCCCAGCTTGGAGAGGAGTGGTAGCTCGGCCTTGCGAGGCGAGATGGGAGCTAGACGTACCATTTGGATAGTGTGTGGCCCCTTTGCAGCTTGGGGGGCTAAGGGGGAAGTAGAGTACCCCTAGTGTTGGTTGGGAGGTACTGGTGAGGTCTCGACGGTCGGCGAGCGGGAGCGGAACAGAGCGCGCGGACGACACTCGAAGCAAGCAAACATGCAACAGTAAGCCTTTTGGTTGAATGATAGAATTTTGTCGATGTGTGATTTAGATATACATGTGTTCTAAGTAGGCAAACTGATTGTTAGTTTCTTTATTGAATTTTTATAAGCTTAGCTGATTGATTATCTCGCACCTTGATGTGTTTTATTAACCCAATGAACTTGATCGTTGGTGAGGTTTTTCATGATGTCGGCATGTTTATATCCATTGTTATATCGATTTACTTCGTCTTTATCTTGTTGGACATTCCTGCGTTTTCACATCATTGACTTCATTTTATGTTGATGGATATTTGGCTTGCGCTTGTAACTCTGTTGGCCAACGATCAACTATCCCTTGCATTAATCGTTTTCTCTTCCAACGAATAACTTTAGCACTCGTTGATGGACAATGTCACTGCAATAATCATTTCCCTTTAAGATTTTAAACATTTGCAAATCATATGATGGAAGGGACTCTGCAGTATACTAAACAATCTTTATATTTCAACTGCATATTCTGTTATTTAGACAACGCTGGAATTTAATTAAATTGCATATTCCTTAACTAGTCAACGCTGTATTTATTAACATGCACATTCCTGGATTGTGTCATTGCATTACACATGTATTATCTGCAAAGTTGTACTTGTGTCTGCGATGGATTTTATTTGTTTAGTTTTGACCGATTGATGTGGAATAGCTTTTAAATTGATTGGAAATGTATAGAAATCTACTTACCATAGCGAATCTTACATTTAATAAGAAAATACTTCTTTAACTGTGTGTTCATTAGCATATAACTCTGCGTGCTTATTTTAATTCTGCGTTTCTTATATTTACCATGCATTTCAAACTTACTCCGTGTTTCAAATTAACTCAGCCTTCCTTGTGTATATTAAAACCATGAGTTATATGCAACGATCGTTTTTAATGGATAGCTATTGATTTCAAATGGATTGAAATTTAGACATGTATATACTGGCTGTGACTGTATATGTTGAATGGACAACGCTGGATTTACATAAATTGCCTATCCCTTAAACTGAACTGCGCTGACACCTTTAAGATTCGATGAAATTTAACTTTTGATAGCAGTCGATTGTGGTTGTTTTTCCATCCTTTACTAATCATGCCCTTGCTGAATGAGTCCGATTCTGGAAAAATTAAGTGCCTTAGCGGTTGGAACAGTCTCTAATTATTAAAACTACTAGTCTGAGCCATCGATGACGATGGAATCATAGTCTTGTCAACAACTAAGCATGTTCTCCCTTTTGGCATGTAGCGATTTGCAGATTTAGAACCCTACCATAAAAAAAAATTTCCAGCGATTTTACAGGTAGCCTATCTCCTTAACGCTTGACAGAAGTTTTATGTGACATTGGGTATAGCAGTCACTTTGTAAATAGAAGGAATGACCCTTGTTCAGGCAGTAACCTCTAGTGACTGTTTCAAATGGCAGGAAGTTAATTTCTAGAAATGATTTTGTAGAACCTTAACCTTAGACAATTGTACCCCTGTGCACCTATCTTCGGATAGAATCTATCCCTGCACCCTCTAATTTCCTTGCCAGCCTAGTCCTATCTGACTTTCCCTTGGTTTCCGTGCCTTGCCTAGGTGTGTTGGACTGCTTTAAGTCTCATTTCGTTTCTGTAATGTTTAATTTTCGGCACATGTCTCCTCTTGTGTTGGGCAACAATTCTCCCTAAATTACTCCCGACAGCCAGTAATTTCCGTAAGCCAAACGATTCAGTATTAATGCTCGAGACATTACCCTTACCTGGCAGTGAATGGTCTTAAACGCCTTTCATTGCTACTTTATTAATGCCAGGAAATTACTCTTGATAAATGTCAGGTCGTATTGTTTTCTACGCTCGAGAATTAATTACCTAGATTTTGCTTTATTGTAGTGCCTCTATTATTTTACTATTTATTTAATGACAACATTTAGTATTTAGACTGTTACCTTTGTATCAAAAATCTATGATTTATAGGAGTGTGATTAGGAACATTTTAGAGGTGGCCCTACCAGTTGTATTAATGATATAAGGTGAATGGTGAGTAAGAATATGAGGGCATATTCTTAACCTTGCTAAGTGGGTTGAGTAGGATGTCTTGATATTAGATTATGGATAAGATATAATTTATGCAAGCTGGTGTGATTAATTAATGATCCATTATATCCTTGAATAATTGGCCAAGGTCAAAGTTCAAATTCTTTTAGGACCCTTTTAACAATGAATTACCTTCAAGGCATACTGTAATAGTATAGTGAGAAATTTAATGAGATATTATGGTTCACTAAGGCCTTTGCCTTAATATAGATAACCTGGTTATTTTCTATATCAATGGTTAAATTATTGTCTTGTTAATTGCTTTATTTGCTATATTAGTTTCCAATGTCTTATATTTTGATTAAATGTATTACCTTCAATGCAACACTGTAATAGTAGTAAGGAGTTAGTAATGACGCACTATCATAAAATGATTTAATGTAGATAACCATGTTGTTGCAAATCTTGATGGTTATGTTATTTTCTTTAGCTTAGAAGGCTTGGTCTGTTGTGTCAGGCGGGTTGTAGACGCCTCCATGTTCCTCAGAAAAATCGCCAACACTAAGACCTTAAATGGTTAAAATCGATGGGAACCTGGGCTTGAGCATTGCTTATGTGTCTTGGAGGTCCTAACCATTGCAGGGTAGGATGGATGGGTAGTCATTCTTAGTATGTTGTCAGTTAGTTTTCGTTCCTTACATGTAGATACTTGATGTGCATCTTAGGTCGACATGTTTTGTTCATCGTTGTATGTGTCTTGTTTATTGTCGGGTGGTGACACAGAGTTGAATGTGTTTATTATCCTTGTACACACACACACACACACAACAAAATAAATAATTTTTTTCACTTCTTATAAGATGTTGTCATCGTAACGAGGAGGTTCATTACATATGGTATCAGAGCGGGTTCCACCCACAACTTCAGATCGTTACGGATTTCGTTGACATGATTGATTATACTATTTCTAATTGAGTTGATTGTGTGCGTGCAGGTAATCATGGTTGAAGGACGCCGTAGAGGCAGACGACGGGGTGCTAGGGGAGGAGGCGCGGCACCTCCTGTAGCATCCATGTCTAAGGGGTCGAACCCCCAGGGAGAAGAGAAGGTTCTCAGGCAGGAGTAGATAACAGTTGGCGATATAGTCAAAATGATGAGATCCTTTTAGTGCATGTCCGAGGTAGTGATCAACCGTTTGGACAGAGATGAGGCCAGGGTGTCGACACCCGCTGAGGTTCCACCGCACGCTCCGGTCGGTACTGGTAGAATTTACCGCGAACTCGAGAAGTTCAAGTTTCCCAAGTTCTTTGGTGCCTCGGATGATGCAGTCACTGAGGCATGGTTGGAGAGCATGGCGATGTGCTTTGCACTTCACGATTATACCTCCAACATGAAGGTCCGCATGGCGGTCTTTCAACTGAAGGGGAGTGCTCTTCTATGGTGGAAGACGCTCCTACCACGACTGAACATGGCCATCGAAGACGTGTCATGGGAACTGTTTGAGGAATGGTTCCAAGAGAGGAACCTTTCAGAGGAATTCATTGAGCGTCAGCTCAATGAGTTCAACACCTTATGACAGGGAGGTCGTACGGTACCCGAGTATGAGGCTCGTTTTATGGAGTTGCTCCGGTATGCTCCATACCTTAACACTGAGAAACTTAAGGTCAACATGTTCATATTCAAACTTAATGGCAACCTGCGTGCAAAGGTTAGGATTTTGATGCCTCAAACCTTGTACGATGCCATTCAGAAGGCCCTCATAGCCGAGGAGGAGCTTATCAGTGGGGGTCAGACTAGGGCTCCAGTAAGACCAGTAGGGCAGGCTCCATATGGAACACCGTAGCACCAGACACCAGCGAGACATATGCCGAGATATCATGGCTTCTAGAGGGGATCCACTTTCACTACACCCTGGAAACTGCCACCTCAACAGCAGACACTTTATTGGGGACCACCGCATCAGCAGTAGCGTCGCCTGTAGCAACAACAGTTTAGGCCTATTTAGCATAACAGACCCGGGTTCTAGGCCGATGGGCCATCATATTCTACTTCGGGTACCAGGACTACTGGGCCGAAGAAGGGGTGTTGGACGTGTGGGGAGAAAGATTTATGTGATCCTTGCGTTAAACAAGAAGAGAGTAGTGGAAGGTCTAGAACACCTTCCAGTGGTGAAGGAGTTTGTGGATGTATTTCCAGAGGAGTTACTTGGGATGCCACTAGAGAGGGAATTGGAGTTTACCATAGACCTAAAACTGGGGACTGAACCGATAGCAAAAATTCCTTATTGGATGTCGACCCCGGAGTTACAAGAGTTGAAAATACAACTGAAGGAGTTGCTGGACCTAGGACTGATATGTCCTAGCGTGTCACCGTGGTGTGCACCAGTTAGTTTCATATGAAATAAGGATGGATCGTGGAGGCTTTGCATTGACTACCGTCAACTAAACAAGGCCACAATCAAGAACCAATATCCCTTACCGATAATTGATGATCTGTTTGATCAAATGAAGGGTGCGACAGTGTTCTCCAAGATCGATTTGAGATCAGGGTATCACCAATTATGGATCAAGGAGGATGACATCCCTAAGACCTCCTTTAAGACAAGGTTTGGACACTACGAGTTTACTGTTTTACCATTTGGACTGACAAATTCCCCAGGGGTATTTATGATTTAATCAACGGGGTGTTCCGCGAGTACTTGGACAAGTTCGTCCAAGTGTTCATTGATGATATTTTGATTTACTCTCGTATGATGGAGGAGCATGATGAGCACTTTCACTTGGTACTACAGTGTCTGCGAGAGCACAATTTGTATGGAAAATTGTCCAAATTCTCTTTTTATCAATCGAGGATTCACTACTTAGGGCATGTCATCTCCGGTGAAGGCATCGCCGTGGATCCAGCCAAGGTCGAGGCTATTATGGAATGGCCTGTGCCAACGAATGTTACTGAAGTGCGTAGCTTTATGGGTTTAGCAGGATACTATCAACGGTTTGTTGAGGGATTTTCGAAGATAGCAAATCCGATCACGAAATTGCAGAAGAAAAACAAGAGTTTTGTCTGGACCGAGAAATGCGTGGAAGCATTTCGGAGGCTTAAGGAGTTGTTGACAACAACAACGATACTAAATATCCCTGACATGGACACAGACTTCTTGGTGTGCACAGACACATCCAAGGAAGGTTTAGGTGGAGTCTTGATGCAAGAAGGACGAGTGATTTCTTACATTTCGAGGAAACTAAGAAGGCATGAGGAGAACTACGCGATGCACAATTTGGAGTTATTAGCCATTGTGTATGCCTTGAAGGTTTGGAGACACTACCTTGTTGGATGAAAATTTGAACTGAAGACTGATCATTGTGGAATACAAAACATTTTTACGCAAAGTGACCTGAACACGCGACAACGACATTGGTCGAAATTGCTTAGCGAGTACGACTTCTAGATTAATTACATAAAAGGAATAGTGAACCAAGTGGTGGACGCATTGAGTCGAAGACCATGCATCTTTTCGGTGTTGCCTCTTCATATGAATCTATGTGAAAAGATTCTAACTTAACAACATTACGACGACTGGTACAAAGAGGTCGAGGGTTTTATTGGATAAAACACAATGATGGTACCACGATTTGAGGGATTTTCATTTGATAGCGATGGTTTATTGAGGTTTAAAAGTCGGATTTATGTACCGCCAAACAACGAGTTGAGGATGTTGATCCTGAGCGAGGCTCATAGAGCAGTTTACATGGCTCATCCGAGAGTCATGAAGATGAGGGAAGACCTTAAACCCTTATTCTTCTGGAAGGGAATGAAGGCTGACATAGTCAACTATGTGGCCATATGTCTAGAATGTCAACAAGTAAAGGCTAAACATAGACACCCAATAGGATTACTACAACCACATGCCATTTCAGAATCGAAATGGGAAGTTATTTCGATGGATTTTATTGTGGGATTGCCACTGATAGTAAGGAGACATGACTCGATTTTTGTAGTAGTAGACACTCAGATGAAGAGTTCTCACTTTAATCCTGTGCATACGACATATCAGGCACCTGACATAGCTAGAGTTTTCATCAGTGAAATTGTGAGGTTGCATGGTGTGCTTAAGAGGATTATATCCAATCGAGGATCAATGTTTACTGGACAAGTTTCCAAGAGGCCTTGGGAACCCAACTTAACTTTAGTACTGCATATCACCCAGAGACTGACAGACAGACATAACGAATGAACCAAAACTTGGAGTACATGTTGCACATGTACATGATGGACTAACAAAAGTTTTGGGAAGAATTCTTGCCACTAGTAGAGCTTGCTTACAACAACAGTTACCAGAGCACCATTAAGATGGTGCCTTTCGAGTTTTTTTACGGGTGACTGTGTCAGACGCCTTTGAGTTGGGATCGACTTGAGGATAGGGTCCTGGTGGGACCAAAAGTGATCCAAGAAATGGAATAGAAAATGCAAACAATAAGACAAAGGATTAAAGAAGCGCATGATCGACATAAGAGTTATGCCGATGCACACCAAGTCAACCGTAGTTACGAGGTCATCGATCGAGTCTTCTTGCAGGTTAAACCACATAAGAGTTCGATTAAGTTTGGGAAGGGATAAAATCTCTCCTAGGTTCATGGGACCTTTCGAGATTGTGGAGAGAAAGGGTCCTGTGGACTATCGACTAGCCTTGCCTGATTCCTTGAGGCATATGCATGATGTTTTTCATGTATCTATTTTGAGACATTATATTAGTGATCCTACACATGTTATTGACATGAGTTCCTTGTAGGTATCAGACGAGGGAACGCTCACAATTGAGCCGGTCCACATATTATATCACCGCGTTTGATAGTTACGACGTCGAACGATAGATCAGGTCAAGGTCCAGTGGGACAATTATAGTCCGCACTCGACGACTTGGGAGGACGCATATGATATGCGCCAACAGTTTCCATTTCTATTTGATAGATAGACATATGATACTGTGATACACTTATTTCAACATTTATACTGAGAAACTTTGGGACGAATTTTAGATCAAGAGGGGGTGTATGTAACATCTCGCTCTGGCGCACTGAAAAAACTTATTCTTTGAGGACACTTGCTCGCAAGTGATCCGGATTATTATGCCATTAAAAAATTTGACTTTGATATTTATGTGTTAAGGGTAGATGACATGTTGTTTTACTGCATTGACATAGACAAGTGCTATTGACTTGGTTTTACTGAGTGTGCAAAGTTTTGGACCTTGAGGATGCAGAGGCATCGATGGAACCCCTTGGACTCCGGATTAAGTCAGGGAGTGTGCTATTGGGGTTTGATTGTCTTATTGTGATATTAGTACATCTGATTAGATGATATGATGTGGATATGTTCTGACATGATTTGTTGATGATGCAGGATGACGATAGCTTGTAGACCAGACTCACATATGGAGTAAAGGGGCCACACATGACTACCAGAGAGGTTGAGGGAGAGGTGTGGACAACAACCCTACCATAGCCTACTAGCACTCCTGTCGTGGCTTGAACTGTAGATTAACGATTACCTAGTTCGAGAGGACCCACGATGTCGTGAGGGTAGACTGCGACAGTCTCTCACGATGATTCTAAGGGGTGCATAATAAGGTGGGGGTCTTATTCCTTAGAAGCCCTTAGTCTTCCACAAGTTCACCTAGCAGAGTGTTGACTCTAGGGGTTATTGATGTCTACCAATCAGTCAAGAGGTGAGTGGCACCCTTGGAGAACGTGGTGTGTCCTGAAGGGCACGTCGCACAAAAGAAACAAAAGAAGAGAGTGGCACCCTTGGAGCACATGGTGCGTCCTGAAGGGCACGTCATGCAAAAGAAACAAAAGAGGAAAGTGGCACCTTTGGAGCACATAGTGCGTCCTGAAGGGCATGTCGCGTCGATGCTTATAAAGGAATGAAGCTAGATGGCCCTAAGACAATTATCTCATTAAGAAATTTTAAAACAACTTCCCTAATTAAAATGTTGCCCAGTTCAGAATCTAAGTCCTAAGTCTAAAACTTTGCCAAGGGTAAAATTTTGTCTACCCTTAAGAAAATAGCTATATAAAAATAGAATAATAAAATGTTAAAATAAAAACCATTTAAGTAACGATTTTGGTCTTCATAAATTTTTGGGTAAAATGAAGAGAGTAAGAACTTAAATAAAATCTGTGGATAAAAGGTAAAGAAGAATTTAATTATTTAACTTGTGAAAGTGTAAAAAGATATTAAATTAATAATAAAAAGGGTAAAGAGGGAAATTATAAAAATTAGGAAACTAGGGAATGGAGGTAACATAAAAAGGGAAAGAGGGGAACTTATGGTAAAAGGCGGGAGGTCAACTTAGTAAAGAATATGCATTTAAGAACCTTCTAAATTGAACTAATTTAGGAATTTCATTTTAGGGAAAGTATTTAAAACATGTAAGGGAATATAGGGACACCTAGGAGTAATTTTAGGAGTAACTCTAGATGGGTGAGGAAAATAAGACAATTTAATAAATTAAAGAAAATAATTATTGGAGGAATGTGGGGGATGAATGACACTTGTACGAAGGAGAATTTTTAGAAGATTTTTATTTAAAACTTAAATTAAATGAGATTTAGGAAAAGATTGGAAGTTCTAAAACTCTATAAAAGAGAGGAAGGAGGAGGAAGAAAGGGGGATCGACTGTTAGCATAACGTTACGATGCCAGATTAGTGACTTGACTAATTTAATTGTGAAAGTTGGGATTTCCCATCTCGGAGATGAGTGGTAGCTCGGCCTTGCGAGGCGTGATGGGAGCTAGACGTACCATCTGGATAGTGTGTGTCCCCTTTACGGCTTGGGGGGATAAGGGGGAAGCATATTACCCCTAGCGTTGGTTGGGAGGTACCGGTGAGGTCTCGACGGTCGACGAGCGGGAGCGACACGGAGCATGCAGACGACACTCGGAGCAGGCGAATAGGCAATGGTACACCTTTCGGTTGAATGATAGAATTTCATCGATGTGTGATTTAGATCTGCATGTGTTCTAAGTAGGCAAACTGATTGTTAGTTTCTTGACTGAATTTTTATAAGGTTAGCTGATTGATTATCTCGCGCCTTGATGTGTTTTATTAACCCAATGAACTTGATCGTTGGCAAGGTTTGTCATGAGCTCGACATGTTTATATCCATTGTTATCTCGATTTACTTCGTCTTTATCTCGCTGGACATTCCTGTGTTTTCACATCATTGACTACGTTTTATGTTGATGGATATTTGGCTTGCACTTGTAACTCTATTGGCCAGCGATCAACTGTCCCTTGCATTAATTGTTTTCTCTTCCAGCAAATAACTTTAGCACTCGTTGATGGACAGTGTCACTACAATAATCATTTCCCTTTAAGCTTTTAAACATTTTCAAATGGTATGATGGAAGGGACTCTGCATTAGTTGTTTACTTCTTAGTATACTAAATAATCTTTATATTTCAACTGCATATTTCATTATTTAGACAACGCTGGAATTTAATTAAATTGCATATTCCTTAACTAGTCAGCGCTGGATTTATTAACATGCACATTCCTGGATTGTGTCACCGCATTACACATGTCTTCTTTACAAAGTTGTACTTGTGTCTGTGATGGATTTCATTTATTTAGTTTTGACCGATTGATGTGGAATAGATTTTAAATTGATTGGAAATGTATAGAAATCTACTTACCATAGAGAATCTCACATTTAATAAGAAAATGCTTCTTTAACGGTGTGTTCATTAGCATATAACTCTGCGTGCTTATTTTAATTCCGCGTTTCTTATATTTACCATGAATTTCAAACTTACTCTGCGTTTCAAATTAACTCAGCCTTCCTTGTGTATATTAAAACCACGAGTTATATGCAGTGATCATTTTTAATGGATAGCTATTGATTTCAAATGTATTGAAATTTAGACATGTATATACTGGTTGTGACTGTATATGTTTAATGGATAGCATTGGATTTACGTAAATTGCCTATCCCTTAAACCGAATTGCACTGGCACCTTTAAGACTTGATGAAATTTAACTTTTGATAGAAGTCGATTGTGGTTGTTTTTCCGGCCTTTATTAATCATGCCCTTGCTGAATGAGTCTAATTCTGGACAAATTAATTGCCTTAGCAGTTGGAACAATCTCTAATTATTAAAACTACTGGTCTAAGCCATCGACGACGATGGAATCATAGTCTTGCCAACAGCTAAGCCTATTCTCCCTTTTGGCATGTAGCGATTTGTAGATTTAGAATCTCGCCAAAAAAAAAAAATTCCAGGGATTTTACAGGTAGCCTATCTCCTTAACGATTGACAGAAATTTTACATGACATTGGGTATAGAAGTCACTTTGTAAATAGAGGGAATGACCCTTGTTTGGGAATTAACCTCTATTGATTGTTTCAAATGGCAGGAAGTTAATTTTTGGCAATGATTTTGCAGAACCTTAACCTTAGACACATGTACCCCTGTGCGCCTATCTTCGGATAGAATCTATCCCCACGCCCTCTAATTTCCTTGCCAACCTAGTCCTGTCTGCCTTCCCCTTGGTTTCCGTGCCTTGCCTAGGTGTGTTGCACCACCTTAAGTCTCATTTTGTTTCTGTAATGTTTAATTTTCAGCACATGTCTCCTCTTGCGTTGGGAAACAGTTCTCCCTAAATTACTCCCGACAGCTAGTAATTTTCGTAGGCCAAACAATTCAGTATTAATGCCCGATACATTACCCTTACCTAGCAACGAATGGTCTTAAACGCCTTTCATTGCTACTTTATTAACGCCAGGATATTACACTTGATAAATGCTAGGTCGTATTGTTATCTACACTCTAGAATTAATTACCTAGCTTTTGCTTTATTATAATGCCTCGATTATTTTACTATTTATTTAATGACAACATTTAGTATTTAGACTATTACCTTTGTATAAAAAATCTATGATTTCATGGAGTATGATTAGGAACATTTTAGAGGTGTCCCTACCAGTTGTATTAATGATATAAGGTGAATGGTGAGTAAGAATATGAGGCCATATTCTTAACCTTGCTAAGTGGGTTGAGTAGTATGTCTTGATATTAGATTATGGATAAGATATAATTTATGCAATCTGGTGTGATTAATTAATGATCCATTATATCCTTGAATAATTGGCCAAGGTCAAAGTTCAAATGCTTTTAGGACCCTTTTAACAATGAATTACCTTCAAGGCATACTATAATAGTATAGTGAGAAATTTAATGAGATATTATGGTTCACTAAGGCCTTTGCCTTAATATAGATAACCTAGTTATTTTCTATATCAATGGTTAAATTATTGTCTTGTTAATTGCTTTATTTGCTATATTAGTTTCCAATGTCTTATATTTTGATTAAATGTATTACCTTCAATGCAATACTGTAATAGTATTAATGAGTTAGTAATGATGCACTATCGTAAAATGATTTAATGTAGATAACCATGTTGTTGCAAATATTGATGGTTATGTTATTGTCTTTAGCTTAGAAGGCTTGGTTTGTTGTGTCGGGCAGGTTGTAGATGCCTCCATGTTCCTCAGAACAATTTCCATCCCTGAGAACTTAAATGGTTAAAATCGAGCATTGCTTATGTGTATTGGAGGTCGTAACCATTGCAGGGTAGGATGGATGGGTAGTCAGTCTTAGTATGTTGTCGGTTGGTTGTCGTTCCTTACATGCAGATACTTGATGTGTGTCTTAGGTCGACATGTTTTGTTCGTTGTTGTATGCATCTTGTTCATTGTCGGGTGGCGACATAGAGTTGAATGTGTTTATTATCCTTGTACACACGCACACACACACACACAATAAATAAATTTTTGCACTTGTTATAAGATGTTGTCATCATAAGGAGGAGGTTCTGGGAGGTGGCAAGAATGACGTCTTGGAGGTGGCAAGAGTGAGGTTAGGATGTATCAACTCCGACGTGGTTTCTATGGGAGTGACACTCTTGGAGGTGGCAAGATCGATGTCATGGAGGTGGCAAGAGCGACATCCTGGAGGTGGAAAGAGAGACGTGACAAGGTATCGAATTCGACATGGTTGCTATGGGAGCGACACTCTAAGACGTCACAATTGTGACTGTGTTGTAGGTATTTAAAAAAAAAAAAACAATATAAATACTGAGAGGGATAGGTACATTAACCTTTGCTAAGATACTATCCATATAAATATTTAAATCTATATCATTGGTCTTAGGAAAGGTTGGTTGAGGAGGAGGACTAATTTCTAATGGTAAAGGGGGTATTTTCTACTGAGGTTTAGGATCACTAGGATATGTCTCAGGTGTGTTATCACATGAAATCAAAATTGTTGAGATAAAGTCCAAAAGCTCAAGTGAAATCATACGTAACTTAAAGGGAAGGCCCCTGTCACCAAACCTCTTTCAATTCGAGACAAATTTCTTCTGACTGAAGGGGGTTTCCCTCAATTAATATTGCAAGGAATTAGGGCAAGGAATCTCAATGTGGAGAGTGAAGTCCGATAAAAATTTGTTTGGGTAGCTTTAGACTATTGAAGAAAGTACTTGGAGGTCTCAATATTAATGTCTTTTCATTGGGTATATGGAGTTAATGTAGCGCTTCAATGGAGATCGAGGGAAAAATAAGACTTGAAAGTCTCTCATAGGATTATCACCTCATAAGAATATTTCAACCTCCTAGGAGAGAAAACCCTATAGTTTATCCCCTCATAAACACTAGATGTTGTCTTATCCCTTCAAGGGATAATAGCACAAGATCAAGACAACTAAATTTTAAACCCTAGGGGGATAGCCACTTCTAACCCCTAGAACTAAACCCTAGCCAAGAAAATGCTTAAGGGGATATCCACTCCTAACCATTAAGGAAAGCCTTGAATGATTCAATGAGTTAAGATGGATAAAACAAGGGAAGGGGATGATCACTCTCAATACTTCCTTAGAGTTTCAATATTGTTCAAGGAGACAAAGTTAACATGCAACTATTACTCTAATAGAGCATTCACCAAGATATCCCAAGAAACATCACATGCAACATAATGAAAACGCTTAAGATAAAGTACATAGCATTAAGAAAACCCATTTTCACAAAACATCCACAAAAAATACAGAGAAAACATCCACTAGATCAATATCCAAAAAATGCGACTAAGTATAACACAATATGCTTCAACAAAATTTTCTCAAATGAGGGGAAAAGAGGGGCTTTGGTGCAACATCTATCCTCCAAAGGCCCTTCAATGCTCTCTTTTCTACTCAAAATCATCTATAAAATCTTCAACTATTCTTCAAGTGGGCTAGGTTTTCAGTCACCAAGCATGTAAGAAATACCCAACATCTTCCTTCACATGTGGGAATGTTGGCTTCAAAATGAGATAACGCCGTATCACAATCAAGATCCCACAAAACTGTCCAAGGAATTACCTTCTTTACCAGTTAAGCAAACAAAGAACCATTATCCATTTACACATGGGCATAAGAGATTCAACAAAATCACATAAACTTCCTCAAGGGGTTGGCCCTAAATTTCTCTTCCACATGAAACCCTAGTCCATATGTAAGATGTTAGAAGAGATGTATGTAATAGAACAATTCTTATTTGAACATGTGTTCAAAGACACTGAAGATGGATAATTATTGAAGACTACTATGGAAGTTGAAGATGATAAAGCCAGAAGGACTTGGCAAAAATATGGAAGACAGTCTGAAGACAAAAGGAAATTGCATATTTCAAAAGAAGGAATAGAAAAGAGGCATGAAGATAGCCTTATGTCAAGATCAAACAAGGGTATATATATAGTGAAAACACTTGAGGTAATGGGATTATCTCTTCAAATTTTATTCAATGATTATGAACCTGTATTGATAGTTAATGGGCAGGAAATTGTCTTGAAAGGACATAAAGGAGCACTAATGGAAAGGAATCATAGTAAAGGTTGCATTATGGAAGATGGTAGAACAAAGATTCATAAGGAGAATTCAGTCCAAGGAGGTGCAACTATTCGTCTAGCACTTAAGACTTCAAAAAAAGGTGGTCTCTGTGGCCCCTTACTCCATGAAACTAACTTCCACTCTAGTGAAACAAGGTCTTCTTTTCTAGTGAAACAAGGTCTCCTTTCTCGGTGTTGGTTGATACAAGAGCTGGGCTCTACGATGTTGTTTCCATAGAGACTAGTTATAATATTTGCATATCTAAGTTTTCATTGCTTTGTTCTCAGGGCTCAACCCCGTTATGAACTACTCTTACCTAATAACTACTATAATCTGAATAGATGGGATGTATACAATACTTACCCACTCTATAACCCTCTAATTACCATTATATATACACACACATATATATATGAGAGATTCACAGGGACTACTAAATTTGACAACGATGGACGATCCGCCCATAGGGGGTTTACTGCACAAGGCTCCTGTAGAGGGTGGGTACCCCAAAAAATATAATATGATCATCTCTACACAACATAGGGATTAACATGCTTTCAGGAAGAACATGAAATAGTGAAAGATCTGGCATGCGAGATATGACGATCATGAGAAATTCGCGAATTGGAAATGCTATAACATACTCTTTCCCATAACTTTCTGTATTGGACCAACCTACTGAAATGTGAATAGGGATTAAAAATGTGGTCAATACCATAGATAATGGGGGGATATATGGTGGGTATGAACTCTAACTATATGATTTCCTCAATTGATTAATCAAGCTAGTTAGATAAACAATTGGGCCAGACAAGCAAGAGGCGTGTGTGTTTCCCTAACCACAAGGAAGAGAAGAAAACTTACTATCTTCGGCCCCATTTCAACCTTCAATCAAGTAGTTCCCTATCATTCATTGACATACCAAACTATGTAAAGAAATACATGGAATGGAGGGTGACCAAAAGGGAACTCCTTCCTTTGGGGGTGGGGGCGACCATCTCCGATTTAAGATAGATATCCTATTCATTTGAAGAATATATTTCAAGTAGTATCGCACGACATGACATCTCCCTCCAATCAGGCCTGCTTGTTGAATAGATTCGAATCCATAGACTAAGAGTAGATTAAAGTGAGTTCACATTGGGTTTGAATAAAGAAGGAGAGTGTAGATCCTATCTACAACCATCTATATGTTATCACACCTACCAGTTTGCGAGCTATCGATTGCCGAGTGACTGACGTCTTCTTCGTTCATACTTTCTCTGAGAAATATTGATTTCTAGTTAGCGGTTACTGGTGCTCCCAACTGGATTCATGAACAGTGTAATCACTCGTACTGAGTGCATTAATGACAATGTGTTACCCATAACTATTACGATCATGGTTATAGATGCTTGTATACACCCATGTTTATTGGAGCCTCTTGATTACAATATCTCTAATCAATGGTGTTCATTATACATAATACGTATAATCTATCTCATTATCCATGGTAACACTTCTTATAAGCACACTAATCAATCAATCTTGTGTCACTTAAGTTGAATCCAATCGTGTTAGTAATTAGGGTTATTACGTATAACACTAGTAATGGTATAGCCCTATCTATGTCCGTTTCCCATTTTATTACTATGGTGTTAATTAGGGAGATACGATAAGGTTATGTAACTAATCATATGTGTTTACCTAGTATAGAGAGATACACCACCATATACATTTCATTGAATATACAGAGCATCACATTTATTAGGGAAAAAAGGTATCATGATTAGTTAGATAGAGACTTGTATCACTATTATGAAGATTAACCATGCAAGTGGTAGTAACCATTCTTACTTATCACTTTAATAGAGGTGTCTTTATTATGATATTACTTAAGATGGAGAAGAACCATAGCTTAGTATAACACTTGTATAGGCTGTAAACACTGTTTTACCATATTCTATCTTAATGGGAATGATATTATAACTAGGATCACTCATAATTTGATGTTGGAATACTGTGAATCCCATAAAGGTTACTTCTAGCTAAACACTAGAAACTTAGTAATACAGGAGACATCATGTTGTTATTATATATGAATAGTACAAGATTGTAGAGTCCATGTTAATTATGGTTATTATGATAGCCTTATTTGCATAATAACTCTTTGTTCACAATTCTAACCTAATCAGTGCCATTAAGTTAATAAAAAAAAGTAAGCATATGACTAGTTGAATATAGTAATCAAGCTTCATGATTATACTAGTGACAATAGCTCATCTTATCATGGAGACTATTGGTAACACGTAAACCGTACTTATGGAGATCAAGTATCCACTAATTATGTAAACATTGTGGAATAGAGCTAATTAGAGTAGTGTGAAAGAGCTTATAGCACTTGCATGTACTTTATACCTTACTTCATGTGAACAAACGACTGTACTAATTAGGGAGATATACATGTGATTAAACTCCATAGAAGCCAATCAAGCTGAGTAATAAACACTAGTATTACATGATTTACATGAAGTTCATACTGATTACAACTCTTTACCTCTTTAAACTAGTAATAAGGGTATACATACTAGTGATTGTTATGGAAACATAGACCTGTAGTAAGCTTGTTAGACTAGTGAACAAATCAAAATTACATTTACTCTTAAGCATACTATATTTACGTAATGAATAGAGTTGCGATATCATAACCCGTATGATGAAGCTTAGAGTCATTCAATAATCATAAGCTTACTATGAGTACCATCTTATTCAACAACTTGATAGCTTAAGTAGTGTTATCACAAAGGCTAGTTATTCCATATTCCTTATATACTCTATAACAAGCTATTACCATTCCATTTAGCTAGGATATGATTCAATGGGATTACTTTACCTATGCTAGTAATCATATAAGGCTAGTTACTATAAGGATCACATATATGATAATGTTCAAACTAAGCTTCATGCTTACTTATGGAACTAATACTAAGTGATGTGGTATGTTCTTAACCCTTTCTAACACAAGCTTAACAAGAGATCCATAAGCTTGATACGGTTCATAATGATAATATATTCCATAATCTCTATTCCATGAATATGATGGGCTATGATATACCAAGAGCATATAACAAACTATCAATACTATTGACAATCTTATTCGTTGCAAGAGAGACAATCGAAGTAGTTTTTGCGACGAACTATCAATACTATCGACGATCTTATTCATCGCAAGAGCGGAGAAATATATCAATTTAAAACAAATAATAATAATGATTAATGTAAGAGAGTGCCTTTGAGGGTTATCAATTACAGTTTCTCCATAACATATGGGTCACTAGTAACTTGGTTCTAATTCCAACTTAAGTGATATGCTTCACACTAGATATGTAGAAACAATATGTAYRTATGAATAGTGATCAATGGTTATATGATATGGTCTTGTGATATGTTTTTMTCTTAATCTATTTTCTAGATTGTAGTTGCACCAATTCCATTTGAGGTAGAGTGGAGGTACCATTTCTATGCTAGAACAAACAAATGGGATTAACCAAATTTGGTAGATTGTCTTTTCTCATGGCTATTTGATCAATATGAAAAAACTTTCAGGGATTTGCCTTGCTATGTGATTTGGGGAATATGGCTTTCGAGAAACAATATGATTTTTCAAGGATTGGAAATGAATACAACATAGGTAGCCCATAAGATAAGGGTATCTTTCAAAGGCAGTTGGAAGCCTTTAAAAGAAAAATCTTAGAGAGTTCTAAAGGAACCTAACATTGATTATCAAAAAGTTTGGGGTTTTTTCGACAAAGATTGTTAAGGGGATCCAAGTATGTGTGGGCCAGGGGATATTCTGCATATTAACTCTTCCCACTATTTTATTATGAAGTATGTTAAGGTATCGACAATAGAGTTTAGTTTTATGCCCTTTGAATTATAATGAATACTAGAAAGGAAAAAATATAGAAACATATGCAGGTCATTGGAGATTCCAAGCCTTTGATGGATTGGGGCAATAACATAAGCAAAATTGCAAGTATTTTGCTAGCCCCAATAATGAGTATAGTGGTAGAGGTAAAACAATATTTTGATGATATATCTTTCTTCATATCTATAGAGAATATAATACAACAACATACTAGTTATTTAAAGAAGTTGTGCCAATGCAAGAGGGGTCCCTATTTGTTTAGGAGTTTAGAGAAGGGGCTTATCTTTCCATAATGAAATTGACTCTTTATTAGTTGCTTGCATTGCATATTCTCTTTCTCAGAAGCATCTTATTTTATTTTTATTAAGAATCAGATCTAAAAGGGTATATTCTTCAGAAGTAAAGGCCGCCTTAAAGGATCCTAGGATGACAGTATAGAAGTAGCCATAAGACTATTGAAAAAATTGTCAATGTTGATTTTTTTTTATCAAAATACATGCCATTTAGGCCTCCCTAGGTAGATCAATGTATATTTTGATTTCATTCTTTCCATATCAAATACATATATTATTTTCTTGGAAGAAAAAGTTCAACTAGTCTTACCTAAGGTTGATGATGTTACATGTTATCTTCCCATGTGAATTTGTTGAATAGATGGATGAATGCTATTCATTTGTTTATTTATCCTTGTTGATTAATGGTCTTGCTTCATATTTCTTCTAACCATCAAGAGGTATAAGGCAAGGATTCCCACTCTCACCTCTACTTTTTCTTCTTATAGTGGAAGGTTAAGCAAATGCATTTTTCATGAAAGAGGTAATGGTATATTGAAAGGTATCAAACTCACGAACCATACATCTCTAACACATCTATTGTTTGTATATGTTTGTTGATTAAGGTTGGTTGTCATTGATGTCAACCCTTGAAGAAATCCCCGTAGCACAAAGGTTTAGGCAATGGACCCAATATTGTTTGATGTAAATATGACTCATTATTGTTTTGTCATGGTTGATAAGAAGTAAATATGGATGAACTCCAAAGTGGTCCCCTTATGGTGAAATCTCTCACGGGAAGACGCTTTTTGGAGTAAGAGACCCCATGCTTAATTGTGGAATAATGAGATGAAGGAAATTGAATTTGTCAGGTAAAATATCTTAGATGGATAGTTCTTGTCATGTCATTTCCGGTGGTATGTGGAACGTCACATAATTCCTCACAGTTAGAGAGTTATGGCTATGAGAAGTTGGAGACCCTAGGTTTGGGTAATGGACCCAAGTTTGTTTGATGGGTAACGGTATGAGTTATGATATATTTTCAGATAATACTATTCTAT
>JZKD02S1609427.1:135023-164350 GCA_000966675.3 Picea glauca | reverse complement strand
ACAACTACTCCCCCTTTCGAGGAAGGTCCTTTCGGACTATACCAATCTTATCTCGAAAGTGCTCAAACTTTACACGAGATAGAGGCTTGGTCAACACATCAGCAACCTGTTCATCTATGCTAACGTACTGGAGCTTTAAGGCTCCTCTCTGCACCATGTCACTAATGTAATGATAAAAAATCTCTATGTGCTTCAACCTGTCATGGAATACAGGATTCTCTGTCATCTTTATGCAGCTCTGGTTGTCACATAGGATCGTGGTTGCTTCCATCTCTAGGTCAAATAGGCCGGTCAACAACTTTCGAAGCCATATAGCTTCGCAACTGGCAGAACATGCAGCAATGTATTCTGCTTCCGCTGTGCTGAGAGAAATGTCAGATTGCTTCCTACTCTGCCACGAGATCATGGCTGATCCCAAACTGAAACAACATCCTGAAGTTCTTTTCCTATCATAAACACTTCCTGCCCAATCTGAATTAGTGTACCCACTCAATGTGAAATCATGATCTCCATCATAATTGAGACCACAATCTAATGTACCCTTAAGGTACCTCATCACATATTTTGTAGCCACAAGGTGAACATGTCTGGGTTCTACCAGAAACTGAATCAAGGTGTTCACGGAAAAACAAATATCTGGTCTGGTGTTCGTCAGGTACATCAACGATCCAATAATCTATCTATACAATGTGGCATCAATCAATTTTGAAGAAGTATCGACCAACAACTTCAGCTTCGTTTCCATGGGTGTATTCATGGGATTGCACTCTAACATGTCAAATCTCTTCAATATTTTGACTGCATACTTCCCTTGGTTAAGGAAGATTCTCTCTGGACTCTGCCATACCTCAAGACCTAAGAAATAGTGCATTAGGACAAGGTCTTTCATCTCAAATTCTGAAGCGAGTCTCTTCTTAAATTTAGTGATGTGCTTTTCTTCTCTAGTTAAGAATAAGTCATCCACATAGAGTAATAGTATTATTGGCTCATCGTTCATCACCTTGAAGTAGAGGTTAGAATCTTCTTTACTCTTGGTAAAGCCCAAGCTTGTCAGAACGTTGTCTATCTGGCCATACCAAGCTCTAGGAGCTTGCTTCAATCCGTATAAGGATTTCTTCAACTTGCAGACATGAGAGTTCATTTTTTCATCTTCAAATACTTAAGGTTTCTCTATATACACTTCCTCTTCGATAACACCATTTAGGAAATTTGTCTTTACGTCCATCTGGTGTAACTTCCACTTCATCTTAGTTGCAAGGGATATGATGGTTCTGATCGAAGTGTATCTGGCTACAGGAGCGAATGTCTCTTCATAGTCAATGCCTTCATAGTGTATTCTCCTACATTATCTGACCTGAGTATCTTGATCTTTCTTTTAGAAAGATTCTCTATCAAGGCTTTGAATTCCTTGAACTTGTTGAACACTTCATCTTTAGATTTCAAAAAATACACCTAGGTTTTGCGAGAATAATCATCAATGAATGATACATAGTATACATACCCACTCATGGAGGATGATGGCATTAGGCCACACACATATGAATGGATGAGTTCTAGGACTCCTTATGCTTTGATGTCTCTCTTCAAAAAAGGGTTCTTGATTTTCTTCCCTTGTGCACATCCATTGCATGGGCATGGTGCCTCTTTTGTTTCCTCTTGTATTCTTCTCATCTAGCTGGACAAAATTTCCCAATGTGTCCCATCTTGTCACAATGGTAGCATTGTACAGATGAGTAATCTCTTTCCTTTCNACTGTCAAACTTCAGTTTCTCTGTTCTGGCACAAATCATTTGGATGAATGCATCCCAAGGTCTTGTGAGACCATTTAGGGCTGTCATTATAAGTTCATCTTCGTCTATAGTATCTCCAATTGCTTCTAGTTGTTCTTTGAATTGGGATATCTTGGAGAAGTATTCTTGGATTGATTCTCCTTTCTGCATTCTTGTATTCTTGAGTTGAGTTCTAATATTCATCTTCCAATTTATGTTCTTTCCTTCATATAGTTTGTTTAGGGCATCAAACATTTCTTTCATAGACTTCTTTGATGACACATAGGGAATCAGGTGGTCTTTGATTGAATCTGCAATGATTCTTTTGGCCCTGATTGTGTCCTTTTGGTGCTTTGCTTTTTTTGCAGCATCGACGGGCTCCAACACTTCTTCTTTGACGAATCTTGCTAGGTCATTCTCTTCAAGAATGAGACCAATCCTATATTTCCAGGCACAAAAGTTTTCCACACATTCTAGCTTGTCAACAAGCTTAACGCTTGCAAACATCTTTTACTTGAAGCTGGGAAAATGTCTAAAAATGAAAATGTTCAAAATCAAATTTTGAGCTTACTAGGAGGTGCGCTTGGTTGAGGCGAGTAGCATGGTGTGATTGGATCTGAGAAAATCCAACTTTTACCCCTCCAAACTTGATTTGCGTATTTCTGGATTGGTGTTTTTAGTTTTCTGGTACCTCTGGTGCTTTGGTACTTCTGATACTTCTGGTACTCTGGTTTTCTGGTACTTCTGGTACTTTGTGAAACTAGGGTTTCACTTTTCGGGAGATCTAGCCACTGAAAAGGTGCATTGAAGGTGCCAAAATGATCCTTGGGGGAGGGCACAATTTTCTAGATGGTTTTAGGGCTGAAATACCTCACCAACAAAAAAGCCCTAATTTGCATGTATGACAACAGTGACATTTTTTCACTTTTCTCTTGTGAAAGATGCTCTCTTCAGCTTGGCTCTGATACCATGTTAATGTTTAAGCCATTATTATAGTTCTTTTCATTTCAATAGATAACAATAGCATATGATAGAATCACTGAGAAATACACAATCACAAGAGACACATCATTTATCCTGGGAAATCCTCATGGGGCATAAAACCCAGCAAAACTTCCTTAATATAGATAGCCAATACAATGCCAAGAGATAACTTAAACAAGTACACAATGTCCTCTCCCAAATATGCGTCTCTCTCTCTCTCTCTCTCTCTCTCTCTCTCTCTCTCTCTCTCTTTTCCAACTGCAGCTCCGAAACTTGTCTCTCAATGAACAAGTGAGTGTGTCTAAGTGAGGCGCTAACCTCTTTATTTATACAAGACTGGAACGTGTGGGAGTGTCCTTTCACTGGCAAGGCCGACTTCTTCTCCTGGATGGTTATAACCACCTTTATTATATTCCGGGGCCTCTTTGATATATTCTGAGGCCGACTTCTTCTTTTGCCTATTACAATTATATTATGACCAATCCGCAAAAGGGGATTTGGTCCTTTTACAATAGCCGGCATGATCAATCCACAATGGGGATTGATCCAATGAACAATATATCAAATAATAATAAGAATACACTTTGCAGTTACATTATTTCAACAAAAACATCTAGAGAGCTACTACAGCCCTACGATACCAGATTTGCCACATATTATATTACTCTCAAAAGAGTGGTTGAGGAAAAGGCAAGTGTAAGAAGTGTTATTTACAACACTGAGTGAGAAAACTCACACCTTTCAAAAGAAGCTAAAGGGAAGGAGTTGGAACAAATTGTTTTAGCCAATGCTTTTTGGGAAAGTGCTACCAAGGTTCTCAAAGTGCGTGGATCAATTGTTGACATGCTTCACATGGTTGATAGTGACACCCTTTCCATGGGTTTTGTTTATGAGGTCATGGATCGTTGTAAGGAAGCCATTGAAAAATCCTTTGACAACGTGGAAGATGAGTACATGGAAATATGGGAGGTAATAGATGAAATATGGAAGATGTTGCATAGCCCTTTGCATGCATCAACTTGTTATTTAGACCCTAGATTGTTTGGGCTAGAAAGAAGTATTGATGCATAAATAATGAGTGGTCTTTATAAAACTATTGAGAAGTCGTCTCCAAATCGAGAAGAAGCCATGAGGCTTAGATAAAAACTTTGGGCTTACATGTTAGAAGAGGGGATATTTGGAAGCACTTCTGCCCATTATTCATCCAGGGAGATGGTGGTAGTTTTATGGACAACAGACACCTGAATTGCAATGCTTTGCAATTCGTGTTTTGAGCCAGGGATGCAGTGCCTCTGCTTGTGAGAGGAATTGGAGTAGCTTTAACCATATTCAATCCAAGAAAAGAAATAAGTTACTATCTACAAGGTTGGAAGACCTTGTTTATGTTCGCAATAATTTGCATTTGGCCTTGAGTAGTGTGGCCAAAGATGCATCTACTTCCTCTCGGCCATGGTTTGAGCCTATTCTAAGAGCTGAAGAATATGATCTTAGCATTGATGGTGACTCACTAGATGAGAATAGTGATGATGGAGGTCCACTTGTTTATGAGTTTGGCGGTCACACTTATAGTACCTTTACTAGCCCATGTGCTCTTGATGATTTAGAGCTTTATGATGTTACTAGTAGGCCACAAGAATATAAATTCTGACCATGTTTTAAATTTTGTGAAACAATTTCAAGGATTATAAATACTTGATATTGTGGACTTCCTAAGTTATATTTTGAAATTTGAAGAATATGTTCTACTTCATTTTGCAATTTGTAGACTTGTAGTTATATTGTATGTTTAAATTATAATCATGTTTTAAATTTTGTGAAGTCGTTTTAGGAATTATAAGTATTTGACATTATGGACATCTAGAACCTTTTAAATTTTGAAGTTGAAAAATATGTTGAACTTCTTTTTCCAATTTGCAATTGTAGATTACAGTTTATATTTCAATAAYGCTATTGATGATTGGATTTTATCATGATAAGTTATTCATATATGTCTATTGATGTTGATTTCTTATGCTCCATTTTAGACTTCGAGAGGAACTAATCAATTGACTCAAACATTTYGTAGGCTTGGAAATAAATCCTTTAATTGCATCAATATTCCMCAAGTCAAGCTAAGTAGTTCTATCGACACATGTCTCCTTTTGTTTCTTAACATATTTAAGGCAAGTTGGTAGTGGAACTGTTTGACCCAGAAACTGAACATGAGACATATCATAGTCTTAAATGACATGTAAAGTTGAATCCCAACGATATGAACATTTCTTATTGGTTTTACTAATTAAATCTTGTGAAACATCACAATTGTTAAAACCGACATTTAATGAAGCTTGAATTTGAATATTTTCGTCATCAATCATTCTTGAAACACTTTCAGGCACACTCTTATTCTTTTCTTTCCACATTTTAGTTTTGTCAAAATATTTTTGAGCATTCTTCTGCTCTGATTGCACTTGAACTATGTTAGTAAACTTAAACAATTTATAATGTTGTTGCTTAATTTCATTCAACTTACCATAAAATAACTTCTGAAGATCAACAAGCTTGGCATTAATAAAAACAACACATGCTTTAAGGAATTCTACATTACCATGTTTCTCCTTCAATTCCTCAATTTGGGCCTCTAAGGAATTGATTTGTTCTTGATATTTGGAAAAAAAATTCCCTTTTTTTTCTTCTTGAAAAACAATTTATTGCTTGGCGTGTTCTTCTTTGATAACAACTACTTCAATTTTGTGGATATCATTAACTATCGCAACCAATGCTTTATTTTCTTCAATGAACTGACTTATTTGATGTTGATGCTCTTTATCCAACAAAGATTCTTGAATTTTCAACTTTTCCTATAGCTATGCAACTTGTTTATTCTCTTCTCTTAACTTTGTAGTGAGATTACCAATTAACCATTTATTTGCATCAACAAATGCTCCCATAACATCAACGGTTTCCTCAACAAATTCTTCATCATTTAAATGGGTTTTATTCCAAATCAACACTTGTTCCTGTGGATCTTCTTCAGATACTTATTTTTTCATCTTTTTTGCTTTCCTTTTTACATGGCTTTTTTTGTGTTGCTAAAAATATAATTACTTAAAGACACAACAATTTCTTCCACTGGTTCAAAACTATCAAAATCTAATGTTGTAGACTTTGATTTGTCAGGAAGAGCAGTGATTGGTGTAGAATTAATTGTTGAAGAAACTATGATATTTGTTGATATTGTATGCCCGACACTTTGATCATGATTGTTTTTTTTGATTCCTTCAATATACTTTGAAGGAGTTTGCATTTCTATGTTTTCTTGAATACTATTAGATGGGTCTTATTTTCCCTTGCCATGTTCATTTTTATCTAATCCTTCTTTATTATGTGGCTGACCATTATTTACTTGTTGATCAATCTACATAAATTGAGGAGGATTATCTTTGATTTGTTCTGATTCTAATTGAACACTCTCAGATGGGTCATCTCTTCCCTATGTAATTCCTTGCATTTAACTTTTCTCTTTTAGAAAAAGTTTTTTTCCTATTGAGATGGAAGGCTAAGAATTCATATACTTTTGGATTGTCTTTAATCTCTTCAATCCTTTTGATCCCTTCTTGATAACTTTGAGGTCTTTTAAAAATAATATTAGATGAAGAATCTTCATGAACATGCACTTTAACATTCTTTACCACACTGCAATGTTTTTTAACAAGACCTTTTGGGTCATGACTCTTGAAGTTTCCACAGGCTAGCCAAATGTTCCGAAGTTGCTCTACATCCTTCAATGTGTGCTTACCATTTAATAAAGAATAAATTTCTAATTAATTAGGAAAATAATGCCATTATTTATTTTGATTTTTAGATAAAGAAGCAACAATACCCATAACCACAGTTTGATAAGCTATTTCTCTAAGCACAAGTCTATATGGGACATATCTTGGTAAAAGATGAGGAGCTCCTTGACATCCATGTATCCTAATATAAGAAAATTATTCATCTAAAACCAATCTTCTATTTCTTTGATTGCATTCATGGCTTCTTGTTTAAACCTAGGAGTTGTTTGTTTTTTCAACAAAATATACAAAGGGCTCATGAAATTGTCACAAATTTCATAAAAATAATTCTTGCAATTGATAGCCAACAATTTTGAATAGTAAATATGTACTGGATCCTGAGAGATTGACCAATTCCAACACATCATTGGAAAATGGGTTTTGGCGCAAACTACATCTATTAGATAAGCAGACATGGAAAACCCTTGACAAAGCCTTGATGGTGTTTCTTGTGTGTTCTTGATTGCTTATTGAATATTAGCTGAAAGTATGTGTGCCCAATTGAATATTTTTCCTTTACGTACCTGATGTAACAAAGGAACCCAACCTAACTTGAATTTCTGTGAATCACTTTCACCATATAAACTGCATAACATAATCGCTGCTAGCATTTGGGGTTTTTTCAGATGTTGAATGGAGTACAATTTATCAAAATTAATTTTGAATGAAGGAGAGTCATACCACCATTCTCTAATTAAATCATCCATTTGAATGTTTTCCCCATTTACTTCTTTGGCTTCAAATTATTCTAAATTTTTTTCATCGAGACTAACTTCCTTTGAATTTAGCTTGTACATGTTAAAAATATCTTCAGACCTAAAAGACCCAATAACTTGACGAGAAGAATTAACAGTTGTACACGTTTTAATATTGGTATGAGAAATTATCCACCATACTATGTGATAGTAAGGTAGAATGGTTGGTCTGGAAACTACTTTGTGCAGGTTGGATTTTTTGATGTCCTCAAAATCATCAATATCTTCTTCATCCTCATCCTTGAAATTTCCTTCTTCAAAGAAATCGTAAATTTCACTCCACTCCATGCAAGTCTTGATGCCAATTTTGTAAGAAGTATCTGAGTAGAACATTGAATTAGGGTTCTTTTCTTCTTCCTCCTCTTTGAACTTCTATTTATTTCCTTTCCCTTTCTTGGTCATTTTGTCTATAAAGATCCTGCATTTTAGATGAAATAATTAAATACAGGCTTGGTTTCTATTTAAAGAGAATTTGAAATTTTAGATTTGAATAAAAAAACTAACCAGGAATGAAAAATTTGTAGAATGTTGTAACTTTCACTCTTGATATTCAACTGGTAAAATAAATCTTCCTTATAGAAACCCCAAAGCAATGTATGGAGTAAAAAAATGAAATTGAAGTGTGTGATATGTGTGTAATAAACGTTTTAAGGCTCAGTTTTCATTGCAATATAGGATCGAATTCATGTAACGTGTATTAACCAACAACTAGCAAAAGCATTAATGGGGGAAATGATAGTTTGCGCATTTGAAAAATAAGGTGGGAAAATCATATTCCGTTAACTGGGCACTAGACCACTAGGAAGTTATTGAAAACATACAATGAGAGACCCTCTCGATGATGACAAGGACGATGCGACTTTTTTTCATATATCTTTTAGTTAACCGAACCACGAGACCATCGAAAAACCGGTTAACCGAGAAACCAAGTCTCTGCTGTTAATTGCACTTTATAATGTAGAATCTAGCCATGCCATCGAGAAATTGGGACATCCTTGTGATATGACCAATAGTTTGAGTTTCACTGAAATTTAAAGGAATTTATTCAAAAATTAAAACATCAATGTATGATTTTTTTTTTTTTTAATTAAATTTAAACTACAAAGCATCCAAAAAAAAGAAAAAAGAATGGCTATAAAATAAACACAATTTTTGGTAGGGGACCCATTATTGTATTAAATATATACAATAATGGGGGGTTGTTGTACATGCCACAACAAATGGCGACACACTGGAAGAATATTTTATCTTTGTTATTGATAATATAGGGTTTTATATTATTCACAGTTATACACTAGTCCTTACTTAAGGTTTCAATAATTGTTAGGAGTAGTTTTAAAATACTTAATATTTGAAAAAAAATTAGTTATTCATTTTCAATAGTCATCATTTAACATAATATTTTGAAAAGAGCAATATTAATGAAGTTCATTTTTTAAACAAGATAATTAGTTATAAAATCAAACCAAGGGCCTAAATTTTGTTGGGTATGTGTTATATTCTTTGCAGGGGGCAGAGCGCCCCCTTGCGTGGGGGTTCGGGGGCAGTGCCCCCGAAATTTTTTTTTGGCGGTTTTTTTGCGTCTGTTTTTGGGCGGTTTTTGGCACATGGTTTTCGCCGATGGTTTTTCCATTTCCGGTTAAGGAATTAGGGTTGTTGACTAATCCAAGTTATTGGATTAGGGTTTTGGATGCTACATGATCCTATATGTATATTTTATTGTAAACAATGTATGTTGATGATGAATATAGAATATGTTGGTCTTCTCGGTTTGGGTTTCCAAGGGAAAAATATCTGTGTAATGTGTGTATTTTCCATTGTATCGTTTATGTTCTTTTATTGAAAATATGTTTGCAGTAAACAATTGTACAAGGTTAAAATCTACAAATTCTTCTATCAACCAAAGCTTACACATATTTGTTCTTCATCTCTCTTAAACCCAACATTGTTTCCCTGTCCGTGAGCACCCATAGCTCCAACATAGATACCTTAGTATCATTCAAGTATTGACCCACTGCCAATGAGTGTCCATAGCCCCGACGAGTTTACTTGTACTTTCCACACTAATATAGCGCTTTCAACTTTTATTTGATATATTTTCATAATTTTCAACATTTTGAGATGTATAAAAATATTATGCAATGGGCGTAATGGAAGTGGGGCGATATGAGCATTATTTTAATTAGCAATGGTTTGGTATACAAAAACTAATCCCATAGGTTTTTTTTTCACTTCCAATTATTACTAACGTCAATTTTATATTGTGAAGTGCATGAATGTCTTATAAACATATTAGAGAAGCACTTTTATTTCAAATGAACACTATAATTAAAAATTCTAAAATTCTTTCAAATGAACAGTTAAATTCTTTAAAATTTGGCCATTCACGTGGAGGTTTTCAATCTCCCCGTCTAAAGATTGTAAAATATATGTTGAAGGGCCTAAGTTTCTTAGAAATTTGAAATGGTCCTAGCCAAAGATGTTAAAACTTTGTGTGTTTTCCTTTTTCCTCATGAGCTTTGTCCCATTTCAAAACTAGGTCTCCAATTTGAAAATCTTTCTTATCAACTAAATGCTTATCAAACCAACGTTTATTATTAATTTATGTTCATGAAATTTGGTTTTGGTTTTTTCTCTTCTTCTTCTAACTTTATTAATGTGTCAATTCTCATTCGCAAGTTAGGGCATGAATCCTCTCGAACGAACTGAGCTAGTTGCAATGAAGGAAGAAAAACATTAGGAGGCATAATAGATTCCTTTCCATAAACAAGAAAGTATAGTGATTTTCCTAATGATTTTTTAGGTGTTACCCTATCTTCCCGTACCACATTATGAAGTTGTTTATTCCGATTTCTCTGATGATCATGAAGAATCTTTTTAATGAATTGAATTAATTTTTTATTGGTTGATTAAGCTAATCCATTTTTCCGAGGATAAAAGTTTGCAAAATACTTGATTATGATCACTTTTTCAAAAGCATATTCAATTAATTTGAGAGAAGAAAAATATACTTGTATTATCAAAAACCAAGGAATTGGGAATACCAAACCTAGAAATTATGAATTGATTAAGGAAACATATTACATGATCTTCATTAACTTTCTTGAGAGCATTGGATTCAGTCCATCTTGTAAAATAGTCTGTAGCAGTTAAAATATATTTGTGAAGTTGTGAAGAATTGGGATTAATATCCCCTACTATATCTAGAACCCACTATTCAAATGGACCTTCCGCCTCAACTAACGTAATGGAAAAACATGTTTCTTCTCTTTTCTTGAATATGTTTAATAGAGTTTGCATTTTCTAGCATAAGTGCAAGCATCTTTGAACACAGTAGGCCATAAATATCCAACTCTAAGAATCTTGTGTGCAGTTGTTTCTCCACCAAAATTTCCTTCAGCTGTTCCATCATGTAGTTCATCCAATACTTTATTTGCATCAAAATTTTCAAGACATCTTAGTAAAACATTATCGTAATTTTCTCTAATGCTCCATCTATAAGTTGATATTTAGCATATTTCAATCTTAATGCTCTTTTATTCTTAGGTTCCAAGTATTAACGAGAAGTATCGTGAGTTAATTAATATTTAATGTCATAATACTTTGAATTGGTAGGTATTGGAATATATAAAAATTCATTGCTTACCTCCGATTCATTTTCCCAACCTTCTCGATCACTTACTTGAGAAACTTCTAAATCAACTGCTAACTTACATAAACCTTGTCCTTCACATCCATCTATCCTAATATAAGAAAATTATTCATCTAAACACCAATCTCCTATTTCTTTGATTGCATTCATGGCTTCTTGTGTAAACATAGGAGCTGTTTGTTTTTCAACAAAATATACACAGGGCTCACAAAATTGTCACAAATTTCATAAAAGTAATTCTTGCAATTGATAGCCCACAATTTTGAATAGTAAATATGTACTGGATCCTGAGAGATTGACCAATTCCAACACATCATTGGAAAATGGGTTTTGGTGCAAACTACATCTATTAGATAATCAAACATGGAAAACCCTTGACAAAACCTTCATGGTGATTCTTGTGAGTTCTTGATTGCTTGTTGAATATTAGCTGAAAGTATGTGTGCCCAATTGAATATTTTTCCTTTACGTACCTGATGTAACAAAGGAACCCAACCTAACTTGATTTCTGTGAATCACTTTCACCATATAACCTGCATAACATAATGGCTGCTAGCATTTGGGGTTTCTTCAGATGTTGAATGGAGTACAATTTATCAAAATTAATTTTGAATGAAGGAGGGTCGTACCACCATTCTCTAATTAAATCATCCATTTGAATGTTTTCCCCATTTACTTCTTTGGCTTCAAATTCTTCTAAATTTTTTTCATCGAGACCAACTTCCTTTGATTTTAACTTATACATGTTAAAAATATCTTCACACCTAAAATACCCAATAACTTGACGAGAAGAATTAATAGTTGTACAAGTTTTAATATTGGTATGAGAAATTATCCACCATACCATGTCATAGCAAGGTAGAATAGCTGGTCTGGCAGCTACTCTGTGCAAGTTGGATTTTTTGATGTCCTCAAAATCATCAACATATTCTTCATCCTCATCCTTGAAATTGCCTTCTTCAAAGAAAATGTAAATCTCACTCCACTCCATGCAACTCTCGATGCCAATTTTGTAAGAAGTATCTGAGTAGAACGCTGAATTAGGGTTCTTTTCTTCTTCCTCCTCTTTGAACTTCTATTTCTTTCCTTTCCCTTCCTTGGTCACTTTGTCCATAAAAAACCTATATTTTAGATGAAATAATTAAATACAGACTTGGTTTCTATTTAAAGAGAAATTGAAATATTAGGTTTGAATAAAAAAACTAACTAGGAATGAAAAATATGCATAATGTTGTAACTTTCACTCTTGATATTCAACTGGTAAAATAAATATTCCTTATAGAAACCCCAGAGAAATGCGTGGAGTAAAAAAATGAAATTGAAGTGTGTGATATGTGTGTAATAAACGTTTTAAGGCTCAATTTTCATTGCAATATAGGATCAAATTCACGTAATGTGTATTAACCAACAACTAGCAGAAGCATTAATGGAGGAAATGATAGTTTGTGCATTTGAAAAATAAGGTGGAAAAATCATATTCCGTTAACTGGGCACTAGATCACCGAGAAGTTATTGAAAACATACAATGAGACCTTCTCGATGATGACAAGGCCGATGCGCTTGTTTTTCATATATCTTTTCGTTAACCGAAGCACAAGACCACCGAGAAACTGATTAATCGAGAAACCATGTCTCTGCTGTTAATTACACTTTATAATATAGAATCTAGCTTTGCCATCGAAAAATTGGGACATCCTTGTGATATGACCAACAATTTGAATTTTATTGAAATTTAAAGGAATTTATTCAAAAATTAAAACATCAATGTTTTAATTTTTTTTAAATATTTAATTTAAACAACAAAACATCCAAATTATCCAAATTCAAAAAAAAGAAAAAGAAAGAATGGCTATAAAAAAAAATAAAACTTTGTCTGGGGACCCATTATTATATTAAATATATACAATAATGGGGGTTTTGTACATGCCACAACAGATGGCAACACATTGGAACAATAATTTATCTCTGTTATTGATAATATAATCTTTTATATTATTCACGGTTATACATCAATCCTTACTTAAGGTTTCAATAATTGTTAGGAGTATTTTTACAATACTTAATATTTGAAAAAATATTAGTTATTCATTTTCAATAATAATCATCTAACATAATATTTTTAAAAGAGCAATATTAATGAAGTTCATTTTTTAAACAAGATAATTAGTTATAAAATTAAAACAAAGGTTTAAATTTTGTTGGGTATGTGTTATATTCTTTGTAGGGGTGGAGTGTCTTTTTTCTCGGAGGTGGGAGTCCCCCTTGCCATGGGGGTTTGGGGGTAGTGCCTCCGATTTTTTTTGGCGATTTTTTACGTTTGTTTTTTGGGCGGTTTTCGGCACATGGTTTTCACCGATGGTTTTTCTATTTCTGGTTAAGGAATTAGGGTTGTTGACTAATCTGGGTTATTGTATTATGGTTTTGGATGCTACGAGATCCTATATCTATATTGTATTGTAAACAATGTATGTTGATGATGAATATAAAATATGCTGGTTTTCTCGGTTTGGGTTTCCAGGGGAAAAATATCTCTGTAATGTGTGTATTTTCCATTGTATCATTTATGTTCTTTTATTGAAAATCTATTTGCAGTAAATAATTATACAAGGTTAAAATCTACAAATTCTTCTATCAACCAAATCTTGCACACATTTGTTCTTCATCTCTCTTAAACTCAACATTGTTTCACTGCCCGTGAGCACCCATATCTCCGACAGAAATACCTTAGTATCATTCAAGTATTGACCTGCTGCTAGTGAACATCCATAACCCTGACAAATTTACTTGTACTTTCGACACTAATATAGTACTTTCAACTTCTATTTGATATATTTTCATAATTTTCACCATTTTGAGCGCATAGGTAAGTCAGTTAGACTAATCTTTTGGTACTCTTTTGCCGGGTTGGATGACTGCCCAACCATATTCCAATATTCACTAATCTTATTCTCCTCTGATTGATTGCCTGGACCGCAGGCAGGAGACGCATTTTTTGGTTGGCTCCCTCGATTGGCAATAATAAAAGGAGATAGATAGCTTCTCCTTTATTCGTATTACTGCCTATTATGAATACGTATAGTTTTAGATTGATCATCCCCTTTATTGAAACCGAGAAACTGCATGCTGTTATTCTTCGTTTTAAAATGGTGTGATATGTCTTAGTGGAGCGATAGCTTAATACCTACCAACAACCCACTCTACCTATTACAATTCAATCTCAGAGAAAACGTATAATTCATAGTGTTTCAATTCTTACCCGCTAGTTAGCGGCAAATAACATTCTAAATAAAGAGTTGACACCCTTAGCAAGCAAGGTCGATAAAGGTGGTGCCGGTGTTGCATTTCCGGAAGCGAGCGTATGTGTTCCCATTCAACTAGGTAGGTGTTCGAATCATCAAATAGGAAATAGTTGGTCATTTTGATATGTATACAAATCTTACGTATGTAATAGGCGTAATGAAAGTGGAGTGATATGAGATTTATTTTAATTAGCAATAGTTTGGTATATAAAAACTAATCCCATAGGTTTTTCTTTCACTTCCCATTATTACTAACGTCAATTCTATAATGTGAAGTGCATGAATCTCTTATAAAAATATTAGACAAGCACTTTTATTTCAAATGAAAACTATAATTATATTATATATCAAGTAAAGAACTTCCTCCATAGTTAGAAGTTACTAATTTGTGAGCATCAACAACCAAAAACAAAAACTCGAAAAAAATAAAATTAATCAACTATAAAAGAAAAACTCAATAATATCAAATTCTATAATACTTTAAAATTAATGAAACATAAAAATAGAAAAAAAAAACTATCAAAACAATTTAAAAAATTAAAATATTTACATATTTTCATTAGGAAATAAGAAAAATATTTCTTTAAAATTTGATCATTCACGTGGAGGTTTTTAATCTCACTATTTAAAAAATGTAAAATTTATGTTGAAGGGCTAAGTTTCTTAGAAATTTGAAATGGTCCTAGCATATGTTGAAACTTTGTGTGTTTTCCTTTTTTCTCACGAGCTTTGTCCCATTTTAGAACTAGGTCTCCAATTTGAAAATCTTTCTTATCAACTAAATGCTTATCAAACCAACATTTATTATTAATTTATGTTCATGAATTTTTTTTATTTTTTTTTTCTCATTCTTCTTCTAACTTTATTAATGTGTCAATTCTCATTTGCATCTTAGGGAATGAATCTTCTCGAACAGACTGAGTTAGTTGCAAAGAAGGAAAAAAAACATTAGGAGGCAGAATATATTCCTTTCCATAAACAATAAAGTATGGTGATTTTCCTAATGATTTTTTAGGTGTTTCCCTATCTTCCCATAACACATTATGAAGTTGTTTATTCTGATTTCTCTGATGACCATGAACAATCTTTTTTAGGAATTTAATTGAATTTTTATTGGTTGATTAAGCTAATCCATTTCCCTGAGGATAATAGTTTGCAAAATACTTAATTGTGATCCCTTTTTCAAAAGCATATTCAGTTAATTTGAGAGAAGAAAAATAATATGTATTATCAAAAACCAAGGAATTGGGAATACCAAACCTGGAAATTATGAATTGATTAATGAAAGAGATAACATGATCTTCATTAACTTTCTTGAGAGGAATGGCTTCAGTCCATATTGTAAAATAGTTTGTAGCAGTTAAAATATATTTGTGAAGTTGTGAAGAATTGGGATTAATCTCCCCTACTATATCTAGAACCCACTATTCAAATGGACCTTCCACCTCAACCAACTGTAATGGAAAAAACATGTTTCTTCTCTTTTCCTGAAGATGTCTAACATAGTTTACATTTTCTAGCATAAGTGCAAGCATCTTTGAACACGGTAGGGCACAAATATCCACCTATAAGAATCTTGTGTGCAGTTGTTTCTCCACCAAAATTTCCTCCAGCCGGTCCATCATCTAGTTCATCCAATACTTTATTTGTATCAAAATTTTCAAGACATCTTAGTAAAACATTATCGTAATTTTCTCTGAACAATACTCCATCTACAAGTTGATATTTAGCATATTTCAATCTTAATGCTCTTTTCTTCTTCGGTTCCAATTAGTGAGGAGAAGTACTGTGAGTTAAATAATATTTAATGTCATAATACTTTGAATTGGTAGGTATTGGAATATACAAAAATTCATTGCTTACCTCCGATTCATTTTCCCAACCTTCTTGATCACTTACCTGAGAACCTTTTGAATCTGCTGCTAACTTATATAGACCCAATTCTTCACATCCATCTATCCTAGTATACGAAAATTATTCATCTAAAAACCAATCTCCTATTTCTTTGATTGTATTCATGACTTCTTGTGTAAACCTAGGAGTTGTTTGTTTTTTCAAAAAGTAATTCTTGCAATTGATAGCCCACAATTTTGAATAATAAATATGTACTAGATCTTGAGAGACTGACCAATTCCAACACATCATTGGAAAATGGGTTTTGGCGCAAACTACATCTATTATATAATCAGACATGGAAAACCCTTGACAAAATGTTGGATGCAAACCTAGTTAGGTGAAAAGGCTATTTTTGGGAAGAGAAGCATGAGAGGAGGAAAGGATAGCTGGAAGGAAAAGCAACACATGTGAGGGAAGTAGGCGAGGTGCGCATGCAAGGAAGACCTAACGACACTAGGGTTAGGTTTTTTGTAATGTATTGTAATGGCTGATGAGCCAAGAATATAAATAGGTAGTATTTAGAGGAAGTAAGGACGGACCGAGTGAGCGACTCACAGAGGAAGATAGGTAGAGAAAGGGGAGGACAAGAGATGGCAGAGAATTGTAAGAATTGTACTAGTTAGTAAGCTGGTGAGCTAGGGAAGCAGTGAGCGACCCGATCTCGAGGGTTAGATCACAGCCTTGGGAGCTTGGTGCGATCTAGTTAGCCTCACATGGATCGAGGAGCCTGTTGAAGAGAGTAAGATCTAAGATTGTAAACACGCACAACGTGACATATTACTGAACTGGAATAAATAACTTGAGAGGCAGATATTTGTGGACGTATCCTAGGAGGGGGTGAACCACGATAACACTTGTGTTGTTCGAATGAATGTATGTGTCTTTATTACTGTTAAATGGTGAATCTTAGATGAATGAATTAACTATTTAGATCTGGTATTTCACATGCATGAATAAGATTACTGCTATAATCAAATGCTAGACTAGATTAATAAATATTACGAGACACAACCGCATATGTCCACTCATTACCAGGTTGCAAACACTTGAGTATTACAGCCACCCATAGAGCTATCTTGGGTGAGACTACGTAGTACACTCTATGTGCTGCATTGCCTTCTGGTCTACCAGAGGGGATGATAGTTTTAGAGGGGTTTTGTTGGGAGATTATTAAATTTGAATCGGGTTTGATCTATGATAGTAATATAGGATCAGGATAATCGATAAATAATCCTAAGTAGAAGTATACAACAAGCCAACAAATGGTTCCGAACATGATGGGATCGAGTACATGAGATTTATGGAAAATGCGTCAAAAGAATGATAGACCGAATGACAAGACATTGAGAGAATGAGATTCTAAAAGGGGATGTTGAGACCGTGGAATCCAACGAAGGCAGAGATAGAGAGCTGGTTGAAAACAAAGGAGCTGGAGTTTGCACAAAATGATAACATAAACCCGAAGTTGACACCACGCAAATATCTGGACAAGTATGTATTCACCGACTTGCATGAAGTATCTTTCTGTGATTTCCCACACGTATTGCAGGAGTGGATAAAAATATTAAAAGACAACCATCCTACAAATCATATCAGACAACATGATTTATCACATAATTTGCAGTAGATTCAACGAAGTCTTACAATGCAACAGAACAAGAGTTCTTGAAGGGACCTCGAGGTAGGTATATCAGATCGTTATATACTTCTATTAATATATTAATATATAACAAAGGTGTAATGAAAATGGAGTCAGACAACTAAAATTCCTTGCATGCATGGGGGAAGGGGGGAAGCACTGACAAGAGAAGGAGAAATGGAAGGAGAAAGGGATAAAGGAAAGAAGGAGGAGGCCTTGGACCCAATTATGATGGACGAAGACCAGATCAAGCGGATCATGGCAACAAGTGGCAGAACGCGTAGTGGAGTACCCTACTGATATAACATGAACACCAAGAAGAGAGCCGTAGCCCCGAGGGAGGGCTTGGCAAGTGATAAAGAAGAGGTAGAGGATCTTCGGGCTGTGGAGCAGATTGAGGAAATCTTGTGCGCAACATATGAGAGGAAGACGATAGGTCCAAGAGCGGGAATAGAAGGTAGCACTCCTATCCATATCATTGTTAGTGTGGAACCCATAAACCCATGTGCGACTAATACACCAAGAAGAACACCATTTAGACAACCGAATTTCGAAAGAAGGAAGACAACAGGAAGTACATTGACACAAGGAACAACAACTGGGGGAACCAGTTGAAGAAGCATTAGTCAAGTATATACACCGCGCAGAGGTAGTAGTTCAACATTCACGATGGCAGGACATGATCCCACTATCAGGTTACCAGAATTTAAAGGAGAGGCATCGAAGGACCCTGAGAAGCATTTGTTCATTTGTGAAAAGATCAAGGAAGTGAAACAAATCACATATGAGGACACTAAACTTGCACAATTAGCTATCACGCTAAGAGATTGCACACTGGATTGGTACATGAGTTTAGCTGCAAACAATCCACCAAGAACAACTAGAACGATTGGAGATATCAAAAAGTTGTTGATAAATGAATTCCAAAAGCCTAGTTCAGAGAATCAATACATGAATGAGATGATAGAGATTAGATAGAAACCAGGAGAATATGTATGGGAGTTTGACCATAGATTCAAACGATTGAAGGGAAAGCTAAAGTATGTCATGACATATATGCAACATAGGCATCTGTTCATCAATTCATTACTACCACACTTGAAATACCCTTTGCAACAATAGAAGTTTTAGACACAGACAAAGGCTCTACAGGCAACTCTACAACTGGAAGAGAACCAATATCATAAGACATACAGATTTAGAGGAGCTGAAGGAGGATCTGAAGAACTTAACATTCCAGTTAAACCAAAAAAAAGGTAAGGCCAAAAGAGAAGTTGTTTAGTGTACCACATATAGGACATAATGACACCATAAGAACGAATGTCCAACATTCACGTAGTACATGGCAACAAAAATGCCAAACCCATTGCCAATAGGAGGACTATGTTGTGAGATCTATAAGAAACAGGGGCATGATCCATATCACTACCTAATGATGTAGAAGTACCAAACAATATGTAAGAGCTCATATTGCAACTTTTGAAAGTTAGTAGGCCATGATGACAAAGATTGCAGAACCATGGGCCTCATGAGGGAAAGAACATCAGATGCTTACAGGGTGCAGGAAGAAATGATGATCGGGCAAGCTGCACCACAGTTTAACCAAGTACCATCCCCGTATAACATCGCACATCAACAATATAACACTGCGCAACCGCAGTAAAATACCACGCAACCAAACTATAATCCCGCGCAGTATAACCAGGTGCCTCGGTATAATGCACCACGAGGAGATCGAGCTGCTTATAGAGGTGGAGGAAGAGGAAGAGGAGGCTTTGAAGAGGTAGAGGAACAATGGTATGCCACTACTGTCAACAACCAGGACACTATTCAAGAGAATGTCTACTTCCACCTGCTACATGTATGTATTATCGTGCATCAAATCATGACACGAAAGAATGCCCTACACTATTGGGAAAGATATAGGAAAAAAGAAATTAGAACAATCATAATGTTCAATGGATTTCAATGAAATGAAGGGATGAAGGAAGAAACATCAACATAGTTATGCGGGGAGAAGCTAAGACATGAAACGACGCAGTAAGACAAGATCTATCACAAAACCAATGGGTGAAGAAGAATATCGAACCGAAGAAGCAGTTTGATGCACCGAACGAAAAGGAGATATTCAAGTAGGCCAGAAAAAAGATTCTTGAGGCCAGACATTGCATCGACATCAACTGCGCAACATAATAAGGAAGTACCAACGTACGAGATGCCTCCATCGCTGGATCAAACCAAAGAAGCACAACCCCTGGGACAAGTAAGTGCGATTAAGGGATTTTTGTAATCCTGTGTTAAACTACTAAGTGATCCATCCTCTGTTAAAGTATTACAAAATATGCTAGAAAGGTGGAGCATAGAGGCAGAAGAAAATCTAGAACAGAAAATAGTTAATAATTTGCATACAAGGAGGAGAACAAACAAAGAATTCATACTGAACGCCAACATTGGAGATTTCAACATGGGAGATATTATACTGGATTTAGGATCTGAATTAAATGTGCTACCCAAGAAGATGTGAAAATTCATGGGAGAACCCACATTATGATATTCACCTGTTCAACTGAAACTAGCAAATCAACATAGAGTTCTACCAATTGGAAGGTTAAAAAGGGTGACAGGAGATCTGGTTGGAGTACGCACCAAAGCCAATTTCAAAGTAATAGAGATAGTGGATGGNGGCTGCAAACTATCAATTGATTGCAGGACACTTATACAATATGGGTGCATACAACATCTTGAGAATATGTGTACGAGAACATGAAATACATAGGATTTTAGCAGAAGCCCATGAGGGAATAACATGAGGACATTATGCAGGCAAAGCTACTGCGCAGAAGGTATTGCGCGCAGGACTATGGTGGCAAACTGTTCACAAAGACTCAAAAGACTACCCCCAAAGATGTGATGTATGCCAGAGAATTGGTAAACCGAATAGACGGGATGAGATGCCCTAAGACCAAAAGTAACCTTGCAAGTATTCGACAAATGGGCAATAGATTTTGTGGGACCAATTAACCCATCAACAAAAAGGTCAGGAGTGAGGTATATTATTATTGTGACATAATACTTAACAAGATGGGTAAAAGAAGCACCAATAAAAGATTGCAGCGCAGAGACAACATCACACTTCTTGTTTGAGCAAGTGATCACTAGATTTGGATGCCCAAGGATTTTGATGAGCGACCAAGGCACTCACTTCATTAACATCACTATTAAGGCTATGACTGAGGAGTTTGAGGATTATCATCAAAAGAGTACACCATACCATCCTCAAGCAAATGGAACAATGGAAGCATTTAATAAGATCCTCGAAAGTGCACTGACAAATATTTGCAATGTTAATAGGGACGATTGATACTTGAAGATACCAGTAGTACTATGGGCGTACAAGAGGACCAAATGAAAAAAATTGATAGGGCAGACACCATTCAGACTGGTGTATGGAAAAGAGGTAGTGGTTCCATTAGAGTTTTTGGTACCTATTCTGCGTGTAGCAGCAATTACAAACATGACAGAGCGAGGCAAAGTACAAGAAAGGATAAGTTAACTGATGATCATGGAAGAAGATATGATTCTATCAGGGTTTCACCAAGAAGTACAGAAAGCAAGGGACACAGCTTGGCATGATAGACATGTCAAGAGGAAAAATTTCAAGGAGGGAGACCTAGTCTTGGTCTACGACAGTAAATCTCTTCAGTACCCAGGAAAACTCATAATGCATTGGTTGGGACCATATGAAGTAAATGCTGTCACATATGGGGGAGATGTACAACTGAAAGAATTGGGAGGAACATAACTCAGAGGAATGATCAATGGGACCCGACTGAAGATGTATAGGGACATTCAACCTCCTAACACTTAAAAATAAAAAATAAAAAAAATCAAAGGACTGCGTGCAACACAAGAGGGGTTACCGTGCTAGAAATCAATAGACAACAACCAACGAAAGGAGACGTATCACGACGAGAAGAAAATGTCCACGCGCACTGGCCAACCAACATCACGTGCACTTGGAAACGTTAGCATGCCGAAGAAAGGACCAACGATAAAAAAAGGAGGAAATTGCGGAAATGGCGGGTACGACAGATAGGCACCAACTGATGGCATCTATCAAAATTGAATGTCAAGAACGATTGACGGGATGTCACCTTAATCCTGCCAACTGGCGACGTCAAGGGAATTAAAGGGAAAGTATGCGGGAAGCGCCAGTTCATTCAAAACACAACTTGGGTAACTTCTCCGAGAAGTTTCACATGATTCCAATATTAAGTAAGCATGAGGATATCATAAGGGTTATTGTGAAATTTAGAAAAGCACAAAGCGACAAAGTATCCATAGTAGAGAGCGAGGTTGCATGATTTACAAAACGAACTAGTTTGACGAAGACCATTTTAACCACCATGGCACCACCCAAGCTAGGAGCACTGATCCAGGCCTGCAGGCGACCTCGAAGCAACCTTAGAGCACCTCAACAACCACAGGGAAGCTAATAGGAACCACCACAGACTACAAAATTTTTCAACTTGGACGAAATCCCTTTGCCCAATATGGAACGAGCGAGCCCCACACTAATGGTCGAGGAAACCCAACAAACAACAACAGTGGGCATGGATATCGACATGCCAGAAGTGGGACAGAGCCAACATGCCAAGGATGCAGGAAATACTTCGCACCCTAAAAACCCGGAAGAAGCCCCGAGGGTTAATGGGACGGTCCCAAACCAGACAAAAGAGGCCGCGCCTGAAAGGTCACACACAATAGCGCCAGAGCAACAATAGGAGGGCATAGTAGAAGATATCACTGACCGGGTAGAGGCCTATATAAAGGAGAGAACCATGGAGGCTAGAACCTCGAGTCAACTACCACAACAGAAGGGTAAGTAGCCAATAGCAAGATCACCGCACAAGAAGACTGCAACAACCATAGTCTTATCACGTGTTCCAGAATGGGTGTGTATCGCGGCTAACCTGTTAGGCTGTGTGGAAAAACTACGGTACTTGGATAACGATGTGACCGACATGGAAAAGTTTCCAGAGTTTGAAAAACAAGTTTACCTAGATACCATCGGTATAAGACCCTTCGGCGAACCAATTGTCCAACCAAAAAAGCGGGCAGCTAGACTGGCCAACATTGAGATTCTAAGCCTATTGGATATCCCACACTTTGGAAGGGGCCGTGACATAAAAAAATGCGTCAAGCAGCTGATGGAAGTTACCCACAGAGGATACCTATGAGTGGAAGAGCATGTCTCGATAGACGTAGAGATCATTGCATATATTACAGGGCTTCCATATCAGGGGGAGACCCTCGCACAGTTCCTCGATGGAAAGACAAAGGAGAAGGTGCTGGCTGAGGAAATGAAGAAGACGTATGTCATAGAAAGAGTTTCACGCAGAATCATCATCAAGTGCATCAATGATGCAACAACAAGGATGGCCACCAAACTCATGGCTTGGAAGTTGCTCAGAAAGTGCCACAAGGAGGAAGTCCTTGCCGAGGTCATCGCAACTATAACACGGTGTGCGGAGGGTACTATGCTTAGCTGGGCCCCGTACTTGTTGAATTTGTTCCTTGAATACTGCAAGGATGCCCATGACCCGGGGACAAAGTTCCACTACTCTTGGCTAGTCATCCTGATTACCTTGGTCAAATAGAGGGATCCTAAATATACATACTTTTGCAAGCGATCCACTCGTTGCCACGCAACGCAATACCTATCATTGGGGAGCACATCAGACCCCAAAAACAAAAGTGCAAATGAAAGCATATTCGCAGGGTATTACAACGACCTGCAAGAAAGCATTGCCAACACTTGATGGGTTATGCCAGAAGTTGTTGTGCAATATTAGGGCATAACCAACTTTAAAGCGACCAGGCATGCCGTATGGATCCAAGCACGAAAGGATCCCGAGAAGGAATGGCTACAACTACGATACTGCATCAAGGAAGAAGACGTAAAGATGGCCATCAAGGATTGGCACGATGATTGGAGAGTTCCAGTTATGAATCAAGATATGTCCACAGATAAGGAGGCTGATGCAGGGTAAGAAAAAAAACATGCATGAGACAAAATGATGCCCAAGAAGACAAATCCAGGTCAGAAGTCAGCGCAACAGAAAAAAGGGGGTGAGCCAAAGAAAGGTATCTAGGCGGGGAAGAAGAACAACACCGAGGAGCCGCACGAACATTAAAAAGAGATTGAGACAACATAGGGGACCAGATCAAGTGCTACCTAACAGTAACAAGGCCAGACCAAGAGGCCAACCATACACACTGGGGGTGCGGGCGAGAAATATAAGGAACACAAAACACCATAGGAATATACAATCATTGAGGATGAAGCAGATCTCGTGGCTGAAATAGTCCAGGACTGAACAACGAAGGATTTTGAAGAATCCCAACACCAAAGGGATATGATCCAGGATGAGCTGGCCGACATGAGGCAACTCCTAGAGCATATCATAGAAACATAGAGGCCGAGAAGAGGAATAGAGTCAGTCCCCGTAGCATCACAAGCAGGAGCCAAGGTTGTGTCGAGCGAGCAGGATGTGATCTAGACGATAGCACAGGCGAGCTCGACGTTTCACGTTAAACCCAACATCTTGCGCATGGATGAAATTGTAGGCTATAATCCATTGAAATATTTGGCACAATTACAATTGGTAATGGGGCAGATACCAACCAAGGCGTTATATAAACTACAAGTCAACGCCGCACAAGAGGTACAATCGCGCGTGCATAGACGTAACAAAACTATAACACACGAAGGAAAATAAAGAAGAGTTGGAGTTGATGCTCGAGCAGGTCAAGCTCGAGACCAAAGATGAGAAAGATCGCACAAATAGGCTTGAGCAGGGATTGGTTGTAGCCTATGACAAAATTCCAAAGAGCGCACAAATAACAGAGCCCACGACAATGCAAAAAATCGATCAGATTATCCAAACAATTGATCAATACAGGCAGGAGATCAAGCACCTCCGAGAGCAACTCGTCCCTACCATTCCCCCGGAGGTTAAGGAACAAAGGAAGCATGAATCAACAAGGAAGATGGAGGAAATGAAATGACAAGTCAGTGCAGCTGCCGACTTGTTTGACAGAGCAACACAACTATGGACAAAGCTGGAGGAACATCAACATGTTCAGCAGTGGGACCAGGAAGAGGAAAAAATAAGCACGGCAATCCAGGACCTCAAGCAGAGGAAAAAGACGATGAAGATCACTGAGCACCTCAAAGGGGTACAAGATATGAAGAAGTTGCAAGTAGAACTCATAGCCCCGCAAACACAAAAGAAGGAATGACAAGCTCAAATGGAACCTCTCCAAGAGCTAGCAACGAAGGTCATTACACAGGCAGAAGAGGCAAAGAAGCAAAATGGCACAAAATCAGGCAAAGTGCGCATAGATGATCAACGAGTATATTACAACGCAAGTATTGGACGCGCTCAGAGAAAAGACCGCATAGGATCAAACACAAACAAGGGAACTCATAGAGAAGTTCTAGACTCTCGCAGGAGCTGTTGAAGAAGTGCACAAAGTTTAGGTGGCTTGGGACGAGCCACATGTCAGTGTCGGGGGCTTGTTGGATGCAAACTTAGTCAGGAGAAAAGGCTATTTTTGGGAAGAGAAGCATGAGAGGAGGAAAGGACAACTGGAAGGAAAAACATCATGTGTGAGGGAAGCAGGCGAGGCACGCATGCAAGGAATACCTAATGATGCTAGGGTTAGGGTTTTTGTAATGTATTGTAATGGTTGATGAGCCAATAATATAAATAGGTAGTATTTAGAGGGAAGCTATTTGACCTCTTAAAGTTTATTTCCCTTAAAAAATATGCTTAACATATATTTTTGACAAACCAAGTTATACAACTTGATAAAATAATTTATAATTTATCCTTTTACTTTTAATTATAATATTTCTCCAATACTAATGCTTCTAACCATTAAAAATAATACCTTGCATGGTTTATATTTGCATATAATACAACACAAAAATTTAACACAACATAGAAGTTGTATATAATTTAGAGGCTCTAGTACATATGTATTCAAATACCACTTTAATACCACATGGTCACATGGTTGTATTTCCATGTGTTGATGGAGCATAGTAGGATAACAAATCTCCATTCATTCATGTCCAACAATAAGTGCCCCATTACAAAGTATTTAATGTTTTATATGTTGGATTTTATGCTGTCGAATATAGACAACTTTAGATCCAATGGTGTAAAACCCAGTATACAGAGCACTAAATACTCCGTAGTCAGGTGCTTATTTATCGTTTTTATTCACAAGGACTTGTTCGTAAACCATGCTAGTGAAACATAGCCATAAACATCTATACAATGATCCCACATTATATAAAAATTGCACAACTTTTTGATGATATTTATCTTTGACTTTTATATTTTATGATGGTTGTTCTAGATATATAATTCACATGCAACATTATTACAACTTTTCATGTTTCAATAACTAACTCGATATAACAAATTTTATTTTCAATAAAATAGAGTTGATACAAATAGTAATTTTAATTACAACTTAACAAAATTCTAAAGAACATAATATGATATTAACATCTATACTTCAATGTTCAATTAACACATTCTTAATTTGTCATAGCTGATAATCTTTTATCACTCCTATGAGAAAGTTATCAATATTGCATGTAAATATAAATTAGCCATTAATTATTGTGACAAACTGCTTTACCACCTTAGATCACAAGTTTGCAATAATTTACATCACTAAATTCCATGATTTGGGTGATAGTTCATGTGGGCCTTAAGTTGGATGCACCATATTATGCTCAATGTTTATGTTATATATTTTTTTAGTATGGAACCCAAGGCCAAGGCTTGGTTAGAGAATGATGGACATATTAGACAAAAGTTGGTACATGAAAAACAACTTGGACATAAACTATGACATAATGGATTGCTTGGAAAAATTCTAAAACATAATGGACATATTGTTGAGACGTGACATACAATTCAAACAAAGGTTGGGACATGATGGATAGGTTAGACATAGGCTAAAAAATGATGGACCACTTGGACGAAGGATAAGACATGATAGGCAACTTGGATAAAGGATGTGACAAGGAAAAAAGATTGGACATAGGCTAGAACATGATAAACATATTCGACAAAGACTAGGACATGCTAGCCAACTTGGACAAGGTCAAAACATAATGGACAACTATAATAAAGGTTGGTACAGTATGGAAATTTTGGAAAAAATATTCGGTTGTTGACATATGTATGTTAGTTCAATATGACTGCTATTAGCACACGAGTATATGAGTTCATGAGAGAGGAAGAGTAAAGGAGGTCCATGTGGAATGATTCTCTTTCCACGTGTTAACTTAGAAACTCCCCACTTTGTCATATGTTTCTATACCAAATCTCCTATGAATATTAAAGAGGACACATATGCCTCATGGAAGGTTAAGGTATATGAGGCATGGTTTTAGTGTTAGAAAGGTTCCTCTCTACCTTGTTCCCCATTGCATTTGAAAATCCTTCTATGTTTTTATTTTCTCCAACTTGCACCATGAACCCATGAGATTGAGAATGGGCATGAGCCTATAATAAACCAAAGGGTTCTATCACTAGAATGAAAAATGATTTTCTAGTTTGAATAGAGAATCCATGGTTGCAGTGAGTAGTTTGGTTAGGTAAATATCATAACCCATAAAACTTATGTATGTGTCAAGAATTGATTGAATCTAAGATAAGAATACCATTGAGGTGTCCTAGAGGTAATTTATTGGCTTGGACTCTTATTTCTTGTATTATTACACATATTGGGATAGATTTCCCAAGGTAGTGAATGCATGGAAGGGAATTTTTCGACTTTGTGTTGATAAAGGTTGAGTGAAAGAGATTCAATAGTTGAAAGAGTGTTGTTTGAGGTGTCTGGAGATATCTACATTAAACAAATTCATTAATATGTGTCTATATTTGTCTAAGCCATTAGTGTTATGGGTTGGACTGAGTGAGAGATAGATACTATAACTAGTCCTTTAACCTTTTGGCCTTACATCTCATCCTAGGGGTTACATCCATAGCAGGTGAATTACTCCTAGAAAGTGGATTTCTTGAACAAATTTCTTTTCTAGATAAGTATCCATGTCTATTTTTTATAGTAGTGTACTTAATTTATCGAATTATGTTTTGAAAATGAATTATGTACATGTATGAGTATTCATGGAAATGAATGTGGACATGAGTTGCTAGGTAGCCCATGGTTTAATGGTGTGTAATAATATGTATCTATTGTGTATTGTGGATTCAGTTGATGTTATGCATTTTATGGGACATTGAGCATATGGGTAAATTAATGAATGTGTATTCTTAATTTTTTATTTTTTTACCATACATTTAGTTGCATTAGCATTTTATTTAGGTGTTGTGGGATTCACATATCCATTACCAACAAGAATCTCAACTATTGAATGAAGTGCATTTGAAATAAGGTGAAGCGGGTATTAAATTGTCATCTAAGAGAGTATGGGCGAGCACACCACAATTATGCATGCAATTTTCATTTTCTAATTATTCATCATATACCAATACAAACAACATTATCAAAGAGATTTCATCATGGTATTAATTTTCTTTCAATCTTTTAGTTTTTAGGCAATTCAAAGGTCCACAATTTTAGACTTATTTACTCTGATACCATTTGTGTTAACCTTCTCTAGATATTGAAAACACAAGGGAAGATTAAGTCACTAATATACATATTATTTTCCTTTAATTATAATAATAGTAACATATAGGTATCAATTAAAATAGTAATCTAACATGAAGCAAGATGCACGAAACATAAATAATATGATACTTATTTCCAATAATATGAAAACTCTAAAGGGGATTTGCATTGAAATGACTCACAATCAATCAACTTGGCCATATAGCTAAAAATATGTTAAATATAGTTACCAATTTGATGAGAATTGTGACATTAAAACAATAACTCTAGCCCTAAAAAGCCATATTTTTAGGTAAAAAACACCAAAATCAATCCCCAAATTGCAAAGTGGTGCTACCGATAGTACCCTTTTTTTTTCAGGGTTAAAATTACCAGCTTTTGCAACCATGGCCTTAACAACCTCAAAATGTAGCCAAAAAAAACCTTAAAATCAAACCTTGAATCGAAAAGTGGTGCTAATAATAACACAACTTAGAAAAAATTAAGAAAAAAATAATTAAAAAAACAAAACATTTAGAAAAACAATTTAAAAAATCCTAAAAAAATCATATATAAACCGCTCATTTGAAAAAAAAATAAAAAATATATATAAACCGCTCGTTTGAAAAAAAAAATTAAAAAATATATATATAAGATACCTTTCAATTTTGTTAGAGGCTCTGGGAGGGCGCTCGGCCCCCATCTTGTTTCTTAAAGGAGAAAGTGATTGGTCATTGAAGTAGTGGGCGAGGGGTTTGGGAGGGGAAGCCAAGGGGGTAGGAGGTGGGGAAGGTGGGGGGACCATTTGTAA
>JZKD02S1609427.1:119286-130596 GCA_000966675.3 Picea glauca | reverse complement strand
CGTGACATTGCACACAATGGTTAAATAAAACATAAATGCCAACAACAATTAGTCCACCTACAACACCAAAGTCCACCAAAAAGGAAAAAACTATATACTTGGTTCAAAAATCAAAGTGCGCAAATTCACCAAAGGGAGCGCACACATAGTGCGTAGGCCAACACAGGCCTCAACGCACACTGTGCGCAAGATGTGTGGTTGTCTACGAGAAAAGTCACGCACTCCTCTGAATGTCACATTTATGAATCTTGTCGGCCCCTCAAACATTTCTATTCGGACCCCCAATACGATTTGACACTCATATCTGAACAAAATCTATCTTGGAGGCTGGTCAAGGGCTAGGAAGTTCCCTAAAAGGCCCCTTGTTCACACTATGAACCAATTATATATTTCCATGTATGGAGGCTTTAAATATTCCGCAAGGTTGTACCAAAGACACATAGTAAGCTAGGTAAGAATATTTGTAAGGACCACAAGAAGTCCACATGCTGGAATCTCACACTTAACTTATTAAAAATATTTGCTCACTTTTCACTTTCTTGCACACAAAGCCACTCCTCACACACATAATTTCTATTAGAATAGTGGAGGTCGAAGTAGGATTTATTCAAAGGAATTCCGAAAGATCTAACTACTTCTTTGGAAATTATCCACACCCATTTAATTCAAACGAGATTGGTCCACAACACTAATCTCTCAACCCACCACTTGTAAATTTTTTATAAGAACGTACTAAATTTTCCTCCATAGGAGGTGCCAAAAGATTTTTTTTAGTCTAAGTAGGATCTCGGGGGTAGGCATCCAAATAACCCCTCATTATTAGGTTCTCACATTTTGAAACAATAGAAGTTGAGAATAGGGATCCTTCAAATCCTCCAAGTCAAGTGTTCCTATACCATAAGGCAAGGAGATACCCGTGAAGGGTCGAAGGTTGAGATCCGGTTGTTCTGTGCATCCCTCCTTGAGTCACCCAACTCTTGTGAGGGCATCCAACCCGTGACCCATTTCTGAGGCTGAAAATATAAATGCCGCACTTTGAACAAGTTAATTAGTGGCCAAACTTAGGATATATACATAAGTGGTGGTTTTGGGTTGCAATCGCACATTGGTCGGATTTTGTGTGGCTATTGGGAAATATCACCAGCTCTTTTGGGATATGCACCCTCTACCCATGATTATAACTTAATACTTCAACCTTCACTAGTTCCTCTTCCGGTGGCTTCAAACCCCGCTGTTGAGTGCTATTGGAAGGCCCAGTGTTAAATTGACACAAGATTCCGGTGGCTTCTAATTCCTCTTTTAGGACACAAGATTTTATTTTTGTTGTTGTTCCCCCATGCAGACAAAATCCGCCTATCCACATGCTTGTTTATTTTACAATTGATTTATGTATGATGCTTACTTGATTACATGCAATTGTGAGTTATACTACTTTGGGAAGGTCAAAATTATAAAATCACTTGTTCATTTATTTCTCTTGCCACCATTTGCACACATTCACTTTGTTAGTCAGAACCATAGGGGACCCACATAATCCCTGTCGTTCTAGATGCTTGCAGAATCTTCCTCATATTCTAGGAGGAGTTCCTAGTCTTTCCAACTCACCGGATGAACCATCTTACACCCCCGTGAGTGCTACTTTTTTGGGATCATCTTTACTTGGTTCCACTTTTCTTGGGTCAAATACCTAAGGCCATCTATCTATTGGTTCTCCTTCACAAGGAAGCGTGAGTACAAATTCTTCTCAAGGAAGAAGTACACAACCACTAAATCCATCTCAAGGGACAAGTCCATTACCTACACACACGATGGATGGAACTAATCCTCTGCCAAATCTCCCTATTCCATACTTGGCATCCTTCAACATTCTTGATTTAACAAAACTCATGAATGATCCCATTTATCATGATGCTACTTGGCCCAATATGCCCACCAAGTTTCCTTTAGACATTCCAAAGTTTGAAGGAAAACCAGGGGAATATCCCGCCAACCATGTTATGACCTTCCACTTATGGTTCTCTTCAAACAACATCATGGATGATTCCATTCTCTTAAGGTTATTCCAAAGGTCTCTCACTGGTTCATCAACCAAATGGTATGTGGACGAAAAATTAGGGTCCCATGTGACCTTTGAATCATTGGCCAAGGCCTTTTTGTCCTTTTTCCAACTACCAGTTTGTCATGACATTGGTTTAGAACTCCTCTCTAAGTTCAAACAAACCATTTCTATCCATATCGTTGACTACATCCATGAATGGTGGCAACGACGTAGTTTTTGTAAAGTTGAAACCACCAAAGAACAACGTCTTGATTGGTTTCTTAAATCGCTCGTCTATGTGATTGGCAAAGATGTAGCATCCAATTCCTCAATCAAAAGAGGAAGCCATCAACAAGGCCCAACAATTTGACCTCATATATGCTCAATCGGGTTACTTGTAAATAGTATTGCCTGATGCACCCATGCCCCTACCATTTGGCCAGGACAAACCTGGGGCTTCTCACGCTGCAGATGGGTTGATTGGTTCCATGAAACACCGCAACCCTTACAACCACCCATCACCTACTTATGGGGAAAATAAATATCCGCAATCATATGGATGGACGTCTTATTACCATCCTCCCACTCACCAACAATCATATCCTATTGGTCCCTCTCAGCCGTTGGGGGCACCCCCACTGGAACCCATGATGCATCCAATCTCTCAACCAAGTACGAGTTCACCATCAACCCATGCATATGATCCCAACAGTGGTGGAAGTACTTCTAATTCCTACACACCATATGGATCATCTCCCCAAAAAATCCATATTTTCCATTTCCTAGTCCCCCCCAACAAGTTGCTCCTCCACCAGGACAACCACATGCCGACATTAATTTTGTTAAGCCCTCTCCCATTCAAAAATTTCATAATTTTGAATAGTTGAATACGAAAAATCTTTCCCATCAACCAAATAATGCCAAGAGGAAAGGGAAAAAATGAAACAATAACAACCCAGGACCAGGAGGAAGTAACCCCCAACAAAAACGTCCCGCTGGGGGCAACAATAACAATCAACCACGACAAGGGAGGAATAAAAAACTCAGGACTAACTTCCCTTGCACTTTATGTGGTGAGTATGGAGATTATACTCACCACTTCCCCCAAATTTCCGATTTCAAACGGATGAAATCATCCATGAACACTCAATGCCCTCCAGCACCGCCTACCCCCCAGCAGGCCTAAGAACATTATTTGAAACCACCACCTCCAGTCATGTTGGAAAACCCTATTCCCCACCAAGGTGTGATGAATACGCAACAAGAGATCAACCCTACGCCACCACAAATGGGGCAGTATCAAAATCCAGGTCCCAATCAACCTGAAAATCCAGTCGATCACAATATCCTTCTTACCAGCGAAGAAGAGATTATTCTGCAAACTCGTGGTCATCAGTATGGATTCCCTCTCGAATCCACCCCAACCACCTCGAGAAAAACTCTCGATATATCCAGACAACCATTGATGATTCCACGCCCTAACACTGAACCCTATCCTCGTATACCCTGCGTACCTTTACAACGAAATGTACATAACCCTCATGCTAGGGAAACCCATAATTACAGTTTAGTCAGTGATTTAGCTCAATCCCCTATAGCCATGTCTATACTGGAGGTCCTACAAACATGCCCATCACAACACAAATCCTTTATTTTTTCTTTGGGGGTAGTCGACCCAGCTAATACTTGACTCATCACCTTTGATATCGATAACGAGGAACCATGCCTCCCCGCCCTGGTAGCTTTTCAGATACCAGTTAAGATCCAGAACATCACAGTTCATTAGTATATCATCTATGGAGGTTCATCCACATGCATCATGTTCAAAGTTGTATGGTAGAAACTCGAMTCACTTGAGATAGTACCATGTTTCATCACCCTAAGAGCTTATGACGGTAGACCATCGTCCCTTGAAGGAATATTTCGAAATGTCCCCGTAGAACTTGGGGGAAAAACTRTMTTGATTGRAATTAAGKTTATCGATGCCCCACTCGATTACAATATCCTRTTTGGGCGTAGCTACATMTATGMTATGAAGGCAGTAGCCTCTTCTGTKTTTCGTACGATGATGTTCCCCCATAAYGGGAAAATCRTCACCATCGACCAACTTACACATTATGAACCTAATCATTTCATCAACATTGATAACATCCTCCCCCTTGTCTGAACTAGCTTTGATKCTTTTTTGGTCATCGACAAGYGTCTTGGAATATTCAAGGACCCATACTTGTTAGAGACTTATCATGGAGCACCCCCTCTCCTACATCCTTCCATTTTCGCACAAGTGTGTGTAGTTTCCTCTARCGAAACCAATACCAGAGACAATATTCCTCTCACAGAGKCCCCTMCCCACATCAAAKTTCCACAAGTCGGMAAATTACTACCTCAGGAATTCCYTGAATCCACCACCAAACCACTTGTYCCAGATTCCCCCCCCCTCTAGGGGAAAATCCTGGTCTGGGAGACARTCCCACARGCCATTACCCAAATCCCCTTCTTCTACCCTCCACTTGGAGTCCAAGCATTCCAGGTAGATGCTACTATCACCCTTCCCAACATGGTGCTTTCCATCCYTGTATGGTATCTTCATCCACCTGCTATGGTTCCTTCGCCATCTCTCCCTCCTYAGACATAGGGATTACCGATGCAGATCCCAGTACAKGCTYCTACCACACCACYGACACCCCCAAMTGGGGGCAACRCCACCATTGGGGGAAGAAGAAGGAAGAWMAAGGTCATATCTCCACTCCCTCCTCAAGGTCAACCTCCTTKCACACTATGTGAAAGAGAAGGACACCCCACTAACAGATGTCCTACTCCTCCYGAGTTGCACAATCTTATCCAACTCCCTAAAGAAACCCCATTGCTTACCACTCCACCTAGCACTTCAACTGCTACTACGAAATCCTYATCCWCACACAAGAAGGGGTTACAAACCAATTTMTCTTGAACCATATGTTTAGAATATGGACATTACACCCATCATTTCCCGACTCTACCTCAATTCTGCCAAATGTTAGCCAYAGTACGCCAAACATCCTTKCMTGATCCCCCTCAAGATCTCCCTACTRCTGCTCACATTAATGACATTCGTTCTGTTTCTTCRTCAACCTMTGCGTGAATGAGGTCCCATCCACAATATCTTCATGTCAAGTGATCCTTCACACCCYGTGCAYGATATCCCTTCTACGTCCTCATCCTCTRAKAACAATAACACTTACCYGTCGATGSTTCCCACTGCCATCRCCCAGGATCCCTTTTCTCCTCACATTTTTCACTGYAAYGAAGATATCTTGGATGAATCAACCGCCCCCAATTTCCCATGGAATGCRCTCCATCATCGAGCACTCTTCCTCTCACAAGWGGMTTTTCACCCTACTAGCCAAGCCTCATTGTGTGCAATYGAAACTAAGGATTTCATTCCTTGAGGGCATATAGACTRGTTCATAAACCCTATCCCTGCCCCYAATGCTTTTGAAGAAGGAAACATGGCCAACATTTCCCTCACTATCAAAATCGACATTTCCATCAAACCAGGGATCGTAGAAGAGATCACCATTGGCRTCAGATGCTCCYCTGAAGAAATCATTGCTTAAAAATTTMTCTTTCAGGAATACTGAGTCACTTTTTCCTRGTCATATACAGAGATGCCYGGCCTCGATCCTTCTATAGTCGAACATAGAATCGACACTTGGCCATATATTGACCTTGTTTTTCAAAAGMAACACCCCCTCCACCCATCCAAATCCACRRCTATCAAATTCAAAATTGATAAGTTACGYACCCCTGGRTTCATTTACCCCATCGCGTACACTTYGTGGGTCTCCAACCCCGTCCCAGTTAACAAAAAACATGGAACCATTCACGTCTGCATAGAATTTTGTGATCTCAACCATGCTTGTYCCAAAGACAACTTCCCAACCCCTTTTATMRAYCAAATCATCGATTATTGYGTCGACCATGAGGCACTTTCCTTTATGGATARTTTCTCTGTCTATAACCAGATCCAAATCCACCTAGMAGATTAGTACAAAACCACGTTTACAACCCCTTGTGGTACCTTTKCTTATCRCKTCATACCTTTTGGACTCAAGAACGCAGGTGCTATGTTTCAAYGGGCCATGACCTATGTTTTCCATGATCTTGCTTGCATCATCCYTGCTTATTTGGACAACCTCACTGCTCGATCCAAAAAGCGATCACAACATTTAGATGACTTATGCATCGTTTTCCAATGGTGTCGCCAGTATAATATCTGCTTGAACCCCCTCAAGTGCGTCTTTTGTGTCATGACCAAACGCCTCCTTGGGTTCATTGTCTCCCAACACAACATCACAGTGGACCCCCTCAAGGTCCAAGCTATCACAAAAATTCCACCACCTAGGAATTTACGCTAACTGTAGAGCCTACAAGGCAAAGCCAACTTCTTACGCCGCTTTGTCCCAGACTACGCCACTCATGCACATGGTTTCATCCGCTTACTATAACATGATATCCCATTTCGATGGGACGGACATGCTCAAACAACTTTTGATGATTTAAAAGATGCCCTATCCAATTCCCCTTTGATTAGTCCCCCAGACTATGATTGCGATTACATCCTCTACTTATCATCCTCGACTGTCTCATTTGCAGGAGTCATTGTCCAATTAGGGGATGATGGACACAAAACGTGTGATTTACTACATTAGTAAAAACCTTTCAGGTCCACCCTTGAAATACAATCATGATGAGAAACTCACCTTAGTAGTTTTTCCTCGCAGTCCAAAAACCACGACACTATATTCTGCTTCGAACTACCAAGGTCGTAGCAGATTCCAACCCCATGCAGTACTTGCTTAGTCGTCGATAGATTAATGGAAAATTTGCTCGATGGATCATTATCCTCCAAGAATACGATCTAGAGTTCTCTACTCCCAAAAGAAATAAATCTATTGTCCTAGCCGAACTCATTACAACTTTTCCCTCAGACGCCGAAGCTTCCCCCATCAATGAGGATTTCCCCGGAGAACACCTCTTCTTCATCCCCTCTGATGACCCCTGGTATGGAAACCTCCTCGTCTACCTTCAAACACATAAGTTTGGGTCTCATCTCTCTCGAGATGACTGTCGACGCATTCGCCATTAGGCACCCCAATATCTCCTCATCGAAGACATCCTCTATTGACGTAGGGTTGATACCATCCTTCGACGATGCCTTACCATCGATGAAGATGAAAGAGTATTGAATTATTTCTACAGTGGTGCTTGCGGTGGCCACCTATGTGGTATGTCTACCGCCCAAAAAATCATTCGAGCAAGGTATTTTTGGCCCACTTTGTTTCATGACTGCATCCACGATGTCAAGTGATGTGACAAATGCCATCTTTATGCGAACAAAGCACGAGCTCCCCCAACTCTTCTACACCGAGTCATCACAGTCTAAACCTTATGTAAATGGGGCATATACTTCATGACTTTCCATCCTCCATCCAGTAGCAGACACAAGTAAATTATCGTGGCAGTAGATTACTTTACCAAATGGGCCGAAGCCATGCCCACTTTCAACAACACTGCTGACACAACATCACATTTTTTCTTCAACCATGTCATTACCTAGTTCGAAGTCCCACTACATTTAGTATCCGACCATGGTAAAATTTTTGAGAATGAGATCTTTATGGAACTCTCCTAAAAATTAGGCTTCTCCCATGAGTTTGCCTCCCCATACTACCCTCAGTCCAACGGACAGGCTGAGGCCGTCAATGAAGTCCTCAAAACCATGCTACAATGTACCGTCAACAAACATAAGACCAACTGACATCATATGTTGTTTTGCGTTCTATGGGCTTATCACACGATAGTCAAAACTACCACCGGTTTTAAACCGTTCCACCTTGTCCATGGGATCGAAGCCACCCTCCTTATTGAGTTTGAAATCCCCACGTTACACACTACCATAGAGCTCTTACCTAACACTTCTCCAATAGAGCAACACCTATTGACCTTAGAGTCGCTTGATGAAGACCGTCGATCTTCATTACAACACAATGAGGTAGCTAAAAAACGGTCCAAATCGACCTTCAACCCCCATATCAACCTTCGCTCATTTAACGAAGGTGATCTCGTTTTAGCCTATGATATCACCCACGATACTCTAAGCCATGGGAAATTCGAGTCATTATGGCATGGTCCCTTCATCATCCAACACTGCCTCACTAAAGGCACCTACATCTTGGCCTCTCTAGAAGGCTACCCTCTCAAATAACCCATCAACGGGTTGTACTTAAATAAGTTTTACGCCTAAGCGTAGCCCCCCTACCTTAGGTTTTTCTTTGTACACATTTGTAGAGTTTTTAGTCTTCTTTGATAACACCACTCTTAGTGTTTGATCTATCACCCATGTTATTGACAGATGCATCATTCATCAACCTACCACATTGGTTACTTTGACGATGCTAGTTGTTGGACCCAAAATCTCGCTTCGATCGCTTGGGCCATATATACCCCTTCACATATCCTACTCCACTCTAGTGGCATATGTTTAGGCCCGACCACCAACAACCAAGCCGAATATGACTTCGTCATTGGAATCCTTGCTGAGGCCATTCACCACCACATTCCTCACCTTAGCGTTATGTTAGATTCCCAACTTGTCATCCTGCAACTCAACAACGTATATCATGTTCAAGATCTTTGCCTCTTTTGAAAATACCTACAAGTTAGACTCCTATCTCACAACTTTGATTCCATAATGTTTACACATATTCCAAGAAACCTCAATCAAGTAGCATATCACATGGCTAACATAGTATTAGATTGACATTTATCACATTAAAACACCACCATGTACATAACATCACACATCTATCAAAACAGGTAGAATATACAACATATATCATCAAAACATAAAACATAAAGACATGAATTATCCAAAATATATCCATCATATATATGTCATGAAGGTCCCCAATATTTTACAAAAATATACATATACAATCGCCCGTAGGCTCCTGATTCCCCTCACGCCTATGAATACAAAAAATGGGTAGCCAATACCCTATACAAAATTGGGCCCATAAACTCGTATACACACAAAAACAACACTCAAGGTGCCCCTAGAGCTCCCCCCCAAGGTCCTCTATCATCCGGAGGTGCCCCACTCGCTGGGGGCCCCCTAACTCAAGGAGGTAGCCGACCAGTCATCGCTACCCCTGCCACTGCTGCTCGATGGATCAGGGTCTACCACTCTTCTGGTACCCCCACACACTGGTCTAGGACCTCCTCATCCTAGATGTGGGCCCATATGCCCTCAGGCACACCCTGCAGAACCCGCTTGAAACGTCTATGCAGATCCTCCAACATGACCTCAACATCTCCCTGTGGCTCTCTCATTGGTCTAGCACCATCGTCATCTCGCCTCCGCCTCTGTCCAACCCTCGGCTCCGTAGGCTCATGCCAAATCGGCTCCCATCGAGTCGACTCCCTGAAAACCTCGACCTCTCGTCTTCGGGAACCAACATATGTAAAACAACAATAGAGATAGTGTCAATATCCATATACATATATGATAAATGCTATCTATCCAAATTACGAAACATAAAAAAAATACAACACATACCTCTCTGGTCCCAGTCGTCCCAGGAGGTGACACCATGTCTGGATCCTGACGATAGTCCATACCCACGTATGGATATCTCAAGATCACCTGTGGCATCTGGCGCCACACTCGAGCCACTGTGGCTGTGAAGTAGTGACCACCCTCACCTACTCCATGTTGGACCAACACATGGGCCCACCGCATCAGTCGTGGATGTCGTTGCCCCGCTGGATCTAGTATAATCCTCGGGCACAACAGAGGCACCCTCTCCAAGAACCAAGCCACCATAATGGACTCGAAAGAAAAATTACTGGAGTCGTCTCATCGACAACGATTCAACTGGGGAAAAATATTGGTGTGCATCAGCACACCCCATGCAAACATGTCCCCATCCATTACCTACTCCACCACCCTTAGCTGACCACCAGTGATCCGATGAGTATCCAAGGATCTATAGATCCTCACCACCATCACTGCAATGCACTCTGTCAAGAGGTCATCGATGGCCTTGATACGTACAAATGATCGCTCTCCCTCTCCCTCTGGCGGATCGATCTTGCAATTACTCTCTTCACTCTTCATTACAATGACACTCTCAGCAAAAGAAACATTGATGTATTTCGGCTATACATATGCTTCTAACCTCACACATCAGGGGGCATCTGTTATCAATGAAAAATTTTCTGCGACAATGCACACAATGGTTAAAGAAAACATCAATGCCAACAACAATTAGTCCACCTACAACACCAAAGTTCACAAAAAAGGCAAAAACTATATACTTGGTTCAAAAATCAAAGTGCACAAATTCACCAAAGGGAGTGCGCGCATAGTGCGCAGAATGCACAGGCCAACACAGCACTCAGTGCGCACTGTGCGCAAGATGAGTGATTGTCTACGAGTAAAGCCACACAGTCCTCCAAATGACACATTTATGAATCTTGTCGACCCCTCAACCACTTCTAGTTCGACCCCCAACATGATTTGACACTCATATCTGAGCGAAATCTAGCTTGGAGGTTGGTCAAGGGCTAGGAAATTCCCTAAAAGTCCCCTTGTTCACACTATGAACCAATTATATCTTGCCATGTATGGATTCTATAAATATGTTCCATGGGTGTGCTAAGAAAATCATATCTCCAAGGTATTGTTATGATGCAAGAATTCTTCTTTGAGAATCCTATTTTCTCTTTGAATCATTCAAGCACCATTGCAATAGGCCATTCCACTCATCTCTTGAAGGAATAGGCATTTTATTTCTTCACAATTATCATTTCTTCCATTTTATGAAGAGAAGAGCTCTCAATTATGGAACTCAAGAGCCCTCCCAAGGAGGAAGAGGGGACTTATAAGTCCCTTCCTTTCTCTACGATATTTAGCCTATGAATATATTGATCCATTGGTAGCTATATATTGGTCATTTTTTGCTTTTCATGGTTCTAGTTATTTCATGCTTCTCTAACATTTATTTCTTAGTTGTTTTTAGTTGTTATTTACTTGTTTTCATGTGTATTTGGTTATTTAATCAACTCACAAACTTTTTTCTTGTTTAGATGGCTTAACTAAGCATGCAAGTGTTGTGTTTTTGCTCACCCATGTGAAAAAACCAACACAATAGAGGCACTTGTTAGTAGTATTGTTGACACATGGTTTATGGATGATGTAGCATACTTGTCTTGGTATATTATTAGAA
>JZKD02S1609427.1:76240-102150 GCA_000966675.3 Picea glauca | reverse complement strand
TCCTTTTGTTTTCAAGTTTATTTTATTTGTTTTTATGTTTTTTTTAAATTATAAATTTAAAATTTGTTTATATATATATTCCTTTTTTTCTTAAATTTTTTTTTTAAGTTTGTTTTAAATGAGATATATTTTTTTTAAATCCTTTGTTTTCCATTAATTATGTATTTTTTCACTTTTTTTTAACCAATATCCATAGCTAAATTTTCACATTATATACAAAAAAGACTTACATTTGTCTGTGGTAGAGGCCCTACTTAAAGGAAAATAGGTCCTCCCCCCTCTAAGTATTTTCATATCTATTCAAATTGTTCAAAGTTTTCCATCTAACCGATGAATTGCATAAAGAAATAAATAATACAACTAGAAGCCTATGACTATTCATTATAGTAATAAAACTACAAAAAAATGCCAACATCAAGCAATGGGAGGTTGAGGAATCTCCTCCACTTCCGCCTCCAACAACACATCTTCCTCCCTGATCGCCTCTTGTGCAGTACCTAAGGGATGAGGATCTTTATTAATCTTAATAGGGTTGGCCTTGGTACCAACTAATCTAATAGAACACTCCTCATTCTTCTTGGTTGTTGTTTCCTCTGCAACCCGTGCAACTGATATCCAAATCCCAAAGTCGTCCTCGCACACAACCTCAAATTTAGCTTCAAATATCCGAATGGCATGAAGGATATCTTTTTGTTTCTTTTCCAGTGCATGTGCAATTAGGGTTTTAACTATCCAATAAGTTTCAACAATCCTATTTTTTCTCCTCTCAAGTTATATAATACACCAAGTTTTTCACTCATATCTCAACTTCCCTCAAGACCTAAGAGTTGGTTAGGTTTTTTCTTTTGCTCCTAACTATTTTCTCCATCTCCTCTACCTCTATATTGGCAGCTTCATATCATTTTTACTCATACTCTTGCTCTGCCTACCATGCAATTTTTTCTGCCCTAGAGGTATGTTTGGGTTTCTTTGAGGTTGAATCCTTTTGATGACTAACACCAATGTTTCTCTTATACTCTCTCCCGTCTATGCCAGACATCCTAACAGAAGGGAAAGAACTCCAAACATGTCAAGTGACCCACTTTAACAACACAACAAAATAGATTAGATTGAAATAGAGGATGGGAGGCCGGCTGGAAAATGTAGGTAGGATTTCTACCTTTCTCCTAGAGAAGATGAACAAAAAATTCAATGCAAAGAAACCCAATAGACTACCTAATTTATTGAGAGTGTAAAAAAACAACTAACCCTGAACCAATCCAAAAATATAAACTAGGGCACCAAAGACAACTCCTGAAAGTAGTAGACATGGATACCTAGAATCCAAGTGGAGGTGCACCCTCGAATTGTCAACATCCCGACACCATTATTGTGTTGACCATCATTCTTTGGGGAACATGAGCTCGTTGAAAATGTGTGTTGGTCATCATATAAAAGAACCTTCCTCTATGTCGATAGAATCATGATACTAGGCTCCTTCCCTCACCTCTCTAGAATATCATGACCCCAGCTACTCCCAATACCTCCCCATAACAAGGAACACCTCCATTTAACATTTTGGGAGGTCCTTTCATTATACAACCACCTGAAATTTCCACCCATAACCATCATGTTAGGATATGGTGGGAGGAGTCTCGTACTCCCACCCAAGTCCCCTCTCCTCCTCCCAAGTGAAAATAGAGTCAGGTCCTTCATCATTATACCTTGTGTATTCACAACCTAGTGGGGTGGCGACATCATGACACGTGGGAGCAGTCATTTCCCCATCCTTCGACACCTGAATCTTGTTCTAGGTGATTTTCTATTTCTTTTCACAATTTTTTTTTAATTTTCTTTATAAAAAAATGTTTTGTTTTTTCTTTTTTCTTCTATTTTTATTTTTTTTCCTCCTTTTTTGTGTCTCGGTTTGCAACAGTATGGGGATTTTAGGCCAAGGTTTCAAAATTGTTGCAATTTTAATCTTGAAAAAGAGAGAGAGGGTGTTACCAATAACACCTCTTTTTGATCTAGGGATTCATTTTAAGATTTTGGTTGCAAGCATACCAATTATCAAGGTCGTGATTTCCAAAAAATTGTAATTTTAGGCAAGAAAAAAATGAGGTGCTACTGGGAGCACCACTTTTTCAATTCAGGGGTTGATTTTAAGATTTTGGTTACAACGTTACAGGTTGTTAATCCCATGGTTTCAAAGAATTTTTAATTTTAACCTTGGAAAAAATGTTGTTTCTATAATTGCCACTTTTCGATTCAAGCTTCAATTTTAAGGTTTTTGCTAGCTACATTTTGAGGTTGTTAAGGTCATGGTTGTGAAAGGTGGTAAGTTTGACCTTGAATTTTTTTTTGCTATTGGTAGCACCACTTTTTGATTCGAGGGTAAAAAATAACCACTAAATGCAACCTCTAAAAAAACGACAACTTTTAAAGGTTCTTGTAAAGTTTGTAACTATGTTTTTAGGGCCCTACCCTAACCTACCTACTTTGACATACTTAGGATTTAGTTAATTAATGTATGAGGCCTTGTTCTTTGAACAAGGACCATTAGATAGTGAGTGGGCAGTTACTTAATTTAAAAGGGTCATCTTTATTAAATAAGGCCTACTGCATTGTTGGTACTTGTTATCCCCAATTTCTAGGGATAAATAAGGAGATCATGTCTCGAGGCCCTCGGGTTGAAGACATGGAGTACCGAGAGATAGATGAATGAAAACATCCACATGCACAGACAAATACCTGCTTCACCACCACATTTCCTAGATTCGTGACAGTGGCATCAACTACATCAACTTCTTCCGGAAGATGACGGGTCTTGCTCCATGAGGTAAAATTCACTTATTGTCATAAGTGTCACTTTACTATTTGAGGCATTTGAGTATGTTGAATTTAAATATGATTTTTATTATAGAACATATTCTTGGAAATTATGCTATTTTCCATGTTTCACCTTGGTGTTTGACATTGCGCCCTAGTAAGTGGTCACCCTCATGGATGGGTTTTCTACTGGGAGGTCTCCTTGACAAGTCATCATGCCATTCTTGATCATACTTACCATTTTTCACACTTCATCCCTTTCTCATATCCTTATATTTTGGGACTTTCGAGTGTATTGACCCAATAATGGATTGTACCTCATTTCATGGGAAGAAGGGGCCGAAGGCCCATAGGTTTGTAGATGGTAAAAGTTAAAATCTAATCGTAAACCTTCTAGATGCTCACCCAAGGATCCCGAGGACAATGAAATATCTCTCATAAGAAAATAATGGGACATGTGTAATATGACAATATAAAATGCCAACCAAGGTAGAGTGTGCGTGGGAAATGTTTTTCATGCTTAGGTAGAAGTCCCACGCATTGTCTTCAACTTGGGGAAGCATAGTGTGACCAAGGTAGAGTCAAGGTGGGCAATGTTTTTCATGCTTAGGTAGAATTCCCACCTTGGATTCAACCTGGAAACATTCTAAATAGTTAATGGAAATAAATGGGATTGGAAAAATGATGCATTGGAAACGAAGGTGCAACGCACCCTCTACAAAGGCACCCATAAATGAGACAATATGAACCCTTGTATGTCATGAACCCCATGCCCAAAAGTCTTACCCCATCCACTTAATATTATCCACATGAATTTGAGAGGTTTCCACCTAGGAAGAAATCCCTGACTTAAGAATGATTCACCCAATAGGTCACCTTGTCAACCCTCCCATACCTAACCTTGGCAAATTGCATAGGGTCTTTGAAAACTTGTTTAATTTGATGAGATATTTTTTGATGTACATGCCTAGATGGCTCTTATATTAAATGTGAATTTACTTTCCATGATGCTTTGACTTGGAATCCTTGGAGGGCTTACTTGTTTTTCTTTGCAGGACCTTGTTGATGGACATTTTGGAGGAACAAGCCCAACTTGAGCCTTCATTGGGGCAGGAAGCCCATCGATTGGATGTCATGGACCAAACCTTGGGGAAGTATAAGAGAGAAACATTTCCTTTAGAGGCAAAGGAAGAGACCTTGTAGGATCTCACCTATCCCATGAAAGCCGAACGATTTTCCTTTGGAGGCTAAAACATCACTTTGGAGGGCTTGATGTCACCTCGGGGCTAGGGTTTTGGTGGTGATGATGTTTTTTTGATGGAAACTTGGAATTTTTGGAGGATGAATACCTTTTGCATCACAAAGATGAGACCAATTCATGAATAAGGAGACTTAGGAGGCCCAAAGAGCTCCTCCCTTTCCTCAATGACTTGCTAAAGTGTCAAAATGTCACCCTAGAGAGGGTTGATGTTACCTTTTAGGGTTTTTTATGTGCATTTTTTTAATTAAATTTAAAATTATTTTGTAAAGGGGAATATGAAGGGAGAATGGCTCCCTAATTTTTTGGTTTACCCTAACTTATGTGAACAAACACTCTTTAGGAGTTTTGTATAAATAAGGATCAATTTCATTTCATTGGAAGATAACTCTTTTACAGGAGAAGAACCACTTGGCTGAAATTTGTGCCGCTCTCTCTCTCTCTATGGTTATCATTTGTCTTATGGATTAAAGTGGTGTGCTATCTCTTGGAATCTATTCTCTTGCTATGGTGATGAAAATTCTTGGTAACTAGGGTTTTGTCTTGCATGCTCTTGGAATTGGTAAGGAAAATATGCATTTTTTTTTTATCTCTTCTTTCTTTTTCCATGGTTTTTATTGGATATATCCTTGGAGGAATATAAGGGCATATACCCTCCACCAAGTTTTATGATTGTTTTTGGTTGAAAATTCTATTGCAAAGGTTTCTATGAGAAGTAAAATGGCTTACTCCCCTTGAGAAGTAGTAGGAATAACCTAAAAAAATAATTCTCCATAACCCATTTGGACAGGCACTAATCATTTATTGCATTGGAGAAATAAATTACTTGCATTGGTAAACACGATTTTGAGAGATATTGATATTGTTCAAGTTGGAACATTTTATTGGTGTATTAAGATTGCTAAAGCCACTAGGGAGTCTTGATTATCCTAGTAGTTCTTGATTTGTAATCAATCAAAAGCTACAACCCGTTAGTGCTACAGAAAAACATACCTTATTCCTTACTTTAACTTGCATTTGAACCATGGAAATTTGCTTGTAAGCCACTACTATCATTTTACTGCTTATTGGTTAACTTTTTGTCGGATTACTTGCCAATTTTTGTGGTTGAAGCTTGTTGTTGTTGCAACTATTTGCTACATCCACTTGGATGTTACAATAATTCTCTGAAAACAGTACTTAAAATCCCTCTTTCACCATCAAAATTTGTGCTTGAACATTGCAAATTTATCTATTGGTTTAGTGCTTCATTGTCCAATAATTATTTGACAATTTTGATGGTTATCTTTGCAGTAATTAATTAATTTCCTTGTTGATATATACATTTGTTTACTACTGTAATTTAGGACAGAAAGATTCACTTGCTTTTCAATTGGAATATTAGGCTTGCATTCTTGTCTTTCTGTTGTCTCAGGCAAGTATAACTATCTTCTGTAGGTACTCAAGCATTTGGAAACCATTTACCATAACCAAGACTTGTTACCAAGCCATCTTCCACTTCTTAGTTTTACCTATAGGGGCACCATCTTCCATTACTCCATTCTCCATCATATTTTCCCCTAGGGTCACCCAGGATACCCCCCTTGTGTAGTATTCTCTTTCACTAAAGCGAGGGGAGTACTTACCTAAGGTGATAGTGGGTAGGTATTCCCATAGTTCTCATCATATTGTGGATTGGGTAAGGACTTTACCCACCTACAATTTGTGGGATAACATTTTGGTGCCATTTTCGAGGACAATTTTGAATCCTCTTCCATGCCCCAATGACACTTTTGAAAACTATCCCAAATCCTTTCCCTAGTTTTCCCAGTGACTCCACGTGAGGGAAGTTCCCTCTCCCATTTTATTTGATGAACTTTATAGGTTCATATTGTCAGACAATTGGCTTAGGTTGATGGGAAGTTGGTATGGATTGTTGGTTGTCATTGATGTCAACCATTAGATACTAATATTGTACATTGATTTCAACCCTTAGTGATCGATGCCAACCCTTGGAGAAGCCCGACAATGAATTTTGGTAGTACAAAGGCATGGGTAAGGGACCCAATTCTCTTTGAATTGTAAGGGAATGAAGATCAATGAATTCACAGGTAATACTATTCTATATGGATAGTACATGTCATGCCATTTCTAGTGATATGTGGAATATCACATAACTCTTCATGGTTAGAGAGTTATGGCCTTGTGAATTTGGAGAACCTGCATGAGTTATCTAGAAGCTCCTAGAAGGTCAAAGAAGTCAAATTACTCTAGAAACTCCTAGAAGAAGTTGACTAGTCAAAGTGGGTGAAACTAGGAGTTAATCATGGGTATAATTGTTGCATTAAGAAAATAATTAAAAATAAATTAGTTGCAACAAGAATTTGTGAGTTTGGTAATTATGGTAAAGTAATTGTGATGAGAAGATTGAATAGTCAAAGTGGTTGACCAAGAAATAAATTAAATAATAAAGTGGTTGAAACAAGAAGTTAGTTAAGGGAAAAGAAGCTATGAATTGAATAATTATATAAAAGTTAGTTGCAACAAGAAGTTTTGAGTAAAGACAAATTATTTAAATAATAAAGTAGTCAAAGTGGTTAAGTGGAAAAAGTGGCTAAGTGGACAAAGTTGGTTAAGTGGACAAAGTGGATAAGTGGACAAAATGGTTAAGTGGACAAAGTTGTTTAAGTGGACAAAGTGGCTAAGTGGACACATTAGTTAAGTGGATACTTCTAGAGGACGCTACTTGGAGAGTATAAATAAGAGAGCAAGGGTCTCCCATTTGAATCCATTGAGCATATTGAATATATACAAGTGACTGAGGTAACCAAAGGATATCTAAGGATAATTTCAGAGGGAAGGTGAAGTAAACAAGGCCGAAATTCAAGGGAGGATAAAGTCTTTTGATGATGCTTTCTAATGTATGTTATTTACAGGTCATCTCACCATTTTCGCAATAACTTTTTTTTTCTACAATGATTCAGACAACGAAATATAGAGGCCATTAACAAAACATATCCAAGTAATTGTGGTAAAAATTTCATCTTGTGGGTCGTTGTATTTTGGGAGTTACACTCCGTGGAAAATAGGGGTTGTGGCTAGACCTAAAACTAGTCTAAAACAGGTGTTTCGGGTAAAAATGTCATAACTTCTTCATAATGGATCCAAATTCAGTAAGACCAAATGTATTGGTTAGAGTACAGTCTATAGTATTCTTTGTACCATTTTCAGATCCATACAACAAATATTCCGTGCGGGACACACTCTACAATTTCGCTCTATAGAATAAGCCAAAATTCATCAAGGTATGCCATTTTTGCTATAACTCTTTTTCTGAGAGGTTCCAAGTAGTGAAACATAGAGAAATTGCATAAAAGACACTGAAGAACATTATGCACTATTTTCAGATCTTTATTCATTACAGGTACATAGTTATGATTATTGCAAGTTAAGGTTGTTGACTAATCCAAAATTANAGCTTCATATCATTTTTACTCATACTCTTGCTCTGCCTACCATGCAATTTTTTCTGCCCTAGAGGTATGTTTGGGTTTCTTTGAGGTTGAATCCTTTTGATGACTAACACCAATGTTTCTCTTATACTCTCTCCCGTCTATGCCAGACATCCTAACAGAAGGGAAAGAACTCCAAACATGTCAAGTGACCCACTTTAACAACACAACAAAATAGATTAGATTGAAATAGAGGATGGGAGGCCGGCTGGAAAATGTAGGTAGGATTTCTACCTTTCTCCTAGAGAAGATGAACAAAAAATTCAATGCAAAGAAACCCAATAGACTACCTAATTTATTGAGAGTGTAAAAAAACAACTAACCCTGAACCAATCCAAAAATATAAACTAGGGCACCAAAGACAACTCCTGAAAGTAGTAGACATGGATACCTAGAATCCAAGTGGAGGTGCACCCTCGAATTGTCAACATCCCGACACCATTATTGTGTTGACCATCATTCTTTGGGGAACATGAGCTCGTTGAAAATGTGTGTTGGTCATCATATAAAAGAACCTTCCTCTATGTCGATAGAATCATGATACTAGGCTCCTTCCCTCACCTCTCTAGAATATCATGACCCCAGCTACTCCCAATACCTCCCCATAACAAGGAACACCTCCATTTAACATTTTGGGAGGTCCTTTCATTATACAACCACCTGAAATTTCCACCCATAACCATCATGTTAGGATATGGTGGGAGGAGTCTCGTACTCCCACCCAAGTCCCCTCTCCTCCTCCCAAGTGAAAATAGAGTCAGGTCCTTCATCATTATACCTTGTGTATTCACAACCTAGTGGGGTGGCGACATCATGACACGTGGGAGCAGTCATTTCCCCATCCTTCGACACCTGAATCTTGTTCTAGGTGATTTTCTATTTCTTTTCACAATTTTTTTTTAATTTTCTTTATAAAAAAATGTTTTGTTTTTTCTTTTTTCTTCTATTTTTATTTTTTTTCCTCCTTTTTTGTGTCTCGGTTTGCAACAGTATGGGGATTTTAGGCCAAGGTTTCAAAATTGTTGCAATTTTAATCTTGAAAAAGAGAGAGAGGGTGTTACCAATAACACCTCTTTTTGATCTAGGGATTCATTTTAAGATTTTGGTTGCAAGCATACCAATTATCAAGGTCGTGATTTCCAAAAAATTGTAATTTTAGGCAAGAAAAAAATGAGGTGCTACTGGGAGCACCACTTTTTCAATTCAGGGGTTGATTTTAAGATTTTGGTTACAACGTTACAGGTTGTTAATCCCATGGTTTCAAAGAATTTTTAATTTTAACCTTGGAAAAAATGTTGTTTCTATAATTGCCACTTTTCGATTCAAGCTTCAATTTTAAGGTTTTTGCTAGCTACATTTTGAGGTTGTTAAGGTCATGGTTGTGAAAGGTGGTAAGTTTGACCTTGAATTTTTTTTTGCTATTGGTAGCACCACTTTTTGATTCGAGGGTAAAAAATAACCACTAAATGCAACCTCTAAAAAAACGACAACTTTTAAAGGTTCTTGTAAAGTTTGTAACTATGTTTTTAGGGCCCTACCCTAACCTACCTACTTTGACATACTTAGGATTTAGTTAATTAATGTATGAGGCCTTGTTCTTTGAACAAGGACCATTAGATAGTGAGTGGGCAGTTACTTAATTTAAAAGGGTCATCTTTATTAAATAAGGCCTACTGCATTGTTGGTACTTGTTATCCCCAATTTCTAGGGATAAATAAGGAGATCATGTCTCGAGGCCCTCGGGTTGAAGACATGGAGTACCGAGAGATAGATGAATGAAAACATCCACATGCACAGACAAATACCTGCTTCACCACCACATTTCCTAGATTCGTGACAGTGGCATCAACTACATCAACTTCTTCCGGAAGATGACGGGTCTTGCTCCATGAGGTAAAATTCACTTATTGTCATAAGTGTCACTTTACTATTTGAGGCATTTGAGTATGTTGAATTTAAATATGATTTTTATTATAGAACATATTCTTGGAAATTATGCTATTTTCCATGTTTCACCTTGGTGTTTGACATTGCGCCCTAGTAAGTGGTCACCCTCATGGATGGGTTTTCTACTGGGAGGTCTCCTTGACAAGTCATCATGCCATTCTTGATCATACTTACCATTTTTCACACTTCATCCCTTTCTCATATCCTTATATTTTGGGACTTTCGAGTGTATTGACCCAATAATGGATTGTACCTCATTTCATGGGAAGAAGGGGCCGAAGGCCCATAGGTTTGTAGATGGTAAAAGTTAAAATCTAATCGTAAACCTTCTAGATGCTCACCCAAGGATCCCGAGGACAATGAAATATCTCTCATAAGAAAATAATGGGACATGTGTAATATGACAATATAAAATGCCAACCAAGGTAGAGTGTGCGTGGGAAATGTTTTTCATGCTTAGGTAGAAGTCCCACGCATTGTCTTCAACTTGGGGAAGCATAGTGTGACCAAGGTAGAGTCAAGGTGGGCAATGTTTTTCATGCTTAGGTAGAATTCCCACCTTGGATTCAACCTGGAAACATTCTAAATAGTTAATGGAAATAAATGGGATTGGAAAAATGATGCATTGGAAACGAAGGTGCAACGCACCCTCTACAAAGGCACCCATAAATGAGACAATATGAACCCTTGTATGTCATGAACCCCATGCCCAAAAGTCTTACCCCATCCACTTAATATTATCCACATGAATTTGAGAGGTTTCCACCTAGGAAGAAATCCCTGACTTAAGAATGATTCACCCAATAGGTCACCTTGTCAACCCTCCCATACCTAACCTTGGCAAATTGCATAGGGTCTTTGAAAACTTGTTTAATTTGATGAGATATTTTTTGATGTACATGCCTAGATGGCTCTTATATTAAATGTGAATTTACTTTCCATGATGCTTTGACTTGGAATCCTTGGAGGGCTTACTTGTTTTTCTTTGCAGGACCTTGTTGATGGACATTTTGGAGGAACAAGCCCAACTTGAGCCTTCATTGGGGCAGGAAGCCCATCGATTGGATGTCATGGACCAAACCTTGGGGAAGTATAAGAGAGAAACATTTCCTTTAGAGGCAAAGGAAGAGACCTTGTAGGATCTCACCTATCCCATGAAAGCCGAACGATTTTCCTTTGGAGGCTAAAACATCACTTTGGAGGGCTTGATGTCACCTCGGGGCTAGGGTTTTGGTGGTGATGATGTTTTTTTGATGGAAACTTGGAATTTTTGGAGGATGAATACCTTTTGCATCACAAAGATGAGACCAATTCATGAATAAGGAGACTTAGGAGGCCCAAAGAGCTCCTCCCTTTCCTCAATGACTTGCTAAAGTGTCAAAATGTCACCCTAGAGAGGGTTGATGTTACCTTTTAGGGTTTTTTATGTGCATTTTTTTAATTAAATTTAAAATTATTTTGTAAAGGGGAATATGAAGGGAGAATGGCTCCCTAATTTTTTGGTTTACCCTAACTTATGTGAACAAACACTCTTTAGGAGTTTTGTATAAATAAGGATCAATTTCATTTCATTGGAAGATAACTCTTTTACAGGAGAAGAACCACTTGGCTGAAATTTGTGCCGCTCTCTCTCTCTCTATGGTTATCATTTGTCTTATGGATTAAAGTGGTGTGCTATCTCTTGGAATCTATTCTCTTGCTATGGTGATGAAAATTCTTGGTAACTAGGGTTTTGTCTTGCATGCTCTTGGAATTGGTAAGGAAAATATGCATTTTTTTTTTATCTCTTCTTTCTTTTTCCATGGTTTTTATTGGATATATCCTTGGAGGAATATAAGGGCATATACCCTCCACCAAGTTTTATGATTGTTTTTGGTTGAAAATTCTATTGCAAAGGTTTCTATGAGAAGTAAAATGGCTTACTCCCCTTGAGAAGTAGTAGGAATAACCTAAAAAAATAATTCTCCATAACCCATTTGGACAGGCACTAATCATTTATTGCATTGGAGAAATAAATTACTTGCATTGGTAAACACGATTTTGAGAGATATTGATATTGTTCAAGTTGGAACATTTTATTGGTGTATTAAGATTGCTAAAGCCACTAGGGAGTCTTGATTATCCTAGTAGTTCTTGATTTGTAATCAATCAAAAGCTACAACCCGTTAGTGCTACAGAAAAACATACCTTATTCCTTACTTTAACTTGCATTTGAACCATGGAAATTTGCTTGTAAGCCACTACTATCATTTTACTGCTTATTGGTTAACTTTTTGTCGGATTACTTGCCAATTTTTGTGGTTGAAGCTTGTTGTTGTTGCAACTATTTGCTACATCCACTTGGATGTTACAATAATTCTCTGAAAACAGTACTTAAAATCCCTCTTTCACCATCAAAATTTGTGCTTGAACATTGCAAATTTATCTATTGGTTTAGTGCTTCATTGTCCAATAATTATTTGACAATTTTGATGGTTATCTTTGCAGTAATTAATTAATTTCCTTGTTGATATATACATTTGTTTACTACTGTAATTTAGGACAGAAAGATTCACTTGCTTTTCAATTGGAATATTAGGCTTGCATTCTTGTCTTTCTGTTGTCTCAGGCAAGTATAACTATCTTCTGTAGGTACTCAAGCATTTGGAAACCATTTACCATAACCAAGACTTGTTACCAAGCCATCTTCCACTTCTTAGTTTTACCTATAGGGGCACCATCTTCCATTACTCCATTCTCCATCATATTTTCCCCTAGGGTCACCCAGGATACCCCCCTTGTGTAGTATTCTCTTTCACTAAAGCGAGGGGAGTACTTACCTAAGGTGATAGTGGGTAGGTATTCCCATAGTTCTCATCATATTGTGGATTGGGTAAGGACTTTACCCACCTACAATTTGTGGGATAACATTTTGGTGCCATTTTCGAGGACAATTTTGAATCCTCTTCCATGCCCCAATGACACTTTTGAAAACTATCCCAAATCCTTTCCCTAGTTTTCCCAGTGACTCCACGTGAGGGAAGTTCCCTCTCCCATTTTATTTGATGAACTTTCTAGGTTCATATTGTCAGACAATTGGCTTAGGTTGATGGGAAGTTGGTATGGATTGTTGGTTGTCATTGATGTCAACCATTGGATACTAATATTGTACATTGATTTCAACCCTTAGTGATCGATGCCAACCCTTGGAGAAGCCCGACAATGAATTTCGGTAGTACAAAGGCATGGGTAAGGGACCCAAGTCTCTTTGAATTGTAAGGGAATGAAGATCAATGAATTCACAGGTAATACTATTCTATATGGATAGTACATGTCATGCCATTTCTGGTGATATGTGGAATATCACATAACTCCTCACGGTTAGAGAGTTATGACCTTGTGAATTTGGAGAACCCTCATGAGTTATCTAGAAGCTCCTAGAAGGTCAAAGAAGTCAAATTACTCTAGAAACTCCTAGAAGAAGTTGACTAGTCAAAGTGGGTGAAACTAGGAGTTAATCATGGGTATAATTGTTGCATTAAGAAAATAATTAAAAATAAATTAGTTGCAACAAGAATTTGTGAGTTTGGTAATTATGGTAAAGTAATTGTGATGAGAAGATTGAATAGTCAAAGTGGTTGACCAAGAAATAAATTAAATAATAAAGTGGTTGAAACAAGAAGTTAGTTAAGGGAAAAGAAGCTATGAATTGAATAATTATATAAAAGTTAGTTGCAACAAGAAGTTTTGAGTAAAGACAAATTATTTAAATAATAAAGTAGTCAAAGTGGTTAAGTGGAAAAAGTGGCTAAGTGGACAAAGTTGGTTAAGTGGACAAAGTGGATAAGTGGACAAAATGGTTAAGTGGACAAAGTTGTTTAAGTGGACAAAGTGGCTAAGTGGACACATTAGTTAAGTGGATACTTCTAGAGGACGCTACTTGGAGAGTATAAATAAGAGAGCAAGGGTCTCCCATTTGAATCCATTGAGCATATTGAATATCTACAAGTGACTGAGGTAACCAAAGGATATCTAAGGAGAATTTTAGAGGGAAGGTGAAGTAAACAAGGCTGAAATTCAAGGGAGGATAAAGTCTTTTGATGATGCTTTCTAATGTATGTTATTTACAGGTCATCTCACCATTTTCACAATAACTTTTTTTTTCTACAATGATTTAGACAGAGAAATCTAGAGGCCGTTAACAAAACATATCCAAGTAATTGTGGTAAAAATTTCATCTTGTGGGTCGTTTTATTTTGGGAGTTACACTCCGTGGAAAATAGGGGTTGTGGCTAGACCTAAAACTAGTCTAAAACAGGTGTTTCGGGTAAAAATGTCATAACTTCTTCATAACGGATCTAAATTCAGTAAGACCAAATGTATTGGTTAGAGTAGAGTCTATAGTATTCTTTGTACAATTTTCAGATCCATACAACAAATATTCCGTGCGGGACACACTCTACAATTTCGCTCTATAGAATAAGCCAAAATTCAACAAGGTATGCCATTTTTGCTATAACTCTTTTTTTGAGAGGTTCCAAGTAGTGAAACATGGAGAAATTGCATAAAAGACACTGAAGAACATTATGCACTATTTTCAGATCTTTATTCATTACAGGTACATAGTTATGATTATTGCAAGTTAAGGTTGTTGACTAATCCAAAATTAGTCATGTGAGACTAAAGTAAAGTTTGATAAAAATGTTAGTCTCTTGTTGTTAAAGTTAAGGAAGGTTTGCAGGTATGTGATCATATACACCAAGTATATTACAAAGTTACAAATCAGATTTGGATGATGAAATTGATGAGGGCTTTGGGTTGAGGTTTGTTACATATAGAGGTTGTATAAGAGTGAGGTTATGGCACATGGTTTGATGTAATGGTTTATGGTATTTGGTTATGGATAGTGTGATGTATTGTTAGAGAAATGTTGATGGTTATATTTGTATATGGTTGAGGTACATGTTGGGTACATGGTTGAGACAAGTATTTGATGAGTTGGCACATACATGAGGTGTATAGTTGATGATGTTGGTACATCTTGATGAGTCATATTTGATGCATGATTGGTACATACTTGGTACATGGTTGGAGGCTGTTATCACTAAAAAATCGTTCGTGACATTGCACACAATGGTTAAATAAAACATAAATGCCAACAACAATTAGTCCACCTACAACACCAAAGTCCACCAAAAAGGAAAAAACTATATACTTGGTTCAAAAATCAAAGTGCGCAAATTCACCAAAGGGAGCGCACACATAGTGCGTAGGCCAACACAGGCCTCAACGCACACTGTGCGCAAGATGTGTGGTTGTCTACGAGAAAAGTCACGCACTCCTCTGAATGTCACATTTATGAATCTTGTCGGCCCCTCAAACATTTCTATTCGGACCCCCAATACGATTTGACACTCATATCTGAACAAAATCTATCTTGGAGGCTGGTCAAGGGCTAGGAAGTTCCCTAAAAGGCCCCTTGTTCACACTATGAACCAATTATATATTTCCATGTATGGAGGCTTTAAATATTCCGCAAGGTTGTACCAAAGACACATAGTAAGCTAGGTAAGAATATTTGTAAGGACCACAAGAAGTCCACATGCTGGAATCTCACACTTAACTTATTAAAAATMTTTGCTCACTTYTCACTTTCTTGCACACAAAGMCACTCCTCACACACATAATTTCTATTAGAATAGTGGAGGTCGAAGTAGGATTTATTCAAAGGAATTCYGAAAGATCTAACTACTTCTTTGGAAATTATCCACACCCATTTAATTCAAACGAGATTGGTCCACAACACTAATCTCTCARCCCACCACTTGTAAATTTTTTATAAKAACGTACTAAATTTTCCTCCATAGGAGGTGCCAAAAGATTTTTTTTAGTCTAAGTAGGATCTCGGGGGTAGGCATCCAAATAASCCCYCATTATYAGGTTCTCACATTTTGAAACAATAGAAGTTGAGAATAGGGATCCTTCAAATCCTCCAAGTCAAGTGTTCCTATACCATAAGGMAAGGAGATACCCGTGAAGGGTCGAAGGTTGAGATCCGGTTGTTCTGYGCATCCCTCCTTGAGTCACCCAACTCTTGTGAGGGCATCCAACCCGTGACCCATTTMTGAGGCTGAAAATATAAATGCCGCACTTTGAACRAGTTAATTAGTGGCCAAACTTAGGATATATACATAAGTGGTGGTTTTGGGTTGYAATCGCACATTGGTCGGATTTTGTGTGGCTATTGGGAAATATCACCAGCTCTTTTGGGATATGCACCCTCTACCCATSATTATAACTTAATACTTCAACCTTCACTAGTTCCTCTTCMGGTGGCTTCAAACCCCRCTGTTGAGTGCTATTGGAAGGCCCAGTGTTAAATTGACACAAGATTCCGGTGGCTTCTAATTCCTCTTTTAGGACACAAGATKTTATTTTTRTTGTTGTTCCCCCATGCRGACAAAATCCRCCTATCCACATGCTTGTTTATTTTACAATTGATTTATGTATGATGCTTACTTGATTACATGCAATTGTGAGTTATACTACTTTGGGAAGGTCAAAATTATAAAATCACTTGTTCATTTATTTCTCTTGCCACCATTTGCACACATTCACTTTGTTAGTCAGAACCATAGGGGACCCACATAATCCCTGTCGTTCTAGATGCTTGCAGAATCTTCCTCATATTCTAGGAGGAGTTCCTAGTCTTTCCAACTCACCGGATGAACCATCTTACACCCCCGTGAGTGCTACTTTTTTGGGATCATCTTTACTTGGTTCCACTTTTCTTGGGTCAAATACCTAAGGCCATCTATCTATTGGTTCTCCTTCACAAGGAAGCGTGAGTACAAATTCTTCTCAAGGAAGAAGTACACAACCACTAAATCCATCTCAAGGGACAAGTCCATTACCTACACACACGATGGATGGAACTAATCCTCTGCCAAATCTCCCTATTCCATACTTGGCATCCTTCAACATTCTTGATTTAACAAAACTCATGAATGATCCCATTTATCATGATGCTACTTGGCCCAATATGCCCACCAAGTTTCCTTTAGACATTCCAAAGTTTGAAGGAAAACCAGGGGAATATCCCGCCAACCATGTTATGACCTTCCACTTATGGTTCTCTTCAAACAACATCATGGATGATTCCATTCTCTTAAGGTTATTCCAAAGGTCTCTCACTGGTTCATCAACCAAATGGTATGTGGACGAAAAATTAGGGTCCCATGTGACCTTTGAATCATTGGCCAAGGCCTTTTTGTCCTTTTTCCAACTACCAGTTTGTCATGACATTGGTTTAGAACTCCTCTCTAAGTTCAAACAAACCATTTCTATCCATATCGTTGACTACATCCATGAATGGTGGCAACGACGTAGTTTTTGTAAAGTTGAAACCACCAAAGAACAACGTCTTGATTGGTTTCTTAAATCGCTCGTCTATGTGATTGGCAAAGATGTAGCATCCAATTCCTCAATCAAAAGAGGAAGCCATCAACAAGGCCCAACAATTTGACCTCATATATGCTCAATCGGGTTACTTGTAAATAGTATTGCCTGATGCACCCATGCCCCTACCATTTGGCCAGGACAAACCTGGGGCTTCTCACGCTGCAGATGGGTTGATTGGTTCCATGAAACACCGCAACCCTTACAACCACCCATCACCTACTTATGGGGAAAATAAATATCCGCAATCATATGGATGGACGTCTTATTACCATCCTCCCACTCACCAACAATCATATCCTATTGGTCCCTCTCAGCCGTTGGGGGCACCCCCACTGGAACCCATGATGCATCCAATCTCTCAACCAAGTACGAGTTCACCATCAACCCATGCATATGATCCCAACAGTGGTGGAAGTACTTCTAATTCCTACACACCATATGGATCATCTCCCCAAAAAATCCATATTTTCCATTTCCTAGTCCCCCCCAACAAGTTGCTCCTCCACCAGGACAACCACATGCCGACATTAATTTTGTTAAGCCCTCTCCCATTCAAAAATTTCATAATTTTGAATAGTTGAATACGAAAAATCTTTCCCATCAACCAAATAATGCCAAGAGGAAAGGGAAAAAATGAAACAATAACAACCCAGGACCAGGAGGAAGTAACCCCCAACAAAAACGTCCCGCTGGGGGCAACAATAACAATCAACCACGACAAGGGAGGAATAAAAAACTCAGGACTAACTTCCCTTGCACTTTATGTGGTGAGTATGGAGATTATACTCACCACTTCCCCCAAATTTCCGATTTCAAACGGATGAAATCATCCATGAACACTCAATGCCCTCCAGCACCGCCTACCCCCCAGCAGGCCTAAGAACATTATTTGAAACCACCACCTCCAGTCATGTTGGAAAACCCTATTCCCCACCAAGGTGTGATGAATACGCAACAAGAGATCAACCCTACGCCACCACAAATGGGGCAGTATCAAAATCCAGGTCCCAATCAACCTGAAAATCCAGTCGATCACAATATCCTTCTTACCAGCGAAGAAGAGATTATTCTGCAAACTCGTGGTCATCAGTATGGATTCCCTCTCGAATCCACCCCAACCACCTCGAGAAAAACTCTCGATATATCCAGACAACCATTGATGATTCCACGCCCTAACACTGAACCCTATCCTCGTATACCCTGCGTACCTTTACAACGAAATGTACATAACCCTCATGCTAGGGAAACCCATAATTACAGTTTAGTCAGTGATTTAGCTCAATCCCCTATAGCCATGTCTATACTGGAGGTCCTACAAACATGCCCATCACAACACAAATCCTTTATTTTTTCTTTGGGGGTAGTCGACCCAGCTAATACTTGACTCATCACCTTTGATATCGATAACGAGGAACCATGCCTCCCCGCCCTGGTAGCTTTTCAGATACCAGTTAAGATCCAGAACATCACAGTTCATTAGTATATCATCTATGGAGGTTCATCCACATGCATCATGTTCAAAGTTGTATGGTAGAAACTCGAMTCACTTGAGATAGTACCATGTTTCATCACCCTAAGAGCTTATGACGGTAGACCATCGTCCCTTGAAGGAATATTTCGAAATGTCCCCGTAGAACTTGGGGGAAAAACTRTMTTGATTGRAATTAAGKTTATCGATGCCCCACTCGATTACAATATCCTRTTTGGGCGTAGCTACATMTATGMTATGAAGGCAGTAGCCTCTTCTGTKTTTCGTACGATGATGTTCCCCCATAAYGGGAAAATCRTCACCATCGACCAACTTACACATTATGAACCTAATCATTTCATCAACATTGATAACATCCTCCCCCTTGTCTGAACTAGCTTTGATKCTTTTTTGGTCATCGACAAGYGTCTTGGAATATTCAAGGACCCATACTTGTTAGAGACTTATCATGGAGCACCCCCTCTCCTACATCCTTCCATTTTCGCACAAGTGTGTGTAGTTTCCTCTARCGAAACCAATACCAGAGACAATATTCCTCTCACAGAGKCCCCTMCCCACATCAAAKTTCCACAAGTCGGMAAATTACTACCTCAGGAATTCCYTGAATCCACCACCAAACCACTTGTYCCAGATTCCCCCCCCCTCTAGGGGAAAATCCTGGTCTGGGAGACARTCCCACARGCCATTACCCAAATCCCCTTCTTCTACCCTCCACTTGGAGTCCAAGCATTCCAGGTAGATGCTACTATCACCCTTCCCAACATGGTGCTTTCCATCCYTGTATGGTATCTTCATCCACCTGCTATGGTTCCTTCGCCATCTCTCCCTCCTYAGACATAGGGATTACCGATGCAGATCCCAGTACAKGCTYCTACCACACCACYGACACCCCCAAMTGGGGGCAACRCCACCATTGGGGGAAGAAGAAGGAAGAWMAAGGTCATATCTCCACTCCCTCCTCAAGGTCAACCTCCTTKCACACTATGTGAAAGAGAAGGACACCCCACTAACAGATGTCCTACTCCTCCYGAGTTGCACAATCTTATCCAACTCCCTAAAGAAACCCCATTGCTTACCACTCCACCTAGCACTTCAACTGCTACTACGAAATCCTYATCCWCACACAAGAAGGGGTTACAAACCAATTTMTCTTGAACCATATGTTTAGAATATGGACATTACACCCATCATTTCCCGACTCTACCTCAATTCTGCCAAATGTTAGCCAYAGTACGCCAAACATCCTTKCMTGATCCCCCTCAAGATCTCCCTACTRCTGCTCACATTAATGACATTCGTTCTGTTTCTTCRTCAACCTMTGCGTGAATGAGGTCCCATCCACAATATCTTCATGTCAAGTGATCCTTCACACCCYGTGCAYGATATCCCTTCTACGTCCTCATCCTCTRAKAACAATAACACTTACCYGTCGATGSTTCCCACTGCCATCRCCCAGGATCCCTTTTCTCCTCACATTTTTCACTGYAAYGAAGATATCTTGGATGAATCAACCGCCCCCAATTTCCCATGGAATGCRCTCCATCATCGAGCACTCTTCCTCTCACAAGWGGMTTTTCACCCTACTAGCCAAGCCTCATTGTGTGCAATYGAAACTAAGGATTTCATTCCTTGAGGGCATATAGACTRGTTCATAAACCCTATCCCTGCCCCYAATGCTTTTGAAGAAGGAAACATGGCCAACATTTCCCTCACTATCAAAATCGACATTTCCATCAAACCAGGGATCGTAGAAGAGATCACCATTGGCRTCAGATGCTCCYCTGAAGAAATCATTGCTTAAAAATTTMTCTTTCAGGAATACTGAGTCACTTTTTCCTRGTCATATACAGAGATGCCYGGCCTCGATCCTTCTATAGTCGAACATAGAATCGACACTTGGCCATATATTGACCTTGTTTTTCAAAAGMAACACCCCCTCCACCCATCCAAATCCACRRCTATCAAATTCAAAATTGATAAGTTACGYACCCCTGGRTTCATTTACCCCATCGCGTACACTTYGTGGGTCTCCAACCCCGTCCCAGTTAACAAAAAACATGGAACCATTCACGTCTGCATAGAATTTTGTGATCTCAACCATGCTTGTYCCAAAGACAACTTCCCAACCCCTTTTATMRAYCAAATCATCGATTATTGYGTCGACCATGAGGCACTTTCCTTTATGGATARTTTCTCTGTCTATAACCAGATCCAAATCCACCTAGMAGATTAGTACAAAACCACGTTTACAACCCCTTGTGGTACCTTTKCTTATCRCKTCATACCTTTTGGACTCAAGAACGCAGGTGCTATGTTTCAAYGGGCCATGACCTATGTTTTCCATGATCTTGCTTGCATCATCCYTGCTTATTTGGACAACCTCACTGCTCGATCCAAAAAGCGATCACAACATTTAGATGACTTATGCATCGTTTTCCAATGGTGTCGCCAGTATAATATCTGCTTGAACCCCCTCAAGTGCGTCTTTTGTGTCATGACCAAACGCCTCCTTGGGTTCATTGTCTCCCAACACAACATCACAGTGGACCCCCTCAAGGTCCAAGCTATCACAAAAATTCCACCACCTAGGAATTTACGCTAACTGTAGAGCCTACAAGGCAAAGCCAACTTCTTACGCCGCTTTGTCCCAGACTACGCCACTCATGCACATGGTTTCATCCGCTTACTATAACATGATATCCCATTTCGATGGGACGGACATGCTCAAACAACTTTTGATGATTTAAAAGATGCCCTATCCAATGCCCCTTTGATTAGTCCCCCAGACTATGATTGCGATTACATACTCTACTTATCATCCTCGACTGTCTCATTTGCAGGAGTCCTTGTCCAATTAGGGGATGATGGACACAAAACGTGTGATTTACTACATTATTAAAAACCTTTCAGGTCCACCCTTGAAATACAATCATGATGAGAAACTCACCTTAGTAGTTTTTCATCGCATTCCAAAAACCACGACACTATATTATGCTTCGAACTACCAAGGTCGTAACAGATTCCAACCCCATGCAATACTTGCTTAGTCATCGATAGATTAATGGAAAATTTGCTAGATGGATCATTATCCTCCAAGAATACGATCTAGAGTTCTCTACTCCCAAAAGAAATAAATCTATTGTTCTAGACGAACTCATTACAACTTTTCCCTCAAACGCCAAAGCTTCCCCCATCAATGAGGATTTCCTCGGAGAACACCTCTTCTTCATCCCCTTTGATGACCCCTGGTATGGAGACCTCCTCGTCTACCTTCAAACACATAAGTTTGGGTCTCATATCTCTCGAGATGACTGTCGACGCATTCGCCATTAGGCACCCCAATATCTCTTCATCGGAGACATCCTCTATTGACATAGGGTTGATACCATCCTTCGACGATGCCTTACCATCGATGAAGATGAAAGAGTATTGAATTATTTCCACAGTGGCGCTTGCGGTGGACACCTATGTGGTATGTCTACCGCCCAAAAAATCATTCGAGCAAGGTATTTTTGGCCCACTTTGTTTCATGACTGCATCCACGCTGTCAAGTGATGTGACAAATGCCATCTTTATGCGAACAAAGCACGAGCTCCCCCAACTCTTCTACACCGAGTCATCACAGTCGAAACCTTATGTAAATGGGGCATATACTTCATGACTTTCCATCCTCCATCCAATAACAGACACAAGTAAATTATCGTGACAGTAGATTACTTTACCAAATGGGCCGAAGCCATGCCCACTTTCAAAAACACTGCTGACACAACATCACATTTTTTCTTCAACCATGTCATTACCTGGTTCGAAGTCCCACTACAGTTAGTATCCGACCATGGTAAAATTTTTGAGAATGAGATCTTTATGGAACTCTCCTAAAAATTAGGCTTCTCCCATGAGTTTGCCTCCCCATACTACCCTCAGTCCAACGGACAGGTCGAGGCCGTCAATGAAGTCCTCAAAACCATGCTACAATGTACCATCAACAAACATAAGACCAACTGACATCATATGTTGTTTTGCATTCTATGGGCTTATCACACGATAGTCAAAACTACCACCGGTTTTAAACCGTTCCACCTTGTCCATGGGATCGAAGCCACCTTCCTTATCGAGTGTGAAATCCCCATGTTACACACTACCATAGAGCTCTTACCTAACACTTCTCCAATAGAGAAACACCTATTGAACTTAGATTCGCTTGATGAAGACCGTTGATCTTCATTACAACACAATGAGGTAGCTAAAAAACGGTCCAAATCCACCTTCAACCCCCATATCAACCTTCGCTCATTCAACGAAGGTGATCTCGTTTTAGCCTATGATATCACCCACGATACTCTAAGACATGGGAAATTCGAGTCATTATGGCATGGTCCCTTCATCATCCAACACTGCCTCACTGAAGGCGCCTACATCTTGGCCTCTCCAGAAGGCTACCCTCTCAAATAACCCGTCAACGGGTTGTACTTAAATAAGTTTTACGCCTAAGCGTAGCCCCCCTACCTTAGGTTTTTCTTTGTACACATTTGTAGAGTTTTTAGTCTTCCTTGATACCAACACTCTTAGTGTTTGATCTATCACCCATGTTATTGACAGATGAATCATTCATCAACCTACCACATCGGTTACTCTGACGATGCCAGTTGCTGGACCCAAAATCTCGCTTCGATCGCTTGGGCCATATATACCGCTTCACATATCCTACTCCACTCTAGTGGCATATGTTTAGGCCTGACCACCAACAACCAAGCCGAATATGACTTCGTCATTGGAATCCTTGCTGAGGCCAATCACCACCACATTCCTCACCTTAGCGTTATGTTAGATTCCCAACTTGTCGTCCTGCAACTCAACAACGTATATCATGTTCAAGATCTTTGCCTCTTTTGAAAATACCTACAAGTTAGACTCCTATCTCACAACTTTGATTCCATAAAGTTTACACATATTTCAAGAAACCTCAATCAAGTAGCAGATCACATGGCTAACATAGTATTAGATTGACATTTATCACATTAAAACAACACCATATACATAACATCACACATCTATCAAAACAGGTAGAATATACAACAGATATCATCAAAACATAAAACATAAAGACATGAATTATCCAAAATATATCCATCATATATATGTCATGAAGGTCCCCAATGTTTTACAAAAATATACATATAAAATCGCCCATAGGCTCCTGATTCCCCTCACGCCTATGAATACAAAAAATGGGTATCCAATACCCTATACAAAACTGGGCCCATAAACCCGTATACACACAAAAACAACACTCAAGGTGCCCCTAGAGCTCCCCCCCAAGGTCCTCTATCATCCAAAGGTGCCCCACTAGATGGGGGCCCCCTAACTCAAGGAGGTAGTCGACCAGTCATTGCTACCCCCACCACTGTTGCTCAACGGATCAGGGTCCACCACTCTTCTGGTACCCCCACACACTGGTCTAGGACCTCCTCATCCTAGATGTGGGCCCATATGCCCTCAGGCACACCCTGTAGAACCCGCTTGAAACGTCTATGCAGATCCTCCAGCATGACCCCAACATTGCCTTGTGGCTCTCTCATTGGTCTAGCACCATTTTCATCTCGCCTCCGCCTCTGTCCAACCCTCGGCTCTGTAGGCTCATGCTGAATCGACTCCCATCGAGCCGACTCCCTGACAACCTCGATCTCTCGTCTTCAGAAACCAACATATGTAAAACAACACTAGAGATAGTGTCAATATCCATATACATATATGATAAATGCTATCTATCCAAATCACAAAACATAAAAAAAATACAACACATACCTCTCTGGTCCCAGGCGTCCCAGGAGGTGACACCATGTCTGGATCCCGACGATAGTCCATACCCACGTATGGATATCTCAAGATCACCCGTGGCATCTGGAGCCACACTCGAGCCACTGTGGCTGTGAAGTAGTGACCACCCTCACCTACTCCATGTTGGACCAACACATGGGCCCACCGCATCAGTCGTGGTTGCCGTTGCCCCACTAGATCTAGTAGAATCCTCGGGCACAACAGAGGCACCCTCTCCAAGAACCAAGCCACCAGAATGGACTCGAAAGAAAAATTACTGGAGTCGGCTCATCGACAACGATTCAACTGGGGAAAAATATTGGTGTGCATCAGCACACCCCATGCAAACATGTCCCCATCCATTACCTGCTCCACCACCCTTAGCTGAACACTAGTGATCCGCTGAGTACCCAAGGATATATAGATCCTCACCACCATCACTGCAATGCACTCTGTCAAGAGGTCATCGATGGCCTTGATACATACAAATGATCGCTCTCCCTCTCCCTCTGGCGGATCGCTCTTGCAATTACTCTCTTCACTCTTCATTACAATGACACTCTCAGCAAAATAAACATTGATGTATTTCGGCTATACATATGCTTCTAACCTCACACATCAGGGGGCATCTGTTATCAATGAAAAATTGTCTGCGACAATGCACACAATGGTTAAAGAAAACATCAATGCCAACAACAATTAGTCCACCTACAACACCAAAGTTCACAAAAAAGGCAAAAACTATATACTTGGTTCAAAAATCAAAGTGCACAAATTCACCAAAGGGAGTGCGCGCATAGTGCGCAGAATGCACAGGCCAACACAGCACTCAGTGCGCACTGTGCGCAAGATGAGTGATTGTCTACGAGTAAAGCCACACAGTCCTCCAAATGACACATTTATGAATCTTGTCGACCCCTCAACCACTTCTAGTTCGACCCCCAACATGATTTGACACTCATATCTGAGCGAAATCTAGCTTGGAGGTTGGTCAAGGGCTAGGAAATTCCCTAAAAGTCCCCTTGTTCACACTATGAACCAATTATATCTTGCCATGTATGGATTCTATAAATATGTTCCATGGGTGTGCTAAGAAAATCATATCTCCAAGGTATTGTTATGATGCAAGAATTCTTCTTTGAGAATCCTATTTTCTCTTTGAATCATTCAAGCACCATTGCAATAGGCCATTCCACTCATCTCTTGAAGGAATAGGCATTTTATTTCTTCACAATTATCATTTCTTCCATTTTATGAAGAGAAGAGCTCTCAATTATGGAACTCAAGAGCCCTCCCAAGGAGGAAGAGGGGACTTATAAGTCCCTTCCTTTCTCTACGATATTTAGCCTATGAATATATTGATCCATTGGTAGCTATATATTGGTCATTTTTTGCTTTTCATGGTTCTAGTTATTTCATGCTTCTCTAACATTTATTTCTTAGTTGTTTTTAGTTGTTATTTACTTGTTTTCATGTGTATTTGGTTATTTAATCAACTCACAAACTTTTTTCTTGTTTAGATGGCTTAACTAAGCATGCAAGTGTTGTGTTTTTGCTCACCCATGTGAAAAAACCAACACAATAGAGGCACTTGTTAGTAGTATTGTTGACACATGGTTTATGGATGATGTAGCATACTTGTCTTGGTATATTATTAGAA
>JZKD02S1609427.1:61784-72707 GCA_000966675.3 Picea glauca | reverse complement strand
GGTTGTTGACTAATCCAAAATTAGTCATGTGAGACTAAATTAAAGTTTGATGAAAATGCTAGTCTCTTGTTGTTAAAGTTAAGGAAGGTTTGTAGGTATGTGATCATATACACCAAGTATGTTACAGAGTTACAAATCAGATTTGGATGATGAAATTGATGAGGGATTTTGGTTGAGGTTTGTTACAGATAGAGGTTTTATAACAATGAGGTTGTGGCACATGGTTTGATGTAATGGTTTATGGCATTTGGTTATGGATAATGTGATGTATTTCTAGAGAACTTTTGATGGTTATATTTGTATATGTATTTTGTATATGGTTGAGTTACATGTTGGGTATATGGTTGAGACATGTAATTGTTGGGTTGGCACATATATGAGGTGTATAGTTGATGTTGTTGGTACATCTTGATTAGTCATAGTTGATGCATGATTGGTACATACTTGGTACATGGTTGGAGACACTTGTCAGTAGTATTGTTGACATGTGGTTTATGGATGATGTAGCATACTTGTCTTGGTATATTATTAGAATCACATATTGATCTTGGTGATGATTATGAGTTGTTGTGATGCACATTGTTGAGAGTTATCTTGGTGATTGATCTTGGTGAGTAGATCTGATTTGGTTGATAATATTGATGAGACAGGTTGTTGTGATAGGTTGTTTGGACAGGTTGTTGTGACAGGTTATTTGTATAGGTTTCGTTCATGGTTGATGCACTTGTTTATGGTACAGGTTGAGGTACACGTTGGTGTATGGTTGATGCACCTGTTTATGATACAGGTTGATTACATGTTGTTTGGTACAGATTGTTACAGGTTGTTTGGTGTAGGTTGATTGGTACATGTTTACAGTAGTATATCTCATAGTGATGGTGTGACAATGGTTCTATCATTCTACTTATATTTCAGGGCGGTTGGATAGGGAAAGGATAGGTGGTTGTAGCCACCTTCTGGTTGTAGCCAGAGAACATGGGGGGTTGTAGCCTCCTTCTAGTTGTAGCCAGAGAATTAGGGAGTTGGAGCTTCCCTCAGATTGTAGCCTGAGAAACTAGGTGGTTGTAGCCACCTTCAGGTTGTAGTCGGAGAACATAGGGGGTTATAGCCAGAGAATTAGGGAGTTGGAGCTTCCCTCAGGTTGTAGCCTGAGAAACTAGGGGGTTGGAGCCTCCTTCCAGTTGTAGCTAGAGAATTGGAAGTTGGTGCTTACTTGAATGTAATTCTTGACATATAAGAAAAACATACTGTGGTTTTCTCCCGCATTAGGTTTCCACGTAAATATTGGTGTACTCTGCATTGTGTGGATGTGTTTGTTATTGTTTATTATGCACTGATGAATGTTAATGATTATGATACAATAAGATATTGATGATGAACATATGAACATGGTTGAACAAGTAAAATAATATACTTTGTGGTTTAAAAGATTAATAATTGGTATAATTGCTCATTACTGATTCACCCCACCCTCTCAGTAATCCAACACATATGGCGACTCCACAACCCAAGAACCCACCTTTCCCAGCTTACCCTTTCCATCTATTAATGATCCTTGATCTCACCTGGCGAATCCATTAAGGTGTCATTTTAGCCAATGGAATTATGGCACCATGGGGTGAACCCTTTCCTAAAACTTGTCATGTCTCGAGGAAGGCACTTTTACAGATGGAAATGGAAAAAATTGTTGATGAATCCATTGAGAAATTGATCAATATTGTAAAGAGTTTATCTCAAAAATTTTCCAAAGAACAAGCCCTTGCTAATGAAGAGATGCTTGAAGAATAGATATATGAAGAAAGTTACCAAGAAGATCTCGATGAAGTTTGTCATGTTGAAGATACATACCAGACATTTGTATCCATGCTATCACTTGATGAAGATGAAGTTTTACTACCTCACTTTCCTCCTCAAATGATTAGTATCAAGGAAAAATATTTTCAAGAGGTTTACCAACCCCTTGAAGAGGACCAGGAATTGCCCCATTAAGGCTTGATTTAAGAAGTGAGTCCTCAGGAATAAGAGCACGAGTTACCTCATAAATATGTCGAGTTCTTCAATGAATTACTCCATGAAGGTGAAGTGCTTGTGTCTGCCCTTCCATTTGATGAAGACATCTGGGCCTCCTTTCCAGCTGCACATCAAGAAGAGAATCCTTTCAAAATTTTTGATGATACTTTATTCCATGATTTTGGAAGTGAATAAGTGTTAGATGAACCCTTGTATGTAATAGATCCTTTTTGTAATAATGTAATTGACAAATCATCACCTGTCGGAGAGCAAGTCTACAATGGCGAGGAGAACGAGAGTTTTCCTTTTATTTCTTTCTAGAAAAGGAAAACAAAGAACTTTGCATTAAGGATTAATCCCCTTGTGATGAAGAGGCATTGGAGGGGTAAACTAATGACAACAAAGAATAATTTAGATGAAGTTCCATGTATTGAGAATCTAGATGAGACATCAGTGTCCATTCTCCCAACTGAAAAAGATGAAGTTATTCAACCTTGCTCCCCCCTTGCACATGAAGATGAAGAAGTGACCAGTCCAAATGATGAAGATGTCTCCATGAAGAACCACTCTAGCATGGTTGGTCAACACATCGATGATTTCATATATGTTGGAAGATGTGTATGGGAATTGGGTTGCTTCCTTATTGATAGAGATCTCATTTATGACATGGAGAGTAGTTCTCATACACAGAGAGATAAATTATCATCTTCAGTTAGTTCGTATTCATATGCATATGATTCATATTCTTGGAAGCCCGATGATGATTGATCATGTATTTATTTCATCCATTTGAGGATGAACTATAACCTTATACTCATGTTGATTTTTAGTTATTCCTTCAGAGTTGTGATTCATACCCTTTTGGGGATTCAAAATATAATCTATGAATATTTCCAACCACAATTTTGCTTAGAGTTTGATGGATACAAGGTCATGGTCATCCTAGAGAAGCCAAAGATTCACATTACAAAGTAACAATATTTTCCATCCCAAGGCGTTTTACAAGATGAAAGGGAAACAATCTTTCAACAACATGGATGTTTCTTTCTCCGAACACGAGGTTGTCTCTTACCTTTTATATTCTTCTCTGAGAATCCATGGAGTCTTATTCTAATCTCTCATCTCCTCTTAGTCTTCAACAAGAAATGGGTTTTTGTTCAGAGATGAATATGAACCATCGTCTATATACAACAATCCTCTTCAGAGATGGATTGATCAAGCTTGTGTCTACCATTTCAGGTAGGATTTTCGGGATGACCAAGCTTGTGGTTTCTCTTTGCAGCAGGATGTCCTCCCTCCCACCCATGTCCATGAGTTTCCTTTCATGATTGATTATATCATTTTTCATATCCATGATTATTATGTGCTTATCTTGTCATTGATATATTTTATAATTAAACACAGGGGGAAGCACTTGGATGAGATGTTGATCATGTGGTTTCACTGGTTGTATGAATTCACCTGACATCACCCATCACCCGATCTTCAGGGCCCCAAGTAACTAGGTCATCTTGTTTTCTTGCATTTGCTCCTTGATTGCTCATGGTAATTTAGTTGCAATTAATTTTTATCTATTTGCATTTTTTTGATTTACATGCTACTCTTTTATCATATTATATGAAGAATACAAAATTTTCTTTTCTAGATTAGTTGTCATTTTTGAGATTTGGATATATGATATATATGAACAAAGGATGAGTGAGCCACCCTAGATTTTACAGTTTTATGTTTCAGTGTAGGTACAGGTCTGACTAGGAGATTTTGAGGTTCTCAAGCACTCTATGACGAGTACATGTCCCCGAGTAGGAGCCATATGTTATCCCCAATTTCTAGGGATAAATAAGAAGATGATATCTCGAGGCCCTCAAGTAGCAGACATGGAGTACCGAGAGACAAATGACTAAAAACGTCCATGTACATAGACATGGACCCACTTCACCACCACATTTCCTGGATTCATGATGATGACATCAACCACATCATATTGCTTCCGGAAGACGATGGGTCTTTCTCCATGAGGTACAAGTCAGGACTTTGCATATGTTTCATTTAAATATGCTTTTGATTATAGAACATCTGCTTGGAAATTATGCTCTTTTCCCTGTTTCACCTTGGTGGTTGACATTGTTCCCTAGTAAGTAGTCACCCTTAGGGATGTGATTTCTACTGGGAGGCCTCCTTGACGAGTCATCATGCCATTTCAGATCATACTTACCATTTTTCACAATTCATCCCTTTCTCATTTCCTTATCTTTTGGGACTTTTGGGTCTATTGACCCAAGAATGGATTGTACCTCATTTCATGGGAAGAAGGAGTTGAAGGCCCAAAGGTTTGTAGCTGGAAAAAGTTAAAATCCAATCGTAAACCTTCTATATGATCGCCCAAGGATCCCAAGGACAATGAAATGTCTCTCATAATAAACTAATATGACCGGTGAAAAATAACAATATAAAATGCCAACCAAGGTAGAACGTGTGTGGGCAATTTTTTTCATGCTTAGGTAGAAGTCCCGCACATTTTATTAAACTTGGGGAAGCATAGCGTGACCAGGGTAGAAGGAAGGTGGGAATTTTTTTTCATGCTTAGGTAGAAGTCCCACCTTTGCTTCAACCTGGAAACATTCTAAATAATCAATGACAATAAATGGGATTGGAAAAAGGATGCATTGAAAATGAAGGTGCAACACACCCTCTACAAAGGCACCCACAAATGATACAATATGAACCCTTGTATATCATGAACCCCATGCTCAAAAGTCTTACCCTCATCCAATTTATCTTCTCCACATGACTTAGAAAGGTTTCCACCTAGGAAACACTCCTTGAATTAAGGAATGATTCACCCAATAGGTCACTTTGTTAACCATCCTATACCTAAACTTGGAAAATTGCATAGGTTCTTTGGGCACTTGTTTAATTTGATGAGGTAGTTTTTGATGTACATTCTTAGATGACTCTTATATTAAATGTGACTTTACTTTCCATGATTCTTTGATTTGAGATCCTTGGAGTGTCTACTTGTCTGTCTTTGTAGGACCTTGTTGATGGACATTTTGGAGGAACAAGCCTAGCTTGGGCCTTCATTGGGGCAAGAATCCCACCGATTCGATGTCATGGCCTAGACCTTCAGACAATACATAAGAGAAATGTTACCTTTGGAGGAAAAGGAAGAGACCTTGGAGGATCTCACCTAGCCCTTGCAAGCCCAACGATTTGCCTTTGGACGCTAATACGTCACTTTGGAGGATTTGATGTCACCTAGGGATAGGGTTTTGGTGGTGATGATGTTGTTTTGATGGACACTTGGAATTTTTGGAGGAGGAATACMTTTTGCATCATAGAGATGAGCCCAACGCATGAAGAATGAGCCTTAATGATCCAAAAATATCTTTTATTAAGCATGGTTGAGTTATTAAGCATGTGTTGATTAACCAATTAGGAAGCTTAAAGAAAGAGGAAGAAGTATAGAATAAACATAACAACCATATACACATATGCATATCTGAAATAAAGCATAAACAATAGCAAACCATAACACCAATGTCATAATGGAGTTTGGAAATCTTGCCTACGTCTTCGAGCCTTGTCTTAGTGGGATTTGATTATTTTTGTTCGAAGCTTTAAATGTACATTATGAAAGTGCCAAAGGATTACAATAATGAGCTATTTGTGTTCTACCATATCTCATGAACCCATCAAAACTGACGACACCCAAATTGGATGAATGAAGCTCCCAGAAATGGCCCTCGAAGGTGCAAGCCTCAATAGCTTCCCTACATAACAATGGCCTTGGCTCAACAATCTGGTAGCATAAACCTATTTTGAACCTCTTTCCATGGCCTCAAGAAGGCCTGGTTTATATAAATATGAAGTTGGTTATCATCTCCCAACTTCCTCCCAAGATATGGACTAAGTTGGTTTTGCAATTATATTGGGCTAATCCTCCTCTAGCTTGGCGCGCGACCCTAAACATGGTCACATGGAAATATATGCAATCATATGGCCAAGCGCCAACCCCCTAGGGGCTGCGCGCTGGCCCTCAACCCACAAACTCCTGGATTTATGGCGCAACTCATGGGACCAAGGTTTGATCCCCACGCTAACAACCAAACAACAACATAGTGTCATATGGAGTTCCAAACGAGCAGGCCCAAAACTGTGGCTATATCGTTTAACACCTTTGCGCGTAAGCAATTAGGACTGGGTCATATGTCAAACACCCCAAAACCGAGGGCTGAGGGCTCTATCCATACCTACTCCAACAAAAAACCTCGGGTCATATGCTAGGTTTTTGCGCCAGTAACAAAAACCATGGGTTGGGGCTAGTCCCCCGCCCCCCCTTTCCACTAATACCCAAAAAATTTCACTTTAAATAAAAGTCAGGCTATTAAGGGTTAAGAAACACCTTGGGGCAGGTTGGTAGCCTGACCCCTGCCAAACCATTCGTCCCTATTAGAGGTTGGGTTTTTCAAGTCTGTTGAACTCCCAAAATTTTACCAAACATTATAGCCAACCAATGGGTGCCACGTGGCAACCCAAGTCTGAGCTACGTGGCACCACACCATTGGTCGAAAACATGCCACATCATCAAACAATAAATTCCCAATTCCCATGTCAGCAACCACTGTCACGTCAACTCACCTGCCATGTGTCTATACCTTCCACACAAGCTATACGGGTGTGCCACATGTCACCCTTGCAATGGTGACGCATGTCATCCCAGATTGGTCCACCTGTCCTGTCGGCATCCGTACACCCAGTCAACCTTCCACGTGTCGCCTCTAGAATCTTCCACGTTAGCACTGACTATGCCTACCACATAAGCTGTACGGACTGTACAGTCAATATTTGTTTTGCCCGTTTGGAAAAATGAACATATCTCCATAACTTGAGCATACGACGTCTGTTTGAGCCCGTTCAAGTTGCGTTGGGTTTGTATCGACGAGGCCTATGCACATGTTCATTTTAAAACCATTTCGAGAACCTTTTTTTTTAAGCCTTTCTGAGCCCCATCAAGCTCCTGGATCCAATTCTGGATCACACCTCGCCACTAAAGGACCTTTTGGTCCCCAAAAGGTTAAAAAAATGGACTTTGACTGATTACATATTCATAAGGACGAAAAAAAAACACGATGTTGTACAAAAATGATGTTATAACAAGTCATCATTTCAACATGTGTGATTACATTAATGGAAGAAAAATACAATGAAGTTGTGACATCCACTTCTGGAAAAACTAAGTGGATGGTAATCCTTCTTCCTTCATGAGTAGATGCACAATCCTTTTTTCCTTATTTGGATGAAGCTCCAGATTAAGCTTCCAACAACTAGCCTTTTGATGTCCACCCTTTTTGCAAAACGTGCACTGAGTTTTTGGCATCCAGACTTGTTTACCCTTCTCTTTCTTTCATTGCAGAGTTGACTCTCTATGTCATGTTTCCTTCCTGGTCAACATAGGTTTCCTGAACAAAGTTTATCTTTTCCAACACTTGGCAACACAATGCTTGGGTGAATGACAAAAAGTACAAGGATACATATTCCACAAGTTTCGGATTACATGATTATGTTTTTTATAATCAAAAAGAAAATTGGTAAAAACATGACCACTGTACCTTCCTTACTGATCTTCACTTTGCTTTGGAGATGAATTGCATTCACTACCACAATCAATGAGTGATATTCCATCACCTTTCGTGAGGTGTTCCTGCAATGACTTAGGTTGGCCACTTGAAGCATTACTTCCTTCCAAAGTTTTGGAACCCATATTTGAGGATGTTCCAATCTCCACTTTGCCATATCCTAATCCTAAATATCGGGGTGTTTCCACAACTTCAATGGGATTATCGATACCTTGACCTTCAATTCCAAGGCCCTTTCTTTCATAACCCATATTGGTTCGCAATCTCAAACCTATACCTCTTGTATGTTTTTCAAATGCACCAAAACCATATTGATGGGAAAAAAGAGGAATCGATGAATGACCTTCACTGCATACCTCAGAGATGTTTTCCAAAATAGATGTAGAAGGAACCTCCTTCAATCTTTCTTTTCCTTTATTGTTCTTTGAAGATTTCACTTGAACCGATCTCTTTTGTTCCAAATAGTCTTCATACAACACTTTTACCATCTCAGACATGGCAAGGAGAGTTTTTCTCATATCCTTTTCATCTTGCAAAATTCCTCCTGTAGATGCCATTTTCTCCCTTGAGATGAGCTCTTCCTTGGTTAACATGCAAAACTCAAATTCCCAATGGCAACTAGCTCTAATAACACTTGATCCGAAAATATCTTTTATACGACTATGGTTGAGTTATTAAGAAAGTGTTGATTAACCAATTAGGAAGCTTAAAGAAAGAGGAAGAAGTATAGAAGAATAATAACAACCATGTACACATATGAAGATTTGAAATAAAACATAAACACCAACAAACCATAACACCAATGTGATAACTAAGTTCAACAATCTCGCCCATGTCTCTGGGCCTTGTCTTAGTGGGATTTGCTTATTTCTGTTCGAAGCTTTAAATGTACATCATGAAAGTGACAAAGGATTACAACAATGAGTTGGTCGTGTTCTACTAGATCTCATGAACCCATCAAAACTGACGACACCCAAATCGGATGAAAGAATCTCCCAGAAATGGCCCACAAAGGTGCGCTCCTCAATAGCTTCCTTACATAATAATGACCTTGGCTCAACAATCCAACAACATAAACCTTTTCTGAACCTCTTTACATGGCCTCAAGAAGGCCTAGTTTGTATAGACCTGAAGTTGGTTATCATCTCCCAACTTCCTCCCAAGATCTGGCCTCAATAAGGGCCCAATATCCCCCCAAAAGGGCAAAAAATATCCAATAACAGGCCAAAAATCCATCATAAATCACTAATATATGGTTATAAAACCACTTTTTGCACATATATTTGGCTAAGCCCCCTCTATCTTGGAGCACACTCCTACACATGGTCACATGGAAATATATGCAATCATATGGCCAAGCGCCAACCCCCTAGGGGCTGCGTGCTGAACCTCAACCCGCAAACTCCTAGATTTATGGCGCAAATCAAGGGACCAGGGTCTGATCCCCACGCTAACAACCAAACAACAACACCGTGTCATATGGAGTGCCAAACAGGCAGACCCAAAACCATGGCTATACCATTTAACACCTTCGTGCGTCATATGTCAAACACACCAAAGCCGAGGGCTGAGGGATCTATCCATACCTGCTCCAACAACGAACCTCGGGTCATATGCTAGGTTTTAGCATTAGTAATAAAAACCACGGGCTGGGGCTAGGTCCCAACCCTCCCTTTCTACCAATACCCAAACACTTTCACTTTAAATAAAATTCGGGCTATTAAGGGTTAAGAAACTAGTAGCCCAACCCCTGCTAAACCATTCTCCCTTGTCGGAGGTCATAGGTTCAAGTCTATTGAACTCCCAAAATTTTACCAAACAATATAGCCAACCAATGGGTGCCACGTGGCAGCCCAAGTTTGGGCCACGTGGTACCACGCCATTGGTCGAAAACATGCCATGTCATCAACCAATAAACGCCCAGTGCCCATGTCAACAACCATTGCCACGTTAGCTCACCTTCCACGTGTCCGTACCTTCCACGCAAGTTGTACATGTGTGCCATGTGTTACCCTTACAGTGGTGAAACATGTCACCCTAGATTGGTCCACCTGTCCTGTCAGCGTTCGTATGCCCAGTCAATCTGCCAACTATTCCTGCCACATGTCACCTCTAGAAGCTTCCACATCATCACTGACTATGCCTGCTACGTCTGTTGTACGGACTATACATTCAACATTGTTTTTGCATGTTTGGCAAAATGAATAGATAGCCTTAACTTGATCATACGACATTCGTTTGAGCCCGTTCAAGTTGCGTTGGGTTCATATTGACGAGACCTACGCACATGTTTGTTTTTAATCCATTCAGATAACTTTGAGTTTTAGGCCTTTCTGAGCCCCATCAAGCTCCTGGATCCGATGATGGATCATACTTCCTCACTAAAGGACCTTTTGGTCCCCAAAATGTTACAAAAATGGACTTTGACTGGTTATATACTCATAAGGACGAAAACAAAACACGATGTTGTACAAAAATGATGTTATAACAGGTCATCATTTCAACATGTGTGATTACATTAATGGAAGCAAAATACAATGAAGTTGTGACATCCACTTATGGAAAAACCAAGTGGCTGGTTTCTTTCCTTTATGGTGTCACTCTTGCTTCACTCACAATTCTTTTTCCTTCATGAGTACATGCACAATCCTTTTGTCCTTATTTGGAAGAAGCTCCAGATTAAGCTTCCAACAACTAGCCTTTTGATGTCGACCCTTGTTGCAAAATGTGCAGTGAGTTTTTGGCATCCAGACTTGTTTACCCTTCTCTTTATTCTGTTGTGGATTTGAGTCATTATCTCATGTTTCCTTCTTGGTCTACATAGGTTTCCTGTGCAAAGTTTGTATTTTCCAACACTTGGAAACATAATGCTTGGGTGAATGAAAAAAAGTACATGGATACATATTCCACAAGTTTCGAATTACATGATTATGTTTTTTATAATAAAAAAGAAAATTGGTAAAAACATGACCATTATACCTTCCCTGTTGATATTCACTTTGCTTTGGAGATGAATTGCATTCACTACCACAATCAATGAGTGATACACCATTGCCTTTCGTGAAGTGTTCTTGCAATGACTTAGGCTAGCCACTTGAAGCATTACTTCCTTCCAAAGTTTTGGAACCCATCTTGGAGGATGTTCCAATCTCCACTTCGCCATATCCTAATCCTAAATATCGAGGCCTTTCCACAACCTCAATGGAATTAACGATACCTTGAACTTCAATTTCAAGGCCCTTTCCTTCATAACCCATCTTGGTTATCAATCTCA
>JZKD02S1609427.1:15575-26905 GCA_000966675.3 Picea glauca | reverse complement strand
ACTATTCCGACCAGTGGGTAGATGAGCCCATTCTGGGTTTTCTATCCATTTTATCCAATGATGAAAAACCCACAACACAGTTTGATTACAACACCTTCTTGGCCGACAATATTCACAAACAGTTCGTGAATTTTGGCACGGAAGGCATGTTCAGATATTTGTCTATACTGGCATACATGTTTGTCTACTTTCAAGCAGATAAATTTAGTTTTTCCATGCAGAAGATGGACTCAAATGGAAGGCCTCAACCAGTCACAGCATGGACCTCTTTGCTGAAGCATAACTCCACAGAGTATAGCTTCAAGGCATTCATTGATCTGTTCTACCACCCTATGGTAAGCATGTTGAGCGACAGGCCCGGGCCTCGAATAAACGACGAATTCCAGAGAATCTTGCACCTCTCGGACAACACAAAGACCGGGGATTGGTACCTGTATCAGAACCACACTGAGATCAAGGTATTCGGGTGCGAGTTGGCACCCTACAAGCTGCCCAAATACTTTTCGGTAAGAATTTTTGCACTAGAGTATATTAGACAGATCATGAATTCATATGATATCCATTTCGTGTCTTTGAAGAAAAAGAAGCAGCTTCGAATCAAGGGGCAGATTGGCTCCTTCATATGCAACAGTCGAGGCATCCGAGAAGAAGATGACCGGATGCTGAGAGAGATGAAGTTTTTCTTAAGCTTCCCATGGCACTATGATCCATACGGGATCATCTCAGAAATGCGGGTGAAGAACAAAAATATCCCGTATGTTCACGAAGCTAAGCCCGAGATTGAGAAATTCACTAATCAGACAGTGTGGGTGCCTGACACCTTGATTGAAGTGGAACAGTAGGTAACCCCTACCACTGTGCCACCAACTTCCACACCACAAGTACCTAAGGAAAAAAGGCCTCGACAAGAATCATCTCCGCCTGTCATGGAGGTGTCATCTGAAGAGTTCCAGTTACATACTAAGAGGCCCAAGAAAACCACAGTTCCCATCCCTACTGGTGAGAAAGAGGTCTCGCCTATCACATCGACTAAGTCTGTCATTCCACCCTTCGGGTCGAGCTTGCATAAGGAAATCACCCCAGTTGTGCCGAAGAAATTCACAGACTCCTCACTGGATACTCAGTCGAGAAAGACTGGGCCCAAGTTGAGTATTTTCGAGAAGTACAAGTTGATTAAGAAAAAGAATTAGACTCTTACCAGCAGCACCTATGCTCAGTTTCGAAAGAAGACGTCAACTGCACAACACAGACTGTTTTCTGCATTTGACACATAAAAGGGCAGGATGCACATGGCCTTCCTCCAGGCACAGGTACCAGACCCCAAGGTAATCACAGACTACAAGAGGGCCACCTTCGAGTTCCAGATGAAGGACGTGCACCCAGCAGATCAGATGGATCTGCACAAACAGACTGGGGAGATGATATTTCACACATTGGCGCATGCTTCTGCTTCAGCGGAAAAATTGCAGGTGTCACTCAACAACGCTCAAACGTAGCTCAAGATGGAGAAGATTTCATCCTTCGCAAAAGATAACAGAATTAAAACTTTGGAGGAGCTGGTTCTCAAGATAGGCTATGATCCCTCGAACATCAAATCTGCAGAAGAGATGATAAAGAAGAAGAATGTCGATATCACCTCCTTGAGGAAACAGCTGAAGCTCCCTCCTACAGAAGACTCGCAAGCAAAGGAGATAGCAAAGAAAGAAGGTGAGAAAGACGAAATGCTCAAACTGCTTATGGAGCAGAATGCACAGCTCAAAGAAATGGAAGCAGAGATGGAGAGATTATTAAAAGAGAAAGAACAGATGAATCCAATGGAAGTCATTCCATTGAGTACCATTCTGATTTCAGGAGCAAGCACAACAACAGTGACAACAATCCCATCTGCAACACCAGTGACACCACAAGAGGGAATAACTGACCTCGCCAAATCCATGGAAAAGATGAATCTGCAAGAGACTGAAATCAGCAGGCTTAAGAAGGAAGTTGAGAACCTCCAGGAACTCAAAGCTTCTTTTCAGACCAGTCTCTCCATAGAAAAACAGGTAATTGAGAAACTCAAGAAGGAACTACAACAACTCCAAAAGCAAACAGTGGCAGGGAAGACTTTTGCTAAGGTCAAAGAGAACGTATGGACATATATCACAAAGTCCATAAATGAAATCTGGCCCATGATCCAAATCATGTTTGAGCAGAACGAGTTGGTCCAGAGAAGTAAATAGGCCATTGAAAAGATCAGAGTAGAATTGGGAGATAGACCAACTCGGGCAAATGAGATCATCAAATTCCTAAACTCTAAGACCAGAGAAGAGCTAGAAGAGTTGAAGATCGAGGACAGAACAGAGACCATCCTTGAATTCAAAAGAGTTTTGACCAAAAGGGGATTAATGCTTCAACTAGAAGAAAAGGTTCAGACCATGGACCTAGGAGTACATAAATTCTTCAAGAAGATCGAGGCTCTCCAGAAGAAAGGTCTCCTCGGTCTTAAGGTTATTAATGATAAACTGATGACACTCCCAGATTACAAAAAGAGACTGTCTGAAGTGTCTAAGGACAGTTCAAAATTTGCTGGCATACAAGGGAGCATCACTGGCAAATCATTCCTGGACGCTCTTCAGTTGGACATCAACATCCAACACGAGATTCGATGCATATTCCTCACTAAGCCCACATTCGCCAAATATACGGAAATGGACGAAGTGTATCAAAGACTGCTCAAAGTCACTGTGCCTAGTCATCTCAGATGGGAGGAACTCTGCAATCTGCTCGATTAGAAGACGAGTTGTCCAGGTCTAGTCACCTATCCAGTCAGATGAGGTCGTTCAAAGGCTTCATCAACAGTCGACCCAGGATTTCCGCGTGCAATTTCACCAAGTCATCAAGCAGTTTTGATTAGTTAAATTAGTTAGACTAAAAATAGAATGAGCACGTCATGATCAGTTATGACAAGAACGTTTGTAATTTGAATTATAAATACTTCACCTTTCGAAGTATTGAGGGTTGTTGATCTTTACACCCCGACGCTATCAGACTGTAACAATTTTTGAAGAGATCTGCCATTAATAAAAAGGAGGCACTTTTACAGGATTCTTGCATGTATTCATTGGTGAAGTTTATTCTCTAAGTTGAATTTTGTTCTTGCTTTGTGATCATATTGTTTTCTGAAACTAATATTTAAGAGTAACGTATGTTGCAGGATTCATCTTGGATACCCTGTTTCCGACTTTAAAGATTTTAATGTTTATCTTCTGATGTTTTCAATTAAGAAATTCCTAACTGCTTCTTAGTTGAATTAATCTTTCTCATCTTTTCTTTTGTCCATCATTTAAGCTACTAAAAGATCCAGTGAGTATATTATCTTTCCCTGTGAAAGTCTTCTTTATCGTTTCTGGTTGTATTTCATATTTATTTAAACACAGACCCCATAGCCCAATGGATGTGTAGACTGTCTCAACCAATTTAAAAACACTTCGACAACAAAACCTACCTATTTATTTAACTAGACTAACATCTAAAGTTATAAACAAAGCTAAATCTTATAGAGAGATCCCTCTCTGAAGCTGGAAGGGCTAGATCCCAGCTTTAAAAGTGGTTGGATAAAGTTACCTTTGTGGATTTCTTCTTTTTCAACCTCTAGGAAATTTACCAAGTGCTAACATTTCCCACAAAAGTTGTAATGTCTGTCAGTATTTTTAATTTTGGATTGTTTCCCTTTGTCATCATTAGGAGAAGAAGTTGGTGGAGAGGGTTTAGGACCCTTGTTTTTCTTGTTGTGGTGGTGAGGATGTTTCTTCTTGGGATTCTTGGATTTATCTTTATGTTGGACCACCAAGGCTTTGTTGGATGTACCTATAGTTCTAATCAATCCAAGTAGCACAAACTTATCTTCCTCTCAAATCAGAGCATCACAAAAAGACTCGAGAGGGGGTTATTTATAAGCACTCCCTAGAGATTCTCTAGTGGCATAAAAGGTAGATACAAAAACATAATATGCACTACCAAGCTTAGCAAGAATAACATATATGCATCAATCTTCCTTCATATCTAGTTTGTCATCTATACATTAAATTCTGAGTGTTTTGAACTTTGATAAATAATATTTAATGCAAAGAAAATTATTTGGACTTAAATTCATTAAATTATTTTCCAACTAGGAGACTCGAATAATATTGTGTTTTCCAAACACAACTTCAAGATTCTCCTAAGCTTTATCTGGGCCATCAATTCCTTGAAGATAAAACCTTAAATTAGGAGAGATGAAAATTTTGATTATTCCATGTGCTTCGTCATTCTTATTATCTCATTTGACTTTATTTTCATCATTAGTGGGTTCTTGTTCTATTCCCAAGGTAATCTGGTACAATCCTTTACTTCTTAGTAAATCCTTCATATGGGATTTCCATGAGAAGTAGTTGGTGTTGGTAAGAAAAATATCATTAGGAGAAGCCATAATAAATATACATACTATATGGATTTAAAATCTTAAATTGATAGTTTGTATGGAAATCTCTCAAAAAAATAGGTTGTTAAAAAAAATGACACTAAAAACGGACTTTAGATGTGAAAGTTATGCCCTTTTGAAAAAAAACATAAACGATAACCAAAGAGCCACGTGGAAAGTAGAAGTTGGTCCACGTAGTGATGCTCATCCATATCTAACTTTGCCTATAAGCTCACTTTTAAATAAGTTACTTATGAAGAGACTCTCTTTTATAGAACAAGTGAGAATCACTTTTACATTGAAGTTACTTTATAAATGAAAGTTGCATGCAAAACAAATAACTTAAAATAAAATATTAAAGTTATTTAATAGTGATTCACTTTTATAATAAAATGAAACTCACTTTACAACGAATGCATGAACTTTTCAAAAAAAGTAACAAAAAAGAAACTTGATCTCAAGACCTCTTACATAATAAAACAACATTTAACCAAGTGAGTTAGTGAAAAACACATTATAATATTAAGGAGGTTTGGAGGTGTTGTTGTTTTTTGTGGAAGATGGCCTTGGAGTGTGTGCTCAATAAAAACTTTTTTTCATGCATTCACACTCACAAAAAAATGTTTCTTGGAAAAAACAAGGGTTAGATCTCGGTTGGCTTACCTGGAAAATGTAGTTTTTCCCTTTGTTTCTGATTTGTCGAGATCACACAGAGTGCACGAAAAAGAGCATATGTAGACAAGAAAACATTTTCCACTATGTTTCTGATTTTTTGATATTGCATAAATCATAGGGAAAAGAACATACACAGACCAGAAAAAGTAGCAACTCGAAAAAAAAAAATGAAATATTATCTCTGTAAAAATTTAAAAGAGGCGTATTCAAACTTTATACCTAAATATTTGACTGAAATGGTCGTATCTTAGGCAGATGAAAACCTTCTTAAGTGAAAAAAAAGTGTTCCTAACTGAAATGAGCGCACAGACGCAATGGAATGGTCCTCTTTGCTTAGCAATGTACAAAAAGAGTTGCAACCAGAGATGTGGCAACATGGCTTCAAGATATCGATCTACAATGGAAGCGAGTCTTCAAATGCACTATGATACCATGTTTGACAACACAAGTATGCCAAAAAAGGACAACCTCCTTCAATAAACACTGGCACAACCAGATCAAATATCAACACAACAATGTTTTTACATGGTAAAACCCCTGTAGAGAAACATCTACAACCCCAACCAACGTGGCCACTAGAGGCAATTTATTGATGCAAAACAAAATATATTATAGAGATTTTAATCAACAAATGACCCCCATCCTCCTTAAATAAATATCATGGACCAATTAGGTGTTAATTCACGGATCAATGTAGTCATTAAGATCGAGAGGAATATGAGTCATTAGATCACTCTATGTCAGGAACATATTGTGATTCTCGGATTACAATACATACTAATGCATACTAAAGAAACACACTAAGAAACATGCTTTAATCTAATGACACATTAGACCAATTTTATTTTAAATAACTCCTAAGTGTATAAATATCCTAACTCCCGAGATAGGGTGACAAAACGAGGCTTTAATGCTTATGCCATGTTGAGGGTGGAAGCCTGATATATGCCCCCCCAACTTCTTCATTTTTACACCACCATTCACCCATCCTCAAGGATATTTCCATTAATGTACCTACCATTGATCACTTCTATTTGTAGTTTTCATCTTCAACATTACTGCCATCTGGTTGTATTTTGGGGCATTTAACTCCTCGTTTCCCATCTATATCCCCATTTGGTTCCCCCTAATGGGATTCTACTTGGATACTATGTCTCTTAACACACTGGTTAGATCTCTTATATACTCCTTTTGGTACTACATATCTTACCCTTTCCTCTTGGCACCCCATTTGGCAATATGAAGGAGGCCTTGTGCTTTTATAGTACTCGATTCGATTTTTTCCAACATCCCTATGTTGCACTTGTTCAAAGCATCTGAGATGAGTCAACTTTATGTCCCTTGGAGTCTATTTAGTTCCATATTGTGTCCTATTACAATTTTTTAGTACCTATGTGAGTCATGCCCATGTTGTGTTGCTCAACTTTGACCTCCATCTTTCCTCGTGGTTTACTGATATGTCCTTGAAAATCCATGTGCCCAATAATTGACCATTCCCCATGGAATGTTTTTAGTAGCTACTAGGTAAACCTTACATTTATGATATGAACAAGGGAAKTCTTGAGTCCACCTCTCATTKCCKTCCCCATTTCCTTTTGGTGTAATTCTYTGTCAGTCACACCTTTCTTTCTACCTAGTGTTGGATTCAAGGATTCCTCATTGCTTGCTTCCCACATCCCTTCCCTTATTGAATTCAACACTTGTATTCTAGGGRTTTGGCTTAGAGGACTATGTACCTTGGCMTCATCTTCATCATTGGTGGGTTCCTTAGACCAAGCAGGGAGAGACATCAAGGCTCCTAGACTTGGTTGTTTCYCACGTGCTCAAATTCAGCTCATCATCACATGCTTGAGAGTCATACACTTGATGGTTCAATGATCCAATTGATTGTCCCAGTTTCCAAACACGTGTGAGAWGCATCAGACCTCAAGAGGGGGTTTCCMTTCAGGTAGTCCCCTATATGTTCTGGCATTAGAATTTCATTCTTGAGATATARCTCCATTTGTTTTACTTTGTATGTTGGGACTAAGGAATCCATTTTATTTTTGGGCACCAATGGACTTCCCCCTATCAAAATCAGCACCTTCATTCTAGTGGATAGTCTTATGTACCCTGGTACCTATCCACCTATTTGATGGTTTACCTTGGGCCAAGATGAGAGAGTCCTCATTGCTCATAGACTTGGTAGGATCTCGCATGCTTGACTTCATCTGATCATTACATCATTGAGATTCGTACATACATCCATGATCTAGCCTAAGATGCAGTTCTTGACATTTGATTGGCTCAATTCCACTGTTCTCAGAGCCCTTAGTGTGAGCCTCACTTCACTTAGCTCGTTTAATATCTTCGTAGCTCATTTCCTATTCTATAGGGATTCTTAGGTTGTTTCCACCCCCCCTCCCCATGGTAGGGGCCATCAATTCCCATGTACCTAGATCAACAACAGTTATGATGTAGACCAGACACTTTTGACATAGGAATATGTATATGGGACTATTTATATCGTTGTATTGTACTTTGGCCCTCTTTTTTTGACATCATATTGTACTCAAGGCCTCATTTTGTCTCACCAATTCAACCCATTTCTATCGGGTGCACCATTGTATTCATTATCATGACTTATATCAATGAGTATGAGTATGCCTACCTCATCCGTATTGAGATCATGTAACTCACCACCTTTTTACTTTCTTGTTGATAAATGGTATCCTTAAGCCTCTTCCGCTTGTGGTTATTCTTCCCATGACACTTCTCTCTAACTTTGGTTGTCTCATTGCTTGGTAAAAAAATACTATAACGTATTTCGGTCATATGATGTGCTCCTAACCTCATACATTAGGGGGAACCTATTATCACCCAAAAGTTGATCACCCGGACCAAAAATCTAGTTTTATCGAAATACACCATTCATAGTATGCTATCATATGTCTCAACCCAATTTTACATCATTTTCCACTATTATAACTTAAGGAACCACTTTTCCTAAATTTATAAAACACTTTTATAACCTTTTCCTCTTGAAATCATCCAAAAATGAAAAAGAAAAGAAAAGAAAAGAAAAAACCCTAAAAGTAATGGTTAAAATTGATACGGTCAAATGATAATATTTATTACTATGACTGTATCAAAGATAACCATTATTTTTGTTATAAATTCAAGAGGTTGCCTCCATTTTCCACAGATCATCAATTTCCCTAGATCTTTTGGCCATTCACCGTCACTTTCAGCCACAAAGGAGAGGAGCCAATTATAGCCACACACACGGGAAACAACAAGAAACCTCCCAAGGAGGATACCATTCTCTTCAAGGAGCTTCCTCATAGGTGTTGTAATTTAGTCTTTCCATTAGAATGGTAAATTCTTTCATTCTTAATATGGTTTTCATTTCATGAGTTATGTTTACCATTGTTCTATAGTTTTCTCATAAATAATGCAAACATTAGAGTGAAAGAGCAATTTAAAGTTAGGGTTTCTAGATTTGTTTCTATTATTTGTCTATAATCTAAACACAACCACTAGATTCCTATATTTTGCTAACCCTTGTTGCATAATTTACACCCAAGACTAAGATATCTAAGAAATAATAATATGTATGTACAAGATACAAAGGATCCCAGACTTAGTTATAGAAACATATAGGGATCTTGTAGTAACTCTACTTAGTTATCATAAAGGTTAAGGGAAGCTTAAGTATGAAATCTAAATTTTCCTTTCCTTTACCAGAATAGAAAAACATGCATAAAATAAATAGTAATGGCAACATTAATATAATATAAAGGAAAAGGCATAAAACACACACACACACAAAAAGTTACTTATCTCTGAGAATATGAAAACTCTAAAGGAGTAGGTGCATTGAAAGTGGGTTTTCATCACTCCACTTGACCATGTACCTAATGAGATCAACTACCTCTTATGTCCTAGAGTCAGTACTAAGATTGGAATCTCTTAGATAAGCATAAAATGAAAAGGATCTTGCAACATCCTAACATAATGGATCATGATGACTCTTATCACAAATACTCATAGTCAGTCCATTAGGCTCACAAACCATGTTCTTTTGGTCTCACCCTTCATGCTATTTTATCCCCACCATTCCTTGTATTTTGGTGTTACCATGCATGGAATTTTTGCCTTAACAAATCACAAAGACTCTATGCGCAAAATGCTACAAGCTATCAATCCTCACCCAAAATCATATTCCTTAGGTCCTATACTCAAATTAATATCACTATGTTACTCTCTAATTATTCCCCCCTACTCAAGGTAGAGGAGTTCATTAAATATAATTTCTCATGATGTTTCATCTACCCTCTCTATGTGTAGTCACTAATGGGTGTAATACCCTGGGTTTGACTACTGAAATATAATATGTTAAATCAACTATTATTTGTATGACGAGATTTATCTGATGGGATTCAAGCAAAGTATGCTTATTTATAATAGCCAGGTGTTGAAAATATGTAAAATATGTTGTAAATATTCCTAGTACAAATCCCAAGGCTAGGGTATGACTAGTGAATGCTTAAGAGACCCAGTAATTGATTAAGATTATGATGTGGTTGTTATGTTTGTCGTGGTGTGCTCACGATTATGAAAAGGAACGTATAAAACAAATGTATTAACTAATATCCACTAAAAAGGTTTCTTGAGGAAGCAACAAGGGGGCCATCATACCATAAGAGGGGAAGAGGAAAGTACTACCTTTTAGCCCATGAATCCTTACAAATATTTCCCATCAATATTTACATGAGTGTTCCTTTTGATGTTTTCCCATGCTTCTTAGGCAGTTAGACACACTCCATGCAAATAGGGAGTATATCTTGTGAAAATTTTTAAGCAAAGCTTCATTATTATCATCATTCATTGATAATTCTTCCATTCTTGATCTGAAAATGGAATGAATATGTTTCCAATAGATATTTAAAATGAAGAAGTCTTGTCTCTTTAAATTGCAAGTGTGTTAAATGGCATGTGTTTGGGTAATTGGATCAAGTTACTAACACATAAATTCAATGAGTTTTAATTAAGCATGAGCAACATATCAGACAGATAAAAACCATCAATAATAAACACATAACACAACAAATGATAAAGGAGTTCACCCCTCTCTTGGGCTACATCTCCTGGTCCAAATTCCCTTGGATCATTTTCATTATGCTTAAAAAGTGCTCTTACAGTGCTCAGAATACAAAATAGATGGCTCCAATGGCTTCAAAACATCCAAAAAACCCTAGATGGGCCTTTTCGACACCTGGTTTGGCCAAAAAATGAAGGTTACACCTCCTAGAAGTTTTCCCCTTCAAGCTTGTTGTACATGCTCACCAAAATGCACCTGTGAATGACCAACCTGGCTCCCACAGTGTTACTGGGCCTAAAACCCAACACACATGCGCATCCTACAAATCGAGGAAATTTGTTGAACCGTTAACGGGATTAGCGCCCCCTTACGCGGAGGTGTTGGTCGCATGGGGGGAATGTGGCCACGTCCCAGTGCCTAATCCGACCCCCATTGCAAAGAAATGTTGTGGTGTTGACAAGTGGTTGGGCACGTGGCGCCATATGCTCGTTGCCTGGTGTTGCTTGCAAACCATGCGGCATGGTTGCATGGTAATGCATATCAACGAGGTCTAAAACTTATGGAGTGGTCCATCCGCGTGAAATTGTTTATGGCAGTGGACATATGATACGATTATATGGAATAGTGTATGCGTCAGGGGGGGGCTAGGGCCTAGCCTCGACCCTTTACTTCACCACCCGAGCATTTATTCCAATTCAAATAATAGATTTAAACAATAAGGGTTAATAACCACCATGGGCAGGTTGGTAGCCCGGCCCTGCCAAGCCACTCCCCCATGCCCGAAGGTCGTGGGTTTGAATCCTATGGAGTCATATAATTTTGCCACTTTCCGACCACTGGAGGGGTGCCATGTGGCACCATTACATTTGCCCACAAGCTGACACATGTCACAACCAGATACATCACCTATCTGCTAACACCTATCTAGTTAGCATGCCAACTCCTCTGCAACGTCACTGTATGGTCATACAGACTGTACGTTCATCTTCCACGTCATCACTGTACAGAATGTACAGTCAACAAAATTTTGTTTGTTTGGAAAAATGAATAGAACACGATATCTTGTTCATACGATGTTCGTTTGAGCTCGTTCAAATTGTGTTGGGTTCATAACAACGAGGTCTAAGCACA
>JZKD02S1609416.1:161039-172226 GCA_000966675.3 Picea glauca | reverse complement strand
ATAATTTTACATTTATTAATATTTTTTTAATCTTTCAATTTCAATAATTTTACATTTTTTAACATTTTTTAATCTTTTAGTATAATTTTATAGAAATTTGTATGTAGTAATTTTTTAATTTTTAAGCCATATTTTAAAATATAAGAAACATTGAGATGTTTTTACTTTTTTAATTATTATAAAGATCATGGGAAGTACATATCTGCATTTTTTTCGAATGACTAAGGAAATGTCTGAATATTATTTATATAAGTCGTGCAAACACTAACAAGTAAAGTTTTTTAGAGGCAGTACATGCAGCATGCTACCCTTGTTTCTCCACAACTCTTTACATCTCCTCATTATAAAATTCTTTTAAAGCAAATATCCTCATTATAATTCTTTTAAAGAAAATATAATAGATAAATAATCAAATGAAATATGTATACATGCACCTTTTGAGCTCTCACAATTATCATAAGTCAATCAACTTGGAAACCCATTTAATCAAGCCTTTTCAACTATGCTTTACTCTACTTGACCTTATTTTTTTAAATCTTATAAAGTAATGGTTATATATTGTAGATTTGACTTACTCTTATCTGATGCATGGTTGATCATTGAAAACTCACTTTCAATTTTTTAATCAAGCTTTACTCTACTTTTTATTTTTTTATTTTTTTAAATCGTATAAAGTTATTTTTTAAAATCTTATAAAGTAATGGTTATATATTGTGGATTTGAGTTACTCTTATCTTATCTGATGAATGATTGATCATTCAAATTTTTAAATCTTATAAAATAATGGTTATATAATGTGGATTTGACTTACTCTTATTTGATGCATGGTTGATCATTCAAATTTTTAATCAAACCTTTTCAACTATGCTTTACTTTACTTGATCTTATTCTTTTAAAGCTTATAAAGTAATGGTTATATATTGTGAATTTGACTTACTCTTATATTATGTATGGTTGATCATTCTAATTGGTAGTGAATTTTATTATATTTTATGGTTGTTGTGTGCCAAGTTAATTTAATTTACCTCACAAATGCATTACTTTACTTTGCCTTATTCTTTTAAAGTTTATAAAGCAATAGTTATATATTGTGGATTTGACTTACTCTTGATGCATGGTTAATCATTCTAATTGGTAGTGAATTTTATTTTATTATATTTTATGGTTGTTGTGTGCTAAGTTAATTTATCTTAGCAATACATTGTTTGTAATGAATTTGTGCACTTATCACATTTAATATGTATTATAGTTTTTTCTTTTGCATTATTTGGATTTAACTAGATCTAAACCTATTTGAATATAGTTATAGTCTTGTCTAAGGTGCAAAATTCACTTTTCATCATAGGTTGATTCATATTTGAGTTTTGAGTAGGATTAACACTTTTATCGGGTGTTGGGTTTGAAGTGCAATGGAGGTTAACGAATTATTTTCTTAGACTCAAATTAATTTGGTGCCTGTGAATCATGCCAACTTCAATTAATGCATGGAAAGCCTGTATGAAAAAGGTATAAGATGAGCTTACATAATTCAATTTGGGCTAAGTAATCTTTTGAACAGGACATGGAATTTTATTAAAAAATGTCTTTGTGCATAATTTTGGGTGCTCATCATTTTGACATTTTAACTCTTGTACAGGGTTGTTTATAGCTTTTAGGTATTGCAAACTCAAGGCAACTGACATAATTTAAATATGAGGTCCAGAGGTATGAGAATACACATTTGTTGTTATGCTAATAGGTATCCCTATATCGGAAAGGGGGTTCCAGAGTTTTGGTTCTTTAAATAATTAATATTATGTGGATGACTAAGATTTAACTGGGATCAAATATTCTTTGTCATCGTTAATAAAAATAATAAAGAAGTTTCTAAATTAAAAATATTTAGAAACTTTTTAAATGAGATGTCCTAGTTAAATATTTAGATATTGATTAACGTTTAATTTTTTTTATGATAAAATTTAATTTTTTCATTATCATAAAATTTTATTTTTTCATTTTCTTTCTAAAATATATATTATTTTGAAAAGTTTCACAAAATTGGAAAGTCACCAATGGTAAATTCTGAATTTTAGTTATAAGTAAATATTGATTTTTTTTTATTACGATAAAATTTAATTTTTTTCATTACCATACCACAAGCCCTTAGAGTGCCTATGTGGATGACAATTTTTCCCTAACCGAGCCATGAGAAAGGCATCTAAATTTAACAAACCAGAGATCCGAGAGGGTCGATTCTCCACACGAAGTCTTAAAATCCCACCTCAATTCATGATGACATAGTAGGATTTCATAAAGAGGGCAAGGTGCAACGATTTGGACTGAAGGTGGCTTGCATGAGATGGGGAATTGAATGCGCTTACACTTGGTGCCAGGTGTGAATTATGAGGGTCACGGGCCATTAAATTATTCATTAAATTATTCATAAACTCAAGTGGTTTTAAATAAAAATCAATTTTATCCAAGATTAAAATATAAAACATGTTGTGAGTAGAAAGAAAGAAATAAAGTATTTTTAACTTTTACGAGGTTAAAAAATAGTTTATGGGACAGATTGCTTTTTCATTTGGCTTTTGTATTCAGCCTTTTTCCTGTGAAGTTTTATAATAACAGCTTCTCGACAAACTCTTCGCTGAATAGATTATCCCAAGAACTAGCTGTCAAAACACCTGCATTGGTCTTTGAAGGCCTCACATTCCAAAATGAAATGTTTTTCTGTTTCCACTTTTCTGAAAGAGCACAAAATACATATTCTTTCCTCCCACCTTTCTTTTAGCCTTTTCTTTGAAAGAGTAATTAAAAAAAGTGAATTGTTGTTCCTTTGTTACTTGTGTGAAGGATTCATTGCTTTAGATAAGAAGCCTTCTTAGCTAGCTTCTTTCTCTCTTTATTTTTGCATTCTTTGACAGTTTTGATTATTATATTTAACAGTTTTGATTATTATCTCAAAAACCTCCATGATAACCATTTTTTTAATTTTTTTCATCGTTGGATATTCTTAACCCCATAAATAAAACTAGGTACTTTGCTCGATTGTTATAGGTTGCCCCGGACCATAAGAGAAGGCTAATCTCTTTATTCCATCGGGGTCAATCAAGACCCTACCCACTCCTACCCCTTAGTAAATATTGGTTTTTACATGACAATAAACTTAGACCTTTTCTAAAAGTTTTTTCGAATTTACCTTTTGTTAACTCTCAAAGAAATCATTTCGAAATACATTTCATAAGATGCATGTTGTTTCAAGGTCCATTTTGAAGATTTTTCCAATAACAAGCTTTCATTCACTTGTATATTGTATTTTGGGTAATGTTGATACCAACAAGAAAACATTTTCAAGTTTTATTTGGAAAGTGAGTGTGTGGGAAGCATAGGCATGTATTTCTTGTCATATATAAATCCCACATACATAGCAATAACAAATTATCAAACATTCATATGGATCAACATGTATATAATGTTTCAACTTGTAATGCCATATGTAATTGGACTTCTTGACTCCTTGTTAGGCTTGGTTTTAGCTTTGATTAGGAACTTGATTTGATTTTATTTGATTATAACTACTTAAAATAAAGTAATTTGATTTTCCAAATTTTTGCACGAGATTTATTGTATACTCATGGAATCAATTGTAGACTACTCTCTTTGTTTTCATGATATGTTAGATTGTTGTGAGGTTTAATGCTCAATTGTTGTAGACTATTATGTGGCTCTTGGTTGTTTGTCTCACTTTCCTTTGTTTTATTTTGGCTAACCTTCAGCGTGGAGTTGTAATTGGCAATTGTTGATATAGTCTCTCCTATGTCTGCTACTATTAGTCATAGGGTTTACATAATCTGTCAGGTTGTAAACTTCTTTCAATCTAGTGTGTTGTATTTATCTTTTAGCTTCATGTATTTTGGTTTTCTTGTTAGGTTAGCTCGAGGTGCATGCATTTGCATCTACAATCTACGTATTTGCATTTTTAGAATTAGAAATCATTTTTATAAACATAAACCATTGATGGTAGTTGGGCCAGAATCCAAAGGGCTCCCTATTCCAAATGGAGTGAATTATACTTAGGACTTCTCTCTCAGGTGAACCTGTGATGTTGACAAAAAGAACCACATCTTAAAAGTAACCACAAAGTTTCACATACCATCATCATAGTTCAAAACCACACGTGCCAAAATATTTAGTCATTCACACACACATACACACATGTCAATTGGGTGTAATTCAAGTTATTGTAAGGAAAAGTAGTCACCCTCCCAACCTAGGTTCAAATCCCACTTTATGACATGTTTGATCTTAGTGAGCCAATTGTCGATAATCCATACATGATCTATTCATGAGTTGTTGACTTGGCCTTATGCCCTAAAGACTCTAGGGTTGACCCTAGGTACCATCCTCAAAATGAGGGGTGGTGTCTAGGAGGGTTCCCTTGAGATATATTACCTAGAAAAGATATGTGTGTGTATATATATGCATGTGTGTATGTGTCTCCAAAAAGAATATGAACTATATCCAAATGTCAAAAAATAATTATGTCATCCAAATATTATATGAATGATCCATCATGAAAATACATCATCAAATCAATCACTATTGTGTTTGTAGAGTAGTGGATCATGAGTGAGAAGAAGAGGATGGGAATAAGGTATCTGAAGCTAGTCGCACAAGAACAAAGGCTTCAAAATGCATGTCTACAAAATAAATTACTATCCTCGGGCTATACCTAAACAAAGGAGTGGAAAAAGAAACATGGCCATGATGGGGTGTGCTAGTAACATGATCAGTCATAGGACTATCATTAGTAGATTTTATGGGAACACGGGTTACAACAGGGTCTTGTGAGGGACCCTGAGGAGGCATAAATGGAACTTTTGTGTTCATCATTTGTTTTCCTTTCTCTGTAGTAGATGGTTCAATTGCATGGGCTTTCATACTTTAAGAAGGAGGAGGAGATGTAATGGAACTAGAATCAGTAGACGTGGCCTTAGAAGATTTAGGTATAGTAGAATCATGTTTACAAATCCCCCAACCCTCAGTGCCAACAAAAGGAGGATTATGATCAACATTCCAAGCATCATTGGTAGATTGATTAGTTTGGTTAATCTACGGTATGCTCAGATGGGGATAGAAATAATGTAGAAAGGGAAATAAAGTTGGTTGGATATTTGAGTGTCCCATGTATAAATGGCTAGTTTGTGTCAATTGCACAAATTCATCTATGCATCTAAAAACATAGAAAATTGGAGTCCTTTCCTCATGCCATCCCTCCATACAATTCTATATCAATTGACATGTCCCCTTCTGGGGTCATAAGAGTCACGACCCTAGAAGCTCATCTAATCAATCAAATACAAATGTGGATACACTTTCAATCAACCTTATTGCTCTAATTTACTCAAGCAATCATTCATAAGATGGATCATGTTTCAATTAAGACAATGTATCTAGCCAATGCATTAGTTCTAGATCCATTCATAATTGGTAAGGGGCATTAAATGGGTGAAGGGATAGAAGTTGGCAAGTAGGGAGAGAAATCATGTTTGCAACAAAGTGGATATGGATACTAACTTTGTGAAAATAATGAGCAATAATAAAGTGGGATTAGGTATGTAGCTTAAAGCATTTGCATTGCAATATAAATCCAACAATAACTTATTCTCACAATATATGAATTATCAGAGTTAATATATAGGAATGACAGATTTAAAATGAGCTATGTACATCATAAACATGAGTCATGTACTTGTTCAAAAGAATCCCAAAGATATATGACAATTGTATAATGGCCATGCATGGGCATGTATTAATATAAGAAATGAGCTTGAGTAAGTGAAACATGATGCCCAAAATATAACATATGACAATGTAGAACCTGACCATGATGCAAACCATAAATGATGTATAATTTGCATCAGGAATATAACTTGGAAATCCAATTGCCATCGTGTACAAGGTATGAATAATAGTTGGAAAGGAAACAAATCAATGTTATCCTATTCAAGATTGAGCATGATCTTCCCCTTTAATATATAAACAAAATCAAATGTAAGGATAAGATATATCTAAGCCTTAGCTTGTATGTACTAGGCATAATCAAAACTTGAAGTAGGTTGAGTTAGACCCATAGCCACAAGAAATGAATCAACATAATTGTGGTATGTGATCAATAAAACTATGTTTAAAATGAAATACAAATTGAGTCGTACAATAGAGATGGGCTTGAGCCATAACAAATGCCACAAAAAATAGAGTAAGAGCAAGCAACATCAAGATTCTATGCAGTAATGAAGCCAATCAAAACAACAAGCCAAGGAGAGACATGGGACTAGCCACTAAACCATTCAAACTGCTACTAGATAGAACAACTAGGTCGAGTTGCTAAACAATAACAAGATCCAATACAACATGAGCCATATGCAGGTATGGGTTGAGTGGGGATCACCGTTACTTTCAAGTCTAAATAGAATTAGAAGCGAACTATCAAGTCACAATAATCATGAACAATAAACTTGACTATTGGAAACCCAAAAGTGAGTAGAGAAGTATGGAAGGCCAAATGAAATGTAATTGAGACCGCTCATTATTCTTTAAATATGAGTTATAGGTAGGGATATGACACTTAAACCCTATCGACCTATCTCGAAACGAAACAAGACCAAATGTAGTTGTAATACAACCAAGGCAACCATCAACTTCTAAAAAAAACTCGAGTTGACTTACAAGATGAAGCGAATGACCTGAGCAAGATCAAGTAACTGGTAGTGAAGAATGGATAGAGGGGTACTACATATAACTTTACCAAAATCCAACACATAGGGTCAAGACACAATCAAGCCATCAAAACAATAACTCAAGAAACCATGATTGCAGTGTTACATGTCCCCACACGTGTAGAGGCAAGGCAACCCAAAAAACTTCACAATTTCTTCACAAACTAGATACAAAACATAGTTAAATGTAAAGTTCCAATGATGGTTTACCTTAGGAGATTGATTTATCATAAATATATGCTCATAATGGTTGTAGAGGGACGAAAAAGATGAGGCAATAGAAATATCCAAAGCCTGAATATAGTAGCACAAATCAAACCAAATAAACAACTAAGCAAATGATTGCATGGGTGAAATAGGTTGTCAAAAGGCAGGGGCACATGATGGCCCTTGGATTTGAATCAGTGGTAAAAACCCAAATAGAATTAATGTTATCCCTACTACATTGAATGAAAAGTGGAGGAGGGGTATCAAGGTGGTTAGATGTCTGACAAGTGATAGGTCATTGAAGCCTACATATCCCAAAGTTCAGTATGTAGAAATGATAACAAATCTTCATGTTAAATGCCATGCCAACCATAGTTCAATACATGGGGTGGTGAGTTATTATACCACATGCAAGGAAAACAAATCCCAAGAACCATATATTATATGCCATCCAAACATCCAACGCAAAGGTAAGTTTAAACACAAATATACTAAGTGTTAATACAATGTACACTAGGCAACATTACCATGGTGTGGTGTTTTGCAATATCTTGTTAGTTGTTATCCCCATTTTGTGGATAACTAAGGAGATTATGTCTCGAGGCCCTTAGGTTCCAGATATGGAGTGTCAAGAGACCACATGACCAACAGTATCCTTTTGCACAACTAGAGACTCGCATCGCCACCACAGTGACCCATGACTTGGTCATCATCCACACCAGCTTTCCACCGCAGGTCACTTGGGTCTTGCTCCATCTGGCACAATTCAGGTATGATGGTGGGTATCATTTTAATATTTGAGAAATTCTATCTTGTATATCAAAGGTTATTTTTTATTACGAGACATCTTCTTTGGAAACTATGCCTTTTAACTTGTTTAAATGTTGGTGGTTGGCTTGGGGCACTCAAGTAGATGGTCACCCTTAGGATGGGGGTGTTTATGGGAGTGTCCTTTGATGAGTCATCATGCCACTCCCGACCATACTTACCACTTTCCATCATTATTTCCCCTCATGACATCATATCTTGGGATTTTGGGGTAGACTGACTCTAGAAGGGACCATTCCTTGTTTCATGGGAAGAAGGGGTTGAAGGCCTGGAGGGGAGTGAGCTGGAAAAAGATAAAATCCTAATGAAAGAACCTTACAGATGCTTCACCCAAAGGATCCTGAGAAATAAATGAAAATCTTCTCCGCAGTAAAATAAGGACCACATGAAAAGAATAAATAAAAACGCTTAAAGGATCAGTTGAGGATATGGGGTCTCATCACGAGCCAGCCTATCATGTCCATGGGTATATAAAGGTATGACATTATCATTTCTAGTCATCACACCAGGGTAATGTCTCTTAGTTGCATGGATAAGGGAAAGGGGGTCTCATCATGAGCTATCCTTCTCATTTCCGTGAAAGTGCTTGTAGCATTGTCAATATCTGGTCACCACGCCAGGGCAGTGGCCTCCTGTTGGAAAATGTCTAACAGGTAACATATGCTTACATATGCTTGTCATTGATGGAAATAACAACAATGAAGATGGCATGGATACAAGAAGAGTGTACAAAGGATTGTTGGCAGGTTGTACAGGCAGCGTAGACTTGTCATTGATGGCAAGTACAGTAGTGATGATGGCTTAAGTATAACAGTGAAGATGGCAGGATCAAAGTGTGCATGTGAAGACTCTGCAGAGGTGCAGAAGTCCAAGAATCCCTTGGGGATTCGAAAGTGAAATCTCAGGAGGAACATCGTCGAGGAGAACGCTCGCAGCAAAGCTCAAGATACAGGAGTTCGCAGAGGAGAAGGAAGACAAAGATCGAGAGTCGTTGGATTTCATCCAAACTTCCCGATAGCATGAGGGCCATCAGATCTGAATAAAAACAAGAATAGCGCGCGGTGAAGAGAAGGATAGATCTCAGGCATTAGATCTGAGCGAACTCGGAAGCTTATGAGTGGAAGAGCCGAGGATTTGGTGTTAAAGGTCGCGAGGTGCGAGGTCGCGAAGCAGTGAAGTGGCGAGAAGATCAGGACCGTCCATCTGTGAAGGATGTGTGGCAGAGATCGGAGAGATCTCGCGAACTCGGGGGTTCGCAGGATAAAGGCCCAAGTATTGGGTGTTCAAAGTCGCGAGGCGCGAGGACATGAGGCAGCGAAGTGGCAAGAGATTCATAGCCATCCATCTGGGGGGACAGGTGGCGAGAGATCGAGAGATCTCGCGAACTCGGGAGTTCGTAGGTTGAGACTCCAAACATTGGGTACTCCAAGTCGCGAGGTCGCAAAGTAGAAAGAGAAGGACAGTCGTCGGATCCAGATCACAGGAGGACCGTTGGATCTACACGGGGGATCACATGTGGTGAAAGATCATCATCTCGCTGACTAGAAATTCAAAGGAACAGCGAAGATGCGAGATCGCGATTTAATCTTGGTCCGTTGGATCAAGAGGACACGTGGTGAAAGATCGTCATCTTGCTGACTGGACAGTCAAAGGAACAGCGAAGACGCGAGATCGCGATTTAATCAAGGACCGTTGGATCAAGAGGACGCGTGGCGAAAGATCAGAGCACCATAAAGCACCATCTCGGAGTTTCACCTATCGCGACTTGGAGTGACGAGAACCTCCATCACAGGAATCGTGAGATGCGAGATTGCGAGAAGATCAGGACCGTCAGATCACCAAGAACATGGACCGTTGATCTGAGCTCCATCTCGGAGCCTCGCCTATCGCAACTTGGAGTGACGAGAACCTCCATCACATGAATCACGAGATGCGAGATTGCGAGAAGATCAGGACCGTCGGATCACCAAGAACGTGGACCATTGATCTGAGCTCCATCTCGGAGCCTTGCCTATCGCGACTTGGAGTGACGAGAACCTCCATCACAGGAATCACGAGATGCAAGATTGCGAGAAGATCAGGACTATCAGATTACCAAGAACGTGGATCGTTGATCTGAGCTCCATCTCGGAGCTTCATCTATCACGACTGGGAGTGACGAGAATCTCCATCGAAGGAACATCGAGATGTGAGATCACGATGAGATCAGGACTGTTGATTCATCAAGATCATGAACCGTCGATCAGGGTCGATGAAGATCATAAGTTCGCAGCGAAAGTGCGAAATGGGTAAATAACGACAATACCCTTCAGAGTTAATCCAACGGTGCAGGTGAATTTGAACAAGATCGGAGGGCTACTGTTGCACGACACAGTGAAACTGCCAGTAACCATTGATGGTTTCTACCAGAGGATGCGAAGAGACTTCGGTGTGATTTCCAGAGGAGCAGAAGAGTCACATGGAATCTGCCAGTGGAATGAAGACGACTCATGGAGGTGATTGACAACTGAATGGGATTGAGGTTGTAACTGAAACAGAGAAGGTGAGCTCGACTGTCACAGAGAAGATGAAGATTCTCAACTGCCAGAGAGGCTGAGGAATCTCAGGATAACATACAGTGATGCTAGACACGTGGGGCGAACCACCACAGAAGCTGAAGAGTCACAATGATGATCAGACAGAACACTCGAGAGGTGGAGGATAACGGTGTGGAGTCAGCATGCAGAGGCATTGCAAACATTGCATGCACAAGATGCACAGAAGCTATAAATACACAGTACAGAGAAGAGAAGGGGTTGTTGTTGCCGAGGGAGTCATTGTTGTTGTTGTGGAGGAGAATTCAGGTGTGTGCAAGGAGGCAGAGCGCAGGAGAAGAAAATGCACAGTACAGGAATGTTGCATTGAAAGGATATGGTGCAGAGAGCATAAAATGGAGAAGAACAGAAAGTGAAAGGGGTGTTCAGAAGACACTGATGCAGACAGGGCAGAGCAGTGTAACAGAACAGTGACAAGTCTGGTAAGCCATTGAATAACTTTATTTCACTGTAATGAGTTGTAGGAACAAAGATTCATATTATAGGGAGGTTGGGAGGTGCTCGGGAGGACTGTTGTCCTCAGAGGTTCAAGTGGGTGCTTGAATGTAGGGAGTTGTAGCTTCCATCTGGTTGCAGCCAGAGAAGCCAGGGTGGCAGGGTGGTGCAAGGGAGAACTCTTGTTCTTTGTTATACAGGTTGGTGCCTGTATGATTGGAAGTCGGTGCTTCCATCTAGTTGGTGTTGGAAACACTCAGGGAGTTGGTGCTTCCTTCTAGTTGGTGCTAGAGAAACCAGGGAGTTGGTGCTTCCTTCTAGTTGGTGCTATAGAAACCAGGGAGTTGGTGCTTCCTTCTAGT
>JZKD02S1609416.1:103805-134159 GCA_000966675.3 Picea glauca | reverse complement strand
GAATAAATGTTGAATGCTAATTGATGAGTTTTTGTGCAAGAGGGAAGTTTTGGGAAAAAGAGCCCCACACTCATTCACCCCCCCCTCTAAGTGTGGTAGGTGTGTCCAACACACTCCCCATGTTAACCACAATGGGAAGTCGTTGTCTATGATACATCAGCAATTTGGACCATTTCCCATGTTAACCACAATGGGAAATCGATGTCCATCATAAATCTCAATCCACTTTCTGAATAGGAAAGAATCTGTCCAAGCTGGATTATTTTTCAATCTTGAAAATGAATTTCCTCAATAATATTTTCAGTGCTCCCTCCCAACCTGGGAGTCATCTCTTCACTTTTCAATAAGGAAGTCGTCTCCACGAGCTCCATCTTGAGTACGCAAACTCTTTCATATTGGATAGAAGCTTTACCAAAATGTCTTCTTATATGCTCATCTATGGAGATATGTATTGGAGAACCACTTTCTCCTTTCTTTACTTTATCACAGATAATGTAATGCTTGATTTCAAATGTACTTTAGTCTAGAACACTAATTTTCTGTGAAGGCTTCATGTAGCTCTCAACAATAGAGTATATCATTGTTGGAAAACTGGAACATATCCATGTGGCACTTCTTCTGTCATCATGAGATCTGATCTATTGAGTAATCATCTTGATACAATATCTCTGTTATAGAAAATCTTCACCACGCTTTTGTTGTGCACTGGAGGTTCTCCGCCAAGTTGTCTTTTTCCATCTACTTACAAGGGTCTCTTTCTGGTATGCCTCAAATTCTTGAGGTTGCTCTTCATACGCTCTTTGTTCAATTAGTCTTTGCATTTATCTAATGTAGAACTCCAACTCATGGATGTTGATGATGATATAATGGCTCATGTAGAGATATGTCTGGTTTACTAGAACTAATAATCATCGTAGTCTTCTCCCTCCATCTGGGAGAACCCCTACTTCTGGATCTTGCAATGCTTGCATATATACACTATTCTTCACCACAAATTTCAGTTGATTTCTTTTAGTGAGTTCATATCAGGCTGGTAATCTTGTGATTCTTAATACAATGACTGGTTGTTCTGGCTTATCTTTCTTTCTTGGAATATTCATGTTCTTCTTAATGTGTTTATTTAGTTCTCGGGTCCATGGAGTTTCTTATAGATTCCATGCCAGAAATATTCCATTTCTTTCTTTCATCATAGGATCACGGATGTGGATGGACAACCAGGGATACTTCAAGGCTTCTCTTCAAAGAAGACTTCTTCTAAGGTTGAACTGGACACGTATTGTATTTCATGGTTGCTACCATGGATATATACTTCATCATCTTCAATGGATCATAGGATTATCTCCCTCCTAATCTTTGCTTCATGTATGGGTGCATATAATTAGCTCCCTCCGTCTAACAGAGTCCACGCTTTCGTCTGCATCTTTATTGTCTTCTGCAATATATAATTAGCTCTCTTTTTCTAACAAAGTCCACGCTTCTACCTTGTTGTCTTCTACAAAAATGTCATAAGTCTTTCTCTAATTTCCTCTTGACTGTTGACTTATTTCTATCTTTGTCTCTTCATGATTGATTCGGATTATCTTGCAATATCTTCCATGTGATTTGGTTGATGTATTTCATCCTCTCATGTGTATTATCTAATTATATCAATCCTTATCTTGTTGTTCTTCCATAGGTATAGTTCTTGTTGGAACACATTATCTTCCAAGAGATAGATATACAAGATATGTACAGAGATGATGCAAATAAGATATGTGCAAGAAATAAGAAGAGTATTGTTACCTTTAGAAGAAGAAGTCTCTTTCATCCTGCTTAGTCTTCTTTGTAGGTTCCTTTTCTTCGGAAATTGATGCTTTGTGTTTCTTCTTCCTTTTTCTTTAGCTTGGGACAATGATTCTTGTAGTGACCATACTTTCGACAGTTGAAGCATTGTATTTATGAAATATCTTTCTCTTGATTTGTCTTCTTCTTTGAACCAAAATTCCTTTTGTTCCTGAAGTTATTGAATCTTTTTGTGAAGGCTCGATCATCGTACTTATTTTGGGTTTTCTCTTTTGCACTGATCCTTGATTCTTCTTGATCACAACAAGTCCAAAGATCTTCAAATGTTCGATACTCCTTTCTTGTGTTCATGCTTGTGGAAAATGCATCCCACATCTTGGGAAAACCATTGAGTACTATGTTTACCAATTCCTTCTCTGAGATGATATCTTCAATAGCTTGTAGTTGATCTCTTAACTGAGAGATTCTCACAAAGTATGATGTTATGTTGTCGCCATCATTCATCTTCATGTCACAGAGCTCATTCTTCATACTCATAACTTGTCCAATGTTTCTGACTGAGAAGAGGTTTGTTAGGGCATCGTACATCTTCTTCGGTTAGTCAAGATGGGAGATGTAGGGTATCAAGTGGTATTTGATAGAGTCCATTATGATACTCATGGCATTGATGTCACCGTCTTTGAACTTCTTCATAGCTGCAACATTCTATGGTTCCTTCCCTTTTCCTTCTTCAAACTTTGGTTTCACGATCTTTCCTTTCACGATATCCAACACTTTATTCTTGGCAAGGATAAGTTCAATCCTTGTCTTCCACACTCTAAAGTTAGAAGCTCCATCTAACTTGTTCTCTGACTTCATAGAGTAAGTCATGGATGCTTTGACTTGGTCAACCTAGATTTGACCAAAAACTGAAACTTCATGTCTTGGCTTGCTGAGAGTACCAAAAGATGTGCTAGACTAGGGTGCACTAATCTGTCCAAAATTTAGGTCAATCCCTTCACTTAAGGTTCCTCAACGAGAGGATTAGGGTTTCTACAATTGCACCTATTAGTAACCCTAGCAGAAATGCTATGGTGACTGCTCCTGCTAGAAAAACTAGCGACAGTTCTTCAATGAGCTCAATATCCTTACGGATATGTTTCCTTCCAGCGGTTAGACTGAATGAAGGAGGTGTGGGCCCATAAACTATTAGAATATAATGGATGTGCTCGTTTTACCATTGACAATATCTCTATTGTCACCCAACCATAAGCCGAAGCCACCCTCCAAGCACCTTAACCTTGACAGAGAATCACTCTAGAAGCAAACCCTAGGCTAGATAGCCAAAAAAAGGGTAGCGCACCTTTCCCAAGGATAGTGCACCAACAAGAGTTGATCAGATGTTCCAAACCCTAGCCAAGAGATAGTCCAAGCCAAACGTGATCTGCTAGCTACAACAGTTGCAATGGCAACTCTCCTCAAACTTGCGCACAAGACTGGGCACTGCAGTGCGTACAAGTTGTTGCTCTGCAATTCTGGGACTACCTGCCAGAATGAGAACTAGCCTCCTGTATGTATACTAATTATGGCTAACTACCTGGGCCAACTTCTCATTCTGGGTATCTATATGTTCAGTATATATTATTATTTATGGCCGACTTCTTCTCTTGGAGGATAATAACCTAATATAAATTATCTTCTTGAGACGACAAGTCTTCTAGGGTTATTAGCTAACTCATTAGGGTTTCTTCTTGCTTCTCGGAGTATTCTATCCTCATCAGGTTTACACGTGGAGGTAAATACCTCCCGCAACTACCATAATATCAACAGATTCGTCATTATCATCATTGTTTTGTGTAACTGAAACTTCTTCATTTTCTTCTTTGGAATTTTCTAGTTGCATTTTTCTTTCATTGGTTAATGTACTCTTGATTTCTAGGATATCATCAAGATCTATAGTTGTGTCATATTCTTATTTGGGAATTCTTCTTTCTTGAGCTTGATCCAATTTATATTCAAAACACTGTTTTCCACATTCCTTATTAGGAGTTTCACTCATCATTCCTTTATCATCAACCTCATCAATTTTAGGTGTAATGTCTTCATTCACTTGAAGCTTTGTCTTCTATGAATATTTGTAGCTTTGTTCTGATTTCTTTCTCCAAATATTTCCATGAGGCACTCTGCTTGTTGGACCTTTCCTTTCTAAATTTTTCCTTTCCTCTTATCTTCCAAACTTCATTAGTTTTTCTTCATGAATTGTAAAGAGTATTCTTCATGGGTAGACTTCTTGATTTTCTGTAGTTTTGGGATTTGTGGCCAAACTTACCACAGTTGTAGAATATCATTGTATGACAAAACTTTGTTGTGTGCCCAACATAATTGCATCTCCAACATCTCATTAAGTTATTGGATCTTTCTGAATTTCTCTTCTCAAGACTCTTGCATTGCACTACTTTATGACCAAAGGCATGACAGGAAAAGAAATAACCATTGAAGGTGTTTTCATACTTGAGTCTGTTTTGACATGAGAAGTCTGTCTTTCGATATGCTTCTTGTTTTTTACTTTTATAGCTTCCTCCCTTAACAAAGTTCATGGTTTGTATTTGGTTTGTGACTGTACATTTTTCCATTGAGGAGGTTGATCCTTTATCATGTTTGTGAATGATGCTCCATGTTAGAAATAATAGGTGTGCTCGTTTAACCATAGAAAATATAGAAATATTGTCACCCAACCATAGGCCGAAGACACCCTCGATCACCTTAACCTTGACAGAGAATAATTCTAGAAGCAAACCCTAGGCCTAATAGTCAATCAATATAGCGTACCTCTCTCTAGAGATAGCACACAAGGAAGAAAGTCCAAACCATAACCAATAGAAATTCCAAGCCTAAACCAAGAATATAGGTTGTAGTAGTTGCAACTACAGCCACTCTTTAGACTTGTGCACTTACTCAATTTCTACAATGCGCACTCTTACATTTCTGAACTTGCGAGTTGTGTGTGTCAAATGAGCTCTGGCGTCTTGTATTTATACTGCTCCTCCTTATATTTTTGGGTTGACTTCTCATTTTGGAGGCTAAAAATTGAATATTAAATATTTCCTTTGGTCAACTTGTCTTCTAGGGTTATGTCCAATGCTTTATGGTTTCTTCTTGCTTCCCAGAATATTATATTCTTGTCAGGGTTACACGTGGAGGTCAATACCTCCCACAGCTACCATAATATCAACACTCCCTCCTAGCTAGGGAGGTATTAAAAGCAATGATATTGAACACAAACATACCATTCAATCGATAGCATCATCATAGCCATACATGCTATCTCATGATTATATCAAGAGCACCATCATCATTGTCAGTATCATCTGATAGAATCAACTGCATCATCTCTGGAATCCATACTCCATCTAAGTAATCATGCATGATACTAAATAAGTCACTCACTCCATAGAGTGATACAAGAACCATTCTTCTAATCCGGACATATGTCCTAGAAGAACAACTATTCCAACAAATGTTGGAAGCCACGCCATGGGCTACAAGGACTATTCTTCTAATCCAGACATACATCCTAGAAGAATAAATGTCCTTGACCATTTTCCTCTTGGAGAATGTATTTCCACCAACATACTAACTATCCATCTAGTTGATAATCATTTTCAACACTACTGATAGTCTACATGGCAATTAGAACAATTCCATTCAATAGAACACAATTGTTTCTATCCATAGTAGTACACAACTACTATTCAGTGGTACAGAACCACACCAAGTAGCACACGACTACTTAATCAATGACACATAGTCACAACTAGTGGAACACGTCCACCATAGTAGCATACATCTATTGTCCAGAGACATACAGTCTCCAAAGCAATCATATCATTTGATATCAATCTTCATAGAAACAATATCATGATTTAAACTGAGTCATCTAGGCCATTCTTCCACTCACATCTATGATATCTAGAAGAGCATCATCCCTCATAAAGTAAAACATCAGCCATGGCCTATCTGGACTATTCTTCTCAAGAATAGAAGAATAATTGTCCCTGATTTCTGAGACTGGATCATTCACCTAACTGGGCCATTCCTCTGGAAATAATCATAGTGCAACCTAGAGAGAATGAGTCAGCCCTAGGGAATGCATGTCCTTGATTGTTGAACCAATACCATTCACCTAACTGGGCCATTCCTCTGGCACTAATCATAGTGCAACCTAGATAGAATGAGTTTGCCCTAAGGAATGATTGTCGTGCACCAACCTCCAAAACGGACCATTCTTTGAAACTTCTCACAATTGTGAACTTCCAAAGAATGACTACCCTACGAGGTGGACCATTCTACTTGACCACTACTCAGAGTGACTGCAAAGAAGAATGACTTTCCTAGACCATTCCCCCACACTGGCCACAAGGGGAATCAATGTCTATGGTACATCAACAATCTATCGGACCATTTTCATTACGAAAATGATTGTCCGATCTGGACCATTTTCTGAACTGGAAAATGCTTTTCCGTCAGAAATCTCAAACCAATTTCTGAACAGGAAAGGAACTGCTCATCCTGGACCATTTTTTGAACTGAAAAATGATTGTTCATAAATCAATAACACATCAGTGCTCCCTCCCAACCTGGGAGTAATCTCTTTCTTTTTCAATAAGGAAGTCATCTCCACGAGCCCCAACTTGCAAACTTTTCATCTTAGACAGAGGCTTTACCAAAATATCTGCTATCTATTCATCTGTGGAGATATATTGGAGAACCGCTTCTCTTTTATGGACTTCATCATGGAGAATATAATGCTTGATCTCAATTTACTTCGTTCTGTTATGGAACATTCGTTTTCTCTGAAGGCTTCATATAGCTCTGATCATTACAATATATCTTGGTCGAATTCAACACTTATGTTTCCTGTTAGCTCATGACATCATGGCAAGGATCAAACTTAAATATATCCAAGTAGCACTTCTTCTGTCATCATGAGAGTTTTCCATGGATTAGCAATCCATCATCCCAGACTTCTGAGTAACTATTCTGATACACTATCTCTATCATAGAAAGTTTTCACCACACTTATGTTGTATATGATATACTCTGCATCAAGTTGTTTGAATCCATACAAGGTCTTCTTATATCTGTATGCATGGGTCTCTTTTTGGTATAAGCTTATTTCTTACTTGCTTTATTGGGAAGAATAGTCTTCTACATGTAAATTCCAATCCATGGATAATACAAGAGGTATATCTGGAATAAGTTGTTGTCATAGTCTTCTCCCTCCTTCTGGAAGAACCTCTTAATCTTGTAATGTTTCCATTCATAAGTATTTTTCATATTTTCTATACATTGTTCTTTATCATAACTTCCATTTCTTTTTCTCGATTGTTTCTTAGTGGGTTCAAACCAAGCTGGTAGTCTTGTGATTCTCGGTATAATAACTGGTTGCTCTTGCTTTTCTTTCTTTCTTGGAATCTTCATGTCTCTCTTTAGCTCTTGAGTCCATGGGGTCTTATATATTCCCTGAAGACTCCAACTTCTTCCTTTCATCATAGGATCATGGATCTATATGGACAACTAAGGATACTTTAAGGATTCTTTTAGAAGAAGACTTCTTCTAGAGTCAAACTGAACACATGTTGCTTATTATGGCTGCTACTTTCAAATTGGAACATGGACAGATACTTCATAATCCTTAATGGATCATATCATTTAGGATTAGCTCCCTCATAATCCTTGCTTCATGCATGAATGCATGCTCTTTGTTTGGAATTATGTAATTGGCTCCCTCCATCTAAGAGAGTCCATGCTTTCGTCTGCATTCTTATTGCCTTCTGCAAACTGTCACAAGTCTTTTTATAATTTCCTCTTGGTTGTTGACTTCTTTCTGATTTGACTTCTTCTGAGTCTCTTCAAGTCTGAGTCTGATTTCAACTTATCTGGCAGTTGTTACTTATATAATATCCTCCATAGGAATGGTTACCAAGGGTTATCAAATTACTTCATCTTTTCATGTGTATTGCTTGACTTGTAGTCATCGTGATAGAAATCCTTATCTTATTATTCTTCCATAGGTATTGTTTCACTTGAACATCTTATCTTCTAAGAAATAAATATGCAAGATATGTATAGAAAATATGTAAACATGGTATTTACAAGAACTATGAAGAATATTGTTACCTTGTCTTAGAAGAAGAAGTTTGTTTTATCCTGCTTGGCCTTCTTTGAGGGTTCCCTTTCTTCGGAAACTAATGCTTCATGTGTTTCCTTCATTTTCTTTAACTCAAGACAATGATTCTTGTAGTGACCATATTTTCGACAGTTGAAGCATTGTATTTTTGACATATCTTTCTCTTGATTGGTTTCTTACTTGAGTCAAGCTTCTTCTTATTCCTGAATTTCTTGAACTTTATTGTGTAGGCTTGATCATCATATTTCCTTTGGAATTTCTCTTTTGTGATAATCTTGATTCGTCTTATGCACAACAAGTTCAAGGTTCTTCAATTGTGGGATATTCCTTTCTTGTGTTCATGCTTGCGGAAAATGCATCCCATGTCTTGGGAAGGCCATTGAGTACTATATTTACCAGTTCCTTCTCTGAAATGATTTCTTCAATAGTTTGTAGTTGATCTCTTAGATGAGATATTCTCACAAGGTATGATGTTATGATGTCATCATCATTCATTTTCATGTCACGGAGCTCATTCTTCAGACTCATTACTTGGTCAATGTTTCTGACTAAGAAGAGGTTAGTTAGGGCATCATACATCTTCTTAGATGATTCAAGATGAGATATGTAGGGTATCAAGTGGTATTTTACAGAGTCCACTATGATATTCATGGAATTGATGTCATTGTCCTTGAACTTCTCCACAATTGCAACATTCTGAGGTTCCTTCTCTTTTCCTTCTTCAAACTACGGTTCCACGATCTTTCCTTTCATGATATCCAACACTTTATTCTTAGAAAGGATGAGTTCAATCCTTGTATTCCATGTTCTGAAGTTAGAATCCCCTTCTAACTTGTTTTCTGACTTCATAGATTATGCCATCACTACTTTGACTTGGTCAACCTTTGAATTTGACCAAAAATTCAAACTTGACGTCTTAGCTTGTTGAGAGTACCAAGAGGTGTGCTAGGTTAAGGCACACCAGGATATCTAGAAATTAGGTCAATCTCTTCACTTAAGGTGCCTCAACAAGATGGTTAGGGTTTCGTTGTTGTAGCAAAAACTTTGACTACAATTGCAACTGTAACTGAGAAAATCCTCCCAATCTATCTTCCAGCGGTTATACTATCTGAAGATAGTGTGGGCCCATAACCTATTAGAAATAATAGGTGTACTCATTTAACCATATACAATATAGAAATATTGTCACCCAACCATAGGTCGAAGCCACCCCCGAGCACCTTAACCTTGACAGAGAATAATTTCATAAGCAAACCCTAAGCCTAATAGCCAAGCAATGTAGCATACCTCTCTCTGGAGCTATCACATAAGGCAGAAAGTCCAAACCATAACCAATATAAATTCCAAGCCTAAACTGAGAATATAGGTTGTAGTAGCTGCAACTGCAGCTACTCTCCAGACTTGCACACTTACTCAATTTCTACAGTGTGCACTCTTACATTTCTACAGTTGTGAGTTGTGTGTGTCAAATGAGATCTGGTGTCTTATATTTATACTGCTCCTCCTTAGTTTTCTGGGCCGACTTCTCATTCTGGAGGCTAAAAACTCAATATTAAATATTTCCTTTAGTCGACTTGTCTTCTAGGGTTATGTCAAATGCTTTAGGGTTTATTCTTGCTTCCCAGAATATTCTATTCTTGTCGGGTTTACATGTGGAGGTTAATAACTCCCGCAACTACCATAATGTCAACACTCCATTTTTCACCTTCTTTCGTATTGTATCCGAGACTAGTTTTTTCATCAATTGGTCTTTGACTGTTCCATATCCTATCCAAGATAGTTGAGTTGTTCTAGAATTTGATAGTTGCTTTTGTTTTCTCATTCCTCTTTTTGAGTTTGATAACTTCCAATTCCAACATGTGACATGTTTCTTCCTTTTTAGTCAACTGGATCTTCAAGGCTTCTTCTATTTCCTTAGCTTCTTCAAGTTGAGTCTTTAAACTGATGACTATTTCTTCTGTCTCATCCGAGAATTCTGTGCATTTATTAGTTTTTTCATATCTCTTCAACTCTTTTATTTCTTTTGTTAGATCAATAACTTCATTCTTCAATATTTTCATTTCTTCCTTGTTTTCTAGCTGAATCCTTTTGAGGTTGATGACTTCCAATTCCAACGTGTGGCACAATTCTTCCTTTTTAGTCAACTAGCTCTTCAGGGTTTCTTCAATTTCTTTAGCTTCCTCAAGTTGAGGTTTTGGAATGTTGACCAATTATTTTGTTTATTCTAAGTATTCTGTGCATTTATTGATTTTTTCATACATCTTCAATTTGTTCATTTCTTTTGTTAGATTAGCAATTCAATCTTCAATCTTTTGATCTCTTCTTCTTTGTATTCTAGCAGAGTCTTTTGTCCATGCTCTTCATGGTTGTTAGATTGATCTAACTTTTGTATTAACCACATATCTTTCTTTTGAAGTTTCTCCAACTCTTCTAAAGTGCACATAACTGTGTATTCAAGCTGGTCAAGAATCCCCCTAGTAACTTCAATATATAGACCATTTCTTGGTTCCAAACTAATCACTTCTAATGTAGCTACAACATCAGTCTTAAAATCTAATAGTTTTACTTTAGTGAATACTGAGATATTCATCAATTCCTTGATGTAGTAGTCTTCTCTGTTGATGACTGGGGTTTACATCAATTCTTTGATGGAATTGTCCTCTTCTGTGTTTTGTTCTTCAATATGATTGGAATTCTCTTTTTCTATATCTTGTTCTTTATTCTGATACGATTTCTCCTTTTCTATTTCTTGTTCTTTATTTTGATAAGAATTATGTAGCTAGATCCATAGTACTTTAGCAGAGGTGCAGTGTCCCATATTTTCTTTGACTTGGTCTGACAATCCATTCTAAATTTCCTTTAATGCTATTGAATTATTTTTCTTTGTTTCTTTTGCAGTTTTGGATTTTTTCTTTGAGGTAGTTGAGTACCAAGGTTTATATACTACTAAGTCTCAAACACCAAATCCTCTTGACTTCAGATACCATTTCATTATTTCCCTCCATGAAGAGTAATCTATTTCATCAAATAAGGGAGCTTCATTTGTGGAGACAGCCATTTGTCCACCCATTTCTTCAGAATCTACCTTCAAGTGTTTAAACCGTGTTGAAAGCAATTTCTCTGATACCAACTGTTGAATCACACACTGACACTGAGAGGGGGGGTGAATCAGTGTCTAGAAATTTTGGCTACATTTCACACTTTCATACATTAACTAAATTAATTGAATAAGATATATGCAGTTCAATTAATTATTCATAAATATGTATAACACAAATTGTATGAAGTAGATAAAATATCATTCTTTTATTATTTAACTTGAATGAATACAAACAAAACAATCCTTTAATATCTTCAACTTCAATCAAATATGAGAGATATAACTCTATGATACAAGACCCAGCTTGTAGTTCTCAGATCCAACTAAGAAATAAGGAATCCAACCCTCATAACAAGACCTGAATTGTTAATCTCGGATCCAACTGAGACGTGAGGAATCCAATCCTTATGACAAGACTCAGCTTGTAAACAGGCACCCACCTGTGAGAATGTACATTCATTCAATCCATTATATATATATATATATATATATATATATATATATATATATATATATATATATATATATATATATATATATCCACCAAGATGCTCTTCTTCCCTTTATATTCCTTTGCTTATATAGTCTTCAAAAGGGTGCCACTTTGAAACAATATGTCCTTTTGGAATGAAACATTGCACCCATTCATTTAATTAACACAAATGGTAACTTTTATTAATTGATTTTCATACACCAAATTAGACAGTTATTTTCGTATGAATATTTTAGAGCGATGGAAACAAATTTTAAAATTCTACGACATGGGTTTTGTGTAGAACATGCTTAATTAGCCGACTTGAGAGACATTTCCTCATAAATGTGTGAGGTGGATGGTACATGTGGTTCTTTGAAATCAACTTGCATAGATTTTCCTTTCATCGTCAGATGCCAGACCGACTTCAGTACATTTTACATTTTCATAAATGTGTAAATTGACCTCTATATATTTCCTTTGTTGGTGACTAGTTAAACCCAACTTGTAAACATTTTAATTGATGGTGGATATTAAAATTGGCTCCCTTCCCACTGCTAGTCACTAAATATTCGACTTGGTCTCACCCTTTTTCATATTTCCTTTCTTATTCGACTGACAAACATCTTTTGGTCGACTCAACTAGAAGAAATTTGACTTGAGTAATTCGATTCTGGTCAACCCAACTTGCTTTAGCCTTGACCTGACTTGATTTAAGTTTACTTCGAATTTGACATTTGGGGCAATTTAGCTTACTTCTTTCTTGGACTGACTCAACTTAGAAGAAAATCGACTTGAGTAATTCAACTTTGGTCATCCCGACTTGCTTTGGCCGACTTATATTTCCCAACTCAATTTTCCTTGAATTTGACCTTCGAGGTGGTTTACTTCACTTTTACTTGGACTGACTCCATTTAGAATAAAACTGACTTATGTAGTTCAACTTTGGTCATCCAAACTTGTTTTGGCCGACTTGTATTTCTCGACTCAATTTTCCTTTGACTTCGACCTTCGGGGTAATTTACTTCACTTCTACTCAGACTGATCTTCGACTTCAACTTCTTCTACTTATTCAACTTCGAACTTAGGCCTCTTCGATTTCGACCTTCGATCTCTTTCACTTCAACGTTCAAATTTTTCATCTTCGACTTCTTCAACTTCTTGTTGAGATTTTTATACCAAACTTCTTGATATATACTGCATTTTATTGAAACACTCGAACTTGATCCTTTATCCTTGCATTTAGTTAGTCGAATTGACCCATTTAATTGTTTCGACTCGAATTAAGGTTTCATTGTTTGAGACAATTGCTTTCGACTCGAATTAAGGCTTGACTGGTCGAAAATTTTCTTGCTGAGACTTTTATACTGGACTTCTTGACTCTGTGACTTGTATGGATACATATCGGATTCTCCATTTTCCCTTTTCGTCTAGACAGTTTCTTCTTTTGTGCATGTATGTTGATAACACATTCCACCATAGACCATATTACCACTAGGATGAGTGCATCAAGTTCATACGATATATTAAGTCAATATTATCCTTCTATTGACATTATAGTCACCTTCATAACATTATGTCCAATATTGACAATGCTTGACATTCAAGGCACCTTCATAACATTATGTCAAATATTGACAATCCTTGACATTCAAGTCACCTTCATAACATTACGTCCAATATTGACAACACTTCTCAAACCAATCAATCAATGATACTTCATCTATATATCAAGGTGGACATCAATGACAACCAAATTGCCAACAATCCTTTCGTTGTGTGAGGTGTCATTGGGTTGGTCATGTCTTGGAAAATTGTGATCATGTTTTCACAAAAAATTATAAGGGTAGTATTGTTCAGTGTGTTAGGGTTTCTAATATCCCTAAGTGATCCGAATTATATTGAGAAAAAATGGAACACACACAAAAATACAACAGAGAGTACAACAATATAATTAAACCCATATTTTATTAATGAATAAAATAATATAATATTATAGAACAAAAAATCGTTAGAATGGTGGTAGCTTATCTTTGAAGAGAAGGAGATGTCAGTTATGCTCATTCGCAAAAATATGATTACAAATAGGCCAAAAAAGGGCTTTTTATCATGAATCCTAAAATACAAAGAGGCAAAAACCTAACCCTAGAAGATGAAACACCAAAAGTGTTGTGGGCCCCGAGGTGGTTAGTTGATGCATCAAATTCCTAAGGGTACAAATTTTGCATATGATATTCATTTGGGGCGCATGATAACTCATTGGAAAGAATTGTTCAAGGATTAAAACTTTTGGCTAGAGCTAAGGCATTCCATCGCAACCCATGGCCCTCCGAATGTAAAAAAACACCATTTATGGCCTCAATATGGCCCTAGAAGCTTAGGACCCAAAAAAGCGTTGAAAACTACCAAGAAGATAGAGAATCATTGAATTAGTGGAAGAGATGGGTGGCCATCGATATCCCATTTGATTATTCATCCCCCACTTGGGAAGGAATGGTCTCCATTGCGTCAATTCCCTCATCATATCAGGAAACTTCTACTGAATTTGGCTCCTGATGAGCTACTTACCTTGGGGAAGAATTTTCCCTGCTTTAATAACCTAGTAGATCTGTATGTTTTATTAGCGGGTTCCTTTTATCTATTTATCCAAGAATTGATCAATTGTGGCCTGCTCAATGCAGTCAAGGTTGAGTTCTATAGGGGCCATGTGCTCAACTACCTCTGAGGTGTGTAGTAGAGGTGGAAAAATATGGGTGAAGGAGCTCCACATTAAAGACTAGATGCATGCCAAGGAATGGGGTAATAATTAATTCAAAAGAATTCTCAACTACAACCTTGGTGATGGTGTAAGGCCCATATCGAAGGGGGTGAAGCTTGCAATGGGATCCTGCAAGGCGCTCTTTTTGTAAATGTAGCCAAACCTTATCACCTAACTCAAACTTGTGTGGAACCCGATGTTGGTCATGCAGGTGCTTGTACTTTGCATTGGAATTCTACAATATTTCATGGAGTTGTTGGCAGATGTACTAAATCCATTCAAAAAATCTAGCTTCCTTATCATCCTTTGTTTGAGCATGGGAAAATTCTTCCTGTGTGGATGCAATGGGTAGAGCTACGTCAATTGGGGCCAATGGATGGAATCCCAAGCACACATAAAAAATGATGTGGATATTGTTGCTATTTTTAACATAAGGAAGACTCTCATCCCATATGTGGGAATGTTTGTAATTTTACATTCTCGGGATATGCACAATCATCCTATTGACTATCTACGTCTCTCCATCAGTTTGGTGGTGGAAGATAATTGATTTGGTGAGCTTGGCGTCCATAAATGACCACATACTAGACCAAAATGTACTCAATAAATTGTTGTCATGATCTAAAATAATAGTCTTTGGTAGCCTGAAACAAACCCCAACATGCTCAAAGAAGAGCTTAGCAATGGCCTCTGTTGTGATACTCTTCCGACGGGATGTCAAAAATACCATCTTTGAGAATCAATCAAAAACCATGAAGACAAAGTCATTACCATGCTTGATTGAAGGTAGATCGTTCATGTAATCCATGGATATGGACTCCCAAGGCCTATCAAGAGTAGGCAAAGGGGTGTATAACCCTTGTTTCTTAATGGTCGGTTTGGCGATGGCATAGGCAGTGCATGATCCGATACACCTGTTGACATCTTGTCGAAGCTTCGACCAATAAAAACACTTTTGAAGTGTTTCCATTGTTTTTTCCATGCCAAGGTGTCCTGCCACCCTACTATAATGAGCTTCCCAAATCAGCTTCGCACGGTTGCTTGAAGGAACATAGAGATGGCCTAGATGGCATAACAATCCATCCTGGAGATGAAAGTCTGGAATTGGTTTGTGTACACTCAATGTTTGATGGGTAGCAATGAAGTTAGAGTCATTGTTGTGTAATTGTCGCCATCGGGAGTTCTCATGCCCATATGAGTTAAGAACTATGGTTAGTGCCACAATTGGGGGTCGACTAAGGAAGTTTGTAACACGGTTGGTGATGCTCTTATTGTATTTGATGTTCAAATGGAATTGTTGCAGGTATGTGGACCACTTATAATGGCAATAATTCTATAACTTTTCTTGTGTCTTCGTGAATTCTATATGCATGTGATCAGTGTGGATGATCGTTTCCTTTCCTAGAATATAATGCTTGCACTGTCAGGATGCATGGACATTGGAGTACATCTCTTTGTCATAGTTGGGATATCTATGAACAAAATCAGATAGTGTTTCATGGTGATAGGCCACTAGATGTCCCTACTAAGTGAGTACTGCACCGATAACATAATTAGAGACATCTATCTCAATATCAAATGGATATTGGAGGCCTAGGAGCATGACGACAGGTACGGAGCAGAGGTGATATTTTAGATCAGAGAATAATTTTTTTTGTGACTTAAACCATGCAAACTTGGATATATCTCCACCCTTGGTCACTTGAATTAAGGTCCAATTGATATGAGAGAATCCCAACACAAACCTACGATAGAAGTTGGCAAGGCCCAAGAATTTGTGGTTCTCTATCATAGTCTTCAAAGTTGTCCTGTCGCAAATGACTTGGATCTTGGTCAAGTCCAAGTTCATCCTCAATGTATCCCAAGTATTTAATTAATTGCATGTTGAATGACCATTTCTCTATGTTGGTGTATAGCTTGTGTTTCTACAAGGTGCTTAGGACCTACTGGATGTGTTGCACAATTTCTTCCCAAGTCTAGTTAAATATGAGGATGTCATCCAAACATACAATCACAAAAGAGTTTATGAACGGCCACAAGATATCATCCATCATACTAATGAATGTCGTTGGAGAATTAATCAAGACAAAAGGCATGACCAACCACTCAAAAAGGCCTTCTTTAGATTTGAAGGTTTTTTTCCATACATTGGTTTGTTCTATCAGAACCTGGTGGTAGACGAACTTTAGATCAATATTACTAAAGAACTCAGAACCCTTAAGGTGATCAAGAATATAGTCAATTTGGGGGATCAGGTATTGGTTCTTGATAGTGATATTGTCAAGGTCTCTATAATCAATACAAAGCCACCATGTCCCATCCTTCTTGTGTATCAACACAATTGGGCTCCCACAAGGCGAGGAGCTCGGTCGAATATGGCCCTTGCGAATGAGCTCATGAATCTGACGCTTTATTTCATCATTCTCCAAAAGGGAGAACATGTATATTGGACCATTGGGTAAGGTTACACCATGTATGAATTCAATGGAATTTTTGACCTGACAGTGTAGAAGTACCCTTGTAGGTGAAGTGAAGATATCTCAATATTTTTCTACAACCTTGTCCGCTTGCTTTTGTTGTGTAGAGAGATCATGTCGCAGTTGTAGTGATCTTTCATTCACCTTCTGATTGGACCTTGAAGTGGACAAACTTTGCAGTTTTAAAGATTTCCTTCTGACATTGTTTTTTCGAGATCAATGAAATTTAGGTAGTCAAAACTACCTATGGTACCCTATAGGGATGACCTCTCAAAGTAACAATGACACTATGGGGACATGACTCATAAACAACATGATGTTTCCACATATAAGGTTGTTGTAAAAGAACATCACAAAATTTGACTGGGGAAACGTCACACAATACCTCATCTTTGAAGGGCTTGATCTCGCAGGATAGGTGACATTGATAGCTGACGCGAAGGTCTCATCCCTAGCTACACCAAAAAATGGCGTATGGTTGAAGGTGGGCATTGTCGATAACTTCAATCTCTTGACGATCTTGGTTGAGATCAATTTATTTTGAACCCTAATGTCAACATTGAATTGTAATGGGGTCCTCTTCACCCACATATGTGAATGGAAGAGGTGTTCCCCCTCCTTAAGCTCCTCTAACTCGGCTGGTTGGATTTTTGTAGTTGTGATGGTAGCAATGGGTTCTGCATCGATGATCTACTTTCCTTCTTTTGAATCAGAGTCTAAATCAAGGTCCAACTCAATTTATTTAAGCTCGGTCAACAATGACTATTTTGAGTGGCATTCATTAGTGTTGTGCCAAGGTATTTTTTGGAACTCACACCACTTTCCAATGTCCTTCTTTGTCTTCCCATTACCCTTCTTTACCTGTTACTTGGACTAGTTTCCTTGAGGTTAGATTTCTTTGCTCTATCCCTTGTTTTGTGAGTTAACACCACCTTTACCATACTTATGTTGTTGTTTATTTGTAGACCCAAACTCTCACTTATTCTGCTACTTAAATTTGTGCTCGATTTTGACAGCATATCAATAAGCAGCTCCCAATGAGGAGATGTCCAAGAAATCCATCTCTATTTGGATGTACTTGTGTACACCACTATGATACTTCAAAGCCAAGTGTTTCTTAGAGTCTTTGATACCCATATTTGAGCGCAAGGTATGAAAGATGTTGGTGTACTCTGGCACCGTCTAGTCTGTCTCCTGATGTAGAGTCGTTCATCTTGTGTACTAGTCATCATAGTTTCCAACAAGGTAGAATTCCTCCCAGAGGGTATCAACAAAGGCCTCCAAAGTGGGTCCTCTCCTGAATGTCATAGACTCGTCTTCCTTGTGTCTCTCCTAGTAACTTTCCAACCAATATCTGACATGGGGGAGGGCTTCAAGGAGCCGTGAAGTCAATATTTTCAGTGTCAGAAAATTTTTGAACAAAGTGATGACCCTTTAATAGATTTAACCATTTCTCCAAAGCATTTCCATCTATATGGCCTTCAAATAAAGGGATATCAAAGTTAACTTGTACATTGAAGGGTGTCACACCTCCAAAGTGGTTGCTTGTTTAAGGTGCCTCGCCCAACATTAACAATCGTCAAAGGCTCTGGGTGAAGTTGTCCATCTTCTCATTCCTTTTCTCATGAGGGATTCCTTGAGAAAATTATTGAATGGATATCCTACTCTATCATCTCTCTTTTCTTATGCCATAAAAGGTTGCTTGAAATGGCGAGAGCGGTCGTCCCCTAGTGAAACTAGCTCGGGACCCAACTCTCTATGCCTTGACCTTGTTGGGGACATACACCAAGAAATAACAAGGAGAAGATTGATATAATACTAGTGATCCAAATTATATTGAGAATAAAATGGAACACACACAAGAATATAGCACAACTTCTATTAATGAATAAAATAGTAGAATACTATAGAACACAAACCGGCTAGAATGGTGGTAGCTTTTCTCTTAAGAGAAAGAGATGTAGGCTATGCTCATTCGTAAAAACATGATTACAAATAGGTTGGAAAGGGGCCTTTTATCATGAAGCCTAAAAGAAAAACCCCTAAACATCAAAACCCTAACCCTAGAATATAAAATACCAAAAGTATTGTGAGCCCTGAGGTGTTTACTTGATACATCATCTTCCCAAGGGCACAAATTTTGTATGCAATCTTCGTTTAAGGTGTACAATACCTTGTTTCAAATAAATATCTAAGGATTGCAAGTTTTGGATGGTGCCATAGCATACCATGTCAACTCTTGGCCCCACAAATGTCCAAAAAACATCGTTTAGGGCTTGAAAATGACCACGGAAGTTTGGGACCCAAAAAGGCATAGAAAAACTGCCAAGAAGATAGAGAACCATTGAGTCAATGGAAGAGGTGGTTGGCCACTGATATCCACCTAGATCACTAAGGATTTTATTGTCCTAAGGACCCTTTTCCATCTAAAGCTAGGAGGAAGTCAGCTTTAAACATGCCCAAGAAAAGGCTTCTCATGAAGTTTCTCAAGGTAATCAACCTCTAATATAAGGGGTTCTTAGGGGAGGGATAGCCCCATTGGAGGGGTTATAAATGAATATCATGACCATTAGCATGAGGAACCCGGGGGAGGGCCAAAAAACTCTCCTTGAAGAGTTTTTTCAGTCTTGATTGAACTGATATTGTATTTATCTAGGAATCCATGGGTTTGTGTGAGCCAATTATTGTGGAATTGAATAAGCTCTTCCCTAGCTGGTGTTTTGTGGGTTTGGACTCCATAAGCTTGTTGGGTGGGCTTATCACGAGTATTTCTCCAAGTTGTACACTCATCAACTATTTCTTTGTTCCCTTAGGTTTATGCACAAAGATATGGAGTACGGAATTTGATAGGGAGTTTTTTTTCACTTAATGTACATGGCATGTATGGGGATTGGGAAGTGTTTTGGAATAATCTATTTAGTTGTCGATGCTTCCATGCTTCCATATATAGATTTTTATATGTCCTCCAAAAGACTAAACCAAGAAAACTAAGTGATGAGATAACCATAACTATTTTTTTCAGGGCAATATTGGAAGAATACATAAATGTACTCAATCTGATGGGTTTCGATGATATTTCTCATTTACCATTCACTGATATTTGTAATTTGTGCAGAAAATATTCAAGGAGAATAGCCAAATTTTCTAAGGGAATAAGGGACACTTTTCCTAGGGTAACTAAATATGTTGCAGGGGGATTAGCAAGGGTGGAGTTAGGAAATTTGTTACACTACAAGGAAAAGACCCTATAGCAGAGGTTTTTGCAGAAGCCCCTTTAAAAATAGCCCAAAAATTTGTTCGTAGCGGAGGCCACTAGCGAAGGTGAGCGGGTGGATGTTTTAACGAAATTTTTTTAACAGTGCATTTATAAGACTATACCACACTGGTGCGCCACCATAAAACAACGCACCGGTGCTAATAGACAATGGTGCATCGTTGCAAATTTATTTAAAAAAAAAAAATAGAAAACAACGGTGCACATCATATAAAAGAAGCTTGCAAGCACTGGTGCACATGAAATGGGCGCACTGGTGCGCAACAAACAAGTGCATTGTCTTTGTATTTTTCCTTTTAAAATGCATACCCGTACGACGTTGTCCATTGGGTGCACCGGTGTGTTCCAAATTGATGCACCGTCGCAAGGATTTTTTTTTTAAATAGCAGTGTGTTGTTTGCAGCGGTGTGCCATCAAAAATCAACACATTGATGCAAATAGAAAATGGTGCACCGTTGCAGAGTTATAAAAATAAATAAATAAAAACGATGCACATCATATAAAAGAAGCTCTTGAGCACTGGTGCACATGAAACAGGCGAACTGGTGCACAATCTTTGCGGTTTTTTTTTAAGTGCATAATGGTGTGCCTATGTCCTAGGGGCGCATCGGTGCGTTCCATATGCTACACCGTCATAGGGTTTTTTCAAAAACATTGTGCGTTGTTTGCAACGGTGAGCACTAGTGCGCTTAAAGTGAGCGCACCGGAAGGGGGGATAAACAAAAAAAATAACCATTGGTAAAAAACCATTTTGACCATTTCGACAGCAAAGAAGCTCTCAAGCCTCGGTGCCACTACATCCCAACCATGCCTCCTCAACGAGAAAATTTCTGGGTAAATTTTTTATTTCTTTGTACATTGTATTTTTAGCAAATTAAATTGTGAAATTCAGTAAAAATTCCATTGTTTTTCCAAAAAAAAAAAACTAAGCGGTGCATTCGAGCCATTCGGCTCACACCATGCGTGGTGCACCCTGTAAATTTTATAGGGTGCAACATAAATGTATAGTTTGTTTTCGTCAGTGCATCATAATACGGAATGCATCGATGTGTACTTATAAATGATGCACCGTTGAATATAAATAGTTTCTATTAAACGGTGTGTTGTTTTAGTGAACGCACCAGTGCATTCATAAAACTATATGCACCATTTAATGGGACTATTTATTTTTTACGGTGCATTCCTAATAAATGCACCGGCGCGTTGTTTATAATGAATGCACTTGTTCCTTCATAATAAACGACACACTATCGAAAATAAATAGTTTCCATTAAACGGTGTGTTGTTTATAGTGAACGCATCAGTGCCTTCATAAAAATATACCCATTCTTGAAAAGAGATAGATGTTCAAGTGATGCATTCTTGATAGTTAACGCATTTGTGCATACACAATAAAATACACACTGTGGACATTTTTTTTTTTTCATTCGGTGAGTGGATTATACGGAATGAACCGGTGTGCAAGCATGAATAAAATACACACTATGGACATTATTTTGTTTTTCATTCGGTGAGTGGATTATACAGAATGAACTGGTGTGCAAGCATAAATATAGTGCACTGTTTAAAATGAGTGTCTATTTTAAGCAGTTCATCATGATGAGTGGAACACATCGGGGCATTGTAGTGTCTAGACGCATTGTGTTACTGCGAGGAGGCTACATCCCTGAAGGAGAATTCCACCTTTCCTATGCAGTTGATCCATCGATGGGATGCCCATCAACAAGCATTCAGAGTCGAAGCTCATCAGTGGAACCATCCCACTGAGGAGGATATGTATTTTTTCACTAGGTTATCTAGGAGAGGGGAGGATTTTCCTCAGTTTCCTGATGTCCCAGTGGGTGTTACAGCTAAGAGTCAACATGCCTACTCTCAAAGGTATATTGCATGTGATATACCTTCTCCTGGTGATTTTCAGGTGGTTGGTGGATAGTTACGGATTTCCTCGTTCAGTGCCTCTCATTGTTATTGTTGATCGTTTCACACTTTACTGGTGATGGTCAGCATATATATTATGTTGATTCTTTGATACATAGGCCATGACTTATTAGGTGTTCTACCATTTTCTTGAGGAAGTTTTGTATAGAACTAGATAGATGTTGTGCTATAACAGATGGGAAGGGAAACTTCCCATTTGCTTCAGAGTTATTTTGTTTGTTTTTTGAGAGGTTTCCGGAGACGAGATCTAGAGTTTTTTGTCGGCCTCCTACGTCGATGGCCGAGGTCCGAATGAACATGTGGGGAGAGATGATGCCCAAGAGGGGCATTCCTAATCTAGGTGGGTATCAATGGCCACCCACCTATCCCAACTAACTCCAAATAGTCTTCTAACAATTTACTATTTTTAGTAGTTTTTTGGTTCCTAAACTTCTGGGGCCATTTTGAGGGCCTAAATGAAGGTTTTTTGGGATCGAACACCTATATGATGGTTAAAGGCTCTGATTGAGCCCTAAAAATGAATCTTCGAGGTGATACCTTTCCAACAACCTATCGTGCGCCCCAAACAGAGATCATATGCCAAAGTTACGCCCACAAGAAGTTGATACACCAAACTACCCAAAACAGGGTCCACAAAACTATTGGTTTTTCATATTCCGGGGTTAGGGTTTTGGATTTTCTTTATGTTAAAAATGCCTTTAGAGCCACTTGTAAGCATCTTCTTACGAATGTGAGTATCTGTCACGTCTCTTCTCCAAGATAAGATACCACCATTCTAGCGAGTCTTTCACTCTGTATTTCTACAGTTTTGTATATTTCTCTCATTAATAGAAATTGTGTATTATTTTAGCTATGTGTTTATGGTTGCATCTACATTATATTTCTATTATTGGGTATTTGAGATATCTCTGTACATTTCTTTATTATATCTCCGATCTCATTTCGTGCCAAAAATAATATGGATCAGTGGTATCAGAGCAGGCTGCTCTTGCTCATTTTTTTCAGTGCATGTCCCTGACGAGGTCTGAGTATGACAAGTTGGGTCTCGAGATTGTCTCTCTTGAGGAAAATTGTTCTTGCATGCCCAAGAAACACTCCATGGTGGAATAAAATAAAAATGAAAGATCAGACGATTTTATTAATCAGTTGCTTGAGCAAGCTCTCACGCGATAGAGGGACGAAATGATGGAGAATTTTTCCCACATCCTTCAACGCATGTCGATAAAAACAAGCGCATCTTCATCAAGCAAAAACTTTGGAGGAACCTCACCTTTCAAGGTACAAGTTAATTTTGATATTCCCATATTTGAAGGACAGATAGATGCGGATGCCCTAGAAAATTGGTTAAATCTGCTAGAAGGTTATTTCTCTGTTCATAATTTCTTCGATAGAGAAAATATCACCTTCACACTCCTTAAGGCTCTCCCCCATGTCAAACATTGGTGGGAAACTTACTGGGAGCAAAGTTCCACAAAGGGGTCTAGAATATATGGGGTTGAGCCCACTTGTGATTTTTTTGTGGATGCGGTCAAGGAATAATATTACCATGTTGGCAACTATGACAACTAGTACATGAGATGGACCACACTGCGGCAAGAGAGGGGTCAAGAAGTGCTAGAGATCACTAATACTTTCCATACCTTGCGCACCATGTTGGGTATCAAAGACTCTGAGTGACATCTGGTTCTGAAATATTGTGGGGCTCTACATAGATACATCCAAACTTAAATGAATTTTCTAGACATCTTATCAATAAATGTTTCTTATCGATATATTGTTAAAATCAAGAAGAAATTTAAGCACCAGAACAAGAAGGAGTTTGAGTCTGCAAATACGCAACAACCAAAGTATGGTAAAGACGTCCCTAACAAACAACCTTTAGATAACCAATCCAAACCATAGGAAAATAAGGATAACATTTTTTTGTTCATGTTGATGTACTCAATTTATATGTTGATGTTGATGTTGATGAAGAAATAAAAATAGGAAAGATAAAATATTTTTGAACAAAAATAAGACTAGGTTATTGTCTTCTCTCTTCTTATGACAGCCACATCTTTAAGTAACACAGAATCAATAAATAGCATCAAAACATGGCAATCTTATTCATAGCAGTCCTCTGTAAGCATAAATTTCACTCAGGCTGAGTTTACATAGATCAGACGACTTGTACGAGTCTGTACTCTTGCTGGTAATACTCAGTAGATCCACAAAACAACACTAAAGATGCAACACCACCTGTATTCGACTAGTTTCATTACAAACACACAACTTATATATTGATCTTTGACCTGGACACGGTTTCCTTTCTTTGTTGGGTGAATGCGCAGTCTGTGCAAAACTCGTACAGTACAGATTCTTCTTCCTTGTTCTATGTTTATTTCTTGGTGCAGTTGAGTATTTTCCCTATCGTGGCCTCTATTACCTCTTTCATACCCAAATCGGACTCTATTCCTTGACTGGGATGGTTGTTGGCCCTAGCTTGGTCTCCTTTGATAACTAGAACAATTGTTGGCCTTACTTGGCTCCTTGTCCACACAGTGAGACCCAACTTGGTCATTGGTTCTACTTGCCCTCTTGTCTACACAGTGAAACCTGACTTGGTCTATGTCTTGGCCTCTTATTCTTTGTTATGTTGTTGACCCCACCTCGATATTCTTAATTCTCTAGATCGCCTCCTCACTCTTGGTCGACCTCCATTTTTTTGCTTGTGTGTTTGAAGAAGGATCTGCTAGGTTATTTGTAGCCCTAGACTTTTCCTTATGCAATCCTGACCCTAGGATCCTTTTTATCAAGAACTTGATCCAAGGGTGGGGACTTAATCTCAAATTTTCTTGAGTGGTCCCCACCATTATACTATTGTCTAGTCATAATTTGTATTTCTTCCACATTGCTAGACACTCCTAATGTGGAAGAACTACCCACCCGAGCTACACTCTAACAGTTGATGTACTTAATTTATATGTTGATGTTGATGTTGATGTCAAGGACATATGCAATAGTTATTTAAGGACATTGATGTTTTTTTGAAAAACTGACTTAAGAAGCTCATTTTAAATCTGAATATTCTTGTATATATGAACTCAAAATTAAAAACTAATACAATATAATATGATATGGTAATGATATGAAATGGAAGGTAACAAAAATACTATTTAAAATTATGATATAAAATATTTGATATTTACAATACAATAATATATTGTTTTTTAAAGTAAAAGTTCAAATTAAAATACTAAAAGTTCAAATATCATCTAAATTTACAATGGAAAAATATTTATATCATTTACACATAACATTTAATTATATCATCCAATAAAAAAATTAAAAATATTTCATATGAAATATTAAATGCTAAGAACATTATAAATTTAATAATCAAATTATTCCCCGGATGGGGTGCCACGCGGCCATGTGGTGACAGCTGGGGGCGCACTCGGCCTGGGCTTAAATGCCGAGGGTCGCCACCCACAAGCCAACATTAACGATGGGGGACGGCCTCTGCAGCAAACACAGGATGAATGTACTCCTCCCTCGCGCGCTCATTAACATTCACAACGCACTCGGGATGGGAGAGGTTATATGTCGTCAATTGGTCTCGGCTCTTGGCTATATGAATTTCTTCATGTCCGGACAGAGCAGGGTTGCACCTGCCTCGGCTCTAATTCTCGCTGGTTTGCTCTGGTGCAGCCCAGCTCTTTTCGCGCTCAGACTCTCAGCTTTTTCGGTGTTTCTTTCTTTGTTTGAAAGGAGACAGGTTAAGCCTGCTCGCGCCCTGCAACTAAATTCACTTTTGTCCTAGCTCACCTGCCTCTTACTGTATTCGCTCTGCTCTCTCCCCATGGCTAGGAAAAGAGGAAGACCTCGCCGTGGCGTGGCCTAGGATGCTCGTAAAGCACAGAGGCGTCGGAGAGAGCAGCTGGAGCGAGCCTTGGCTATGGCGACCTCCATCATAAGAAAAAAAGCAAGGGCAGAGAAGCGGGCGCTCCTCGCCACCATAGCCGAGCCAGGAGCCGGTTGCAGTCGTGACGCTGAGAATAATATCCAGGAAGATGGGCAGGATGCTGGAGCGGAGGAGGAGTTTCCACCCTGTGTTGTGGTGGAAGACCCGTTCATGGGGGACTTGACGATAGTGGAAAAGAACCGCGCCACTGAGGCGACTCTTCAGGAGAATCGCACTCCCGTTCCACCACAGGACAACTACATCCCCGGCTGCATTGTGGAAGAAATTCCCTGGCCTGGTGATGACATTGTCTACAGCTGTGACACTCAGGCAAAGGAAGCAGGAACGGCCTGTGCAAAGGTGGTTGTGGAGCAGCGAGAGTTCGACGTTGGTTTGGGAGGAGCGACAAGCTCGACGGATGTGGGTGGCAGCTTGCATGGGTCTCTCCTCCGGGACGAGCACCTGGATCTTGTGTTTGACCTTCGTGGCCACTTGTTTGACCTAGAGCATCGGGCCCGCACCATGGGATAGAGTATGGACATGCTCTTTGATGCTTTCTCCAACGCACCAGCTAAGCGGAAATGCCCCCTCTGTGTGCAAGCTTTTGCCATCCTGGCTGGGTTCACATGGCAGCAGGACGAGGTCGACAGGCCACCTGGCACCTAGGTTTTTATGCTCTTGGTTCCTAGTTTACTTTGCTATTGTTTTATGTATATTTGGACTGTAGACATTTGTCCTGGTTTCCTTCGGGCAGGACAGATGCTACATTATTTAAGTTCTATCATGCTACTTGGTTCTAGGCTTTATCATGCTACTCCGTTTTACCTATGCTGGTTTCCGGTTATCAGCAACATTTTTGGTAACTCCAGGCATACTTCTCTGTACATTTTGCAAAAGTTTTTTGCCTCTTTAATATAGCAGGGTTTACCCTTTTTTATTTAAAAAAAAAATAATAATCAAATTATTAAATCCAATATAGATTTGAAAACATAAAAGTAAGTAATTAAAGAATAAAAACATGTATAATACATCACTCTTTGTTGTCATCTCCCTGATTATCTTCCTCGCTTGGCAAGATAACATTGTTGTTCTCAAAAATATGTTTTGATCTAGGGTCATGTCTTAATACAAACCACCAATCCCTATCCAACACATATGGGTAAAAAAACACTTGGTTACAGTGTTTTGGGAAAACATAAGACTCAGTTTCATCCCACATCTTTTTAGAGTTGATACATATCATCCCACTATCACGATCTTCCTTTACATTATTCCGATCAAAGGTGTCCCACCACTTGCACCTAAAAATAACACATTGGAAAGAAGAGAAGTCCACTCGAATGATCTCTTGCATCTTTTCGATGTAACCTAACTTCCCATGTATGGTGTTTTGATCACAGTGGCTATTACGATTAAATTGGTCAAACTCAACTTCCACTCCACAGTCTTGTGTCATGTGTCCATGATCGACATCTTCTGTGCAAAAATGATGTCCATATGCCCACATAGATGGGAACAAATGCACCTATAAAAAAGTGAACAAATGACAGTGTCAATATGTGTCTAATAACCTGACCATTAAAATATAAAATAATATAGATGTACTTACAATTCAAATGTGCAATACGAAGTTAAAAATTGTGTACACAAATAGATTATTACCGAGTTGTTGCAACCAATCCCTATGTTTAGTGCATCCTCTTCTTCACGCGGGTAATGACTGGATGCTCCATATTTCTCTCTCACTTGGTCAGCAACCCAACTGTTGGGGCATATCATTGGCATATTTTCTTTTAAATGATCATGATAAGGCATGCTTCTACCATTCAACTATCTGAATTATTTCCTATCACTTTCCCATTTCCTCCTCTTATGTCCGTACAATGCGACCCACGGTTGTGTTTCCTCTAAATGGTAAAGAATGAATTTATTGATGATGTCAATTTATGAATCTGTTGATTTGTTCATGAAATCAAACCAACATATAGTACAGATAAGATCATGAAAATATACATTATGAAGTTCAGTGTGAATAGTTACTGTGTAGAAATTTGACAAACGATAAGTCACTTACTCTTTATCAAGCGTCTTTTTCCATTCATTTGAAGAAGCTCCCCTTCTCTTTTGTCTTCATCCCTTTCATCGTCCCAAATCATTGCAACTGGTGTGTTGTCGATATGCTTGATGTACTCACTAGAATAATAGAAAGACTTATATGATATGTACCCCTTTGCCATAGTGTTGGATTACTGAGAGGGGGGTTGAATCAGTAATAGAGCAATTTAATCATTTTTCACCATAAAATGCAAGTGTTATATCAATGTAGCATTATCATCCAACAGTTGCAGAGTAAATAAACAATGAACAAATGATCAATCACACACATACACAGTACACCAGTGTTTTACGTGGAAACCCAAAGCGGAAGAAAACCACATAATGTTTTTTCTTATATGTCTTTAAGAATTACATTCATTGGAAGCACCAACTTCCTTTGTTTTCCAGTTGCAACTGAAAGGAGGCTCCAACCCCCTAGTTTCTCAAGCTACAAGCTGAAGGAAGATCCAACTCCCCAATTCTTTGGCTACAACCAGAAGGAGGCTACAACCCTCTATGTTCTCCGGCTACAACCAGAAGATGGCTACAACCACATGTCCTTGCCCCATCCAACCACCCTGATGTATAAGTAGAATGATGGAACCACTATCACACTATCACTGTGAGATATATTGTTGTAAACATGTAACAATCTACCTACCCCAAACAATTTGTACCAATAACTTGAACCATGCATCAACCTGCACCTCAACCTGTAATCAACCTGTACCATAAACAAGTGCATCAACCATGCACCAACCTGTACCAAACAACCTGTAATCAACCTGTACCATAAACAAATGCATCAATCATGCACCAACATGTACCTCAACCTGTAATCAACCTATAACATAAACAAGTGCATCAACCATGCACCAACTTGTACCTCAACTTGTACCATCAACAAGTACATCAACCATGCACCAACCTGTACCTCAACCTATACCATCAAAGAGTGCATCAACCATGCACCAAATATGTATCAATCATGCATCAACTACACATCAACTATGACTCATCAATATGTGCCAACTCATCAACTACTTGTCTCAACCATGTACCCAACATGTACCTCGACCAAAATACCTCATCAATTTCATCATCCAAATCTGATTTGTAACTTTGTAATAGTCATGGTGTATATGATCACATACCTGCAAACCTTCATTAACTTTAACAACAAGAGACTAGCATTTTCATCAAACTTTACTTTAGTCTCACATGACTAGTTTTGGATTAGTCAACAACCCTAACTTGAATTAATCATAACTATGTACCTGTAATGAATAAAGATACAAAAATAGTACACAATGTTCTTCAGTGTGTTTTATGCAATTCCTCCAGGTGTCACTACTTGGAAACTCTCATAAAATGAGTTATAGCAAAAAAAGCATGCCTTGTTGAATTTTGGCTTATTCTAGAGAGTGAACTTGTAGAACGTGCCCCGCACAGAATATTTGTTGTATGGGTCTGAAAATTGTACACAAAATACTACAGACTGTACTCTAGCCAACACATTTGATATTACTGAATTTGGATCTGTTATGAATATGTTATGATGTTTTTACCCGAAACACTTGTTTTAGACTAGTTTCAGGACTAGTCACAAACCCTATTTTCCACGGAGTGTAACTCCAAAAATATAATGACCTCAATGGCCTCCCAATTTCATGGTCTGAATCATTCTAGAAAAAAAGTTATTGCAAAAATGGTGAGATGACTTGTGAATAACATACCTTAGAAATCATCATCAAAAGAATTTATCCTCCCTTGAATTTAGGCCTTCTTTACTTCACCTTCCCTCTGAAATTTGGCTTAGATATCCTTTGGTTACCTCAATCACTTGTGTATATTCAATATTCTCAAGTGTGATTAAAATGAGAGAGTCTTTCCTCTTATTTATACTTTTATGTAGCTTCCTCAAGGGGTTACATTTTAACCATCTTAACCCACTTTCCTTATTTTAGGGTTAACCCACTTCTAATTTATCCATTAACTTTATTATTTAAATAATTTCTTTTGTATTCACTTTGAATTATAGTATACTCATCACTTCACTTTATTATTTACCTTCTAAAATCTCTTAAACCACTTTGACTACTTTGACCTTTTGGGCCTTCTAAATGACTCATGAGGGTTCTCCAACTTCACATGGCCATAACTCTCTAACTGTGAGAAGTTATGTGGCGTTCCACATACCACTAGAAATGACATGACATGTACTATCCATATAGAATAGTCTTTCCTGTAAATATATCAAAACTCATACCATTATCCATCAAACAAACTTGGGTCCATTACCCAAACCTGGGTTCTCCAACTTCACATGGCCATAACTCTCTAA